>JARHVA010006958.1:525000-597500 GCA_037957365.1 Torreya grandis | reverse complement strand
GTTCTAGTCAGTTCTCTTTCATCCTCCCACATCTCTATCTATATCAATCTCTTTAATTATGCTCTCTCTCCATCGCACTCTGAGGGATGAGTTCTCTTACATCAACCTAATAACAAGTAAGTAGTTAGATCTTAACAACATGATAAATTTACATCATAAAATATAGATAAAAAAATAATTCAATATGTTCATAATGTAACAACATATACTACATCTAGCTCATAGCAATGTATTCATGTAACCTAAAAATATCAAACTAGCTCCTAAAAAAATATATTTCAAATCTTAGTGAATTATAAATTCATTAACTATAAATATCCAAGAATAATCTAATAATTTTTTTAGTAGGGAATTTGGATGTAACATTCTTCCCCTTTAAAACTAATCATCATCTTAGATGTATTTTATTCCAACATAAGTTCTATATTATTATTTTTTTAACAAAGTAAAAACATGGTATATAATATCAAATTAAGTAAATAAATATGAAATTTACCTAAAGAATTTTTCAATAGTTTTTCAAATAGCACTATTCACAGAGTATTGGTCCAAAAAGACCCTACACTATGACATTTCTCCATTATGAAAACAAATTTTTTTTGTGTCAATTGTTTTATTTAGTTCCATCATGACCATGTCAAGGTCTAGAACTAGAACCATAAGCCTATAAACTTCAATACTGACCACTTCTAATATATGAAAAGGTCCCACATATCGTAATCAAAGTTTTACTGACTTTCCAAAATCACATGAGATCATCATAAAATAAAAAAAAATAGCCCAAGAGAGTTCCACAAAACCTTATGGACCCTCTACACATCTCTCTAATATAGAGATGGTCTTTTTCATTCTCAAGAAAAGTAGTTAGGGAGCCTGGTAAGACTAATGTATATAAGTTAATATTATCACTACTTTATGTAGCTCCTGGTAAGTATAACATGTCAATACTATCATAAATCCATAGAATTCTTGATGAGTATGATCATGAATAGGAATGAGAAATACTACATTTCCATTGTATATAAAATTAAAGAATAAACATTCCACTGTATACATGCATATGACCATACAACTAAATTTGACAAGTCTATCTGTCAAATTTAAGATTTGACAAATCTATCTTTCATATCCAAAATTAGTAACTATCATGTTAATTATGAGACTATTAGGATCAACTCCTATTACTTAGTACTCATGTTCTTAATTATCACTCCTCCCTTAGGTCTCCTCGACCTAATGATCTTGAAAATGTTCACAAGGTTCAATGAATCACTTTTCAATACTAAAAAATCATAGAAATAAATATTATATGATAAATAATCCCATATGTACCAACATATATATGCAAAAAACATCATATAATCATTCAATAATTGTATTAAGTTACTACTAGATAAACATAAATAATATAATATTTCATAGCTTAACGTATAATGTTATATTCATAGTTAATAGGACAAATTATTAAAATTAACATAACATACAAAGTCCAAGGATCACATCATCTTTAAAACCCTATAAAAGAAACAAGCAAGACAAGGTCAACCTATTTGTTTGACTAGTTACACAATAAGTTAAAAAAAAATTAACCTTAATAGACTACCAATACATTCTGCACATAATATACCCTACTCACTATTGATGAAAGGTAAAAAAAATATCTTTTCAAAACAACATGCTCTAATTAAAATAAAATATCATCATTCTATTCAAGGGTATATAATAACATAATAGTTATAATCAACTTATAATTTTTAATCTACAATTACTATAAATTCAAGGTTCACCACTCTACATAGTTTAAGTTCACATGTTAGATAAATTAGTCAACCTAAAAAGTCACTAGTAGAAATTAGATAACTAACATCTCAAAAAAAAAAAACTCTCAAATAATCTCACATGGTATTAAAAAAAACACAACCCAAGTTGCCAAAATAACTACTCACTTACCATTCTTGTAAGTGTTATATCACCGCCTATTTCTACAACTAGAAAGAGAAATACTAACCACAAAGATGAATGAATCCAACCAATCCTAAAACTTCTATCGCAAAAAGAAGTAGGAGACACTATTTTATGAACTCAACAAAATATGGTCTAAAACAACATTTCAAAAACAAGTTTCTGTTTAAGGAAAACATTAATTCAACATCATGAAAGTATGAATCCTCTAATTATCTTATAATGATGTCAAAAGAGGGTGAGAGAGTAATAACTCACCTCTAAGATAACTATTAGACATGTCACTTCTCTCTAATCAACATAACATAAGGGTGCCAATCAATAAAATAACTCCCATCCTAAAGTAATTATTAACCAAGACATCTACACTCTAATACAATAAAATTACCACCACACTAGGTGGTACTAAACTAAAAAGCAATAGTCTTATAAGATTTCCCACTCCTAGTTTTAGTATAAATAAGACACAAAAATAATACATGTATACTTAAGTGTCAAGCATCACATGATTTTTAAACATTCAAAACATAAAACACAAATAACATAGGTGAATTGATTAACATGTAAGGATATAGTCATACTAGAGGTGTTTGATATAGTGTTTAAGAATATGGTAGGGAACTGTGGTTCACAACTAATGAATTATGCTATGTACCCACCTACCCAAACCACGTATACAACCATAACCATATAGAAACTCGATAAAATAGATCTTTAAAAACTCTAAATGGATATGAATGACACTAAGGTACACTAAATATACCATGCAATATTTCATGAATGTCTCATACTTTCATTAGTCACCACACAATTTAGGAGGATCTACCAAGTATCAAAACTCCAACCATGGAATAACATGGTTCTATACTGAGGCACTAAAAATATAAAATACTAGTGAAATACTTCATGTCACTAGGTTCACATTGATGAAGAAAAAGACACAAAAATTGTAATAGACTCATTAGGCCCTAGAGTTCAAGTCACAACTCTAATACTAGATGTAATAACATCAATCAGGTGAAACTAAAAATATGTTATTTTTTTAATTAAACACATACATTATAAATAGATTACACCATGAGAATATAAACAAGGATCATATAAAATACTCTAAGTGTATTAATTGTAAATAAGCACATGACCTAGAACAATCATTGATCACTATCAACATATCAAACACATCATATTATAAACATTGAAGGCAATTACAAATAGCTATCCAATGCTGGTACAATACATAGCCACTACTATCAATCCAAAATAAATAGTTAACTACAAGTCTTTATGATATTATTTCTAATAATAAATAGAATATAAAAAAATGTACATAAATAAGATATATGGATCTCTAGAGCATGAGTTCTCTAAAAATTTTAGTATCTGTGGCAATCTCAAGTGTCATCTCCAAGTAATTATTGTGAGGCAGAGGGGAGCATCATCAGAGCACTTTACCACACCAAATATGGAGCACCGATTCCTTACACTAATTACATTAGGGAATAACCTCCCTTTCATAGATGAGTAGATAGTGAAAGCACAAAAATTCAAAGATACATACAAGTATGCATGTGTTGTATGATTTCTAAAATTGAATATTTAGTGTATCATAGAAAACCTATTATATTTTAATATATTATACAAACATATAAATCATACTCATGAAATGATAATGTCTCACTAAACATACTTTATCTAAAATTTTAGGAATAATAAATAATAACTATCTATAGATCAAATAAATTCATACATATTACTTGATCTTATTGCCTTCATATGATATTATGATGCTAGTAATTTAGTGAAGTTTATCTCACTCATTACTTAGTATCAACAATGTGAGATTGGTCAAACATAATTTAACCACAATATTCATACAATTTACATCCTAATAATAATCATATGACATAATATTTTAAACATAAGATTAATCATAAAGCATACAATTATTTCATCAAACATATGAGTGAATCTAACATTAGTTTCTATCCAATACTAAAAAAAAAGTCTACACTTTATACCACCCGAGTATAACACACTATTAACTCTAGATTCTAACTAACATAATTTGATTCTAAAACATACTACACCTTACGATAACCTATATTATCATAGTCTAGTGTTCTAAGATGTCACTACTAATTTTTCACAGATACTTATAATAATTTAGTCTTAAATACATGACATATTAGGTTATATTCAAGCAACTATATAAAACAAAGCAAGTCACATTTCCCATCAAACACATAACATTTTGTTCTAGCGTTTCATATATTTTTAGAGATTGTATTCATGCATAACTAAGATTTTATTTTATAAGAAACTACAATGTAGTTTGAACCACTTATTTAACTATAATTAGAAGTACACACCTCTATGTACACATATATACCATTCATAAAAATAACCAACAAGCATACATTTAGCTGATCAAATGTATGAATGTGTCTAAGTATATTGCTGATAGTTTATACCACTAAGGTATAATATACACATTTAAATTATATTTCAAACTAAAATAGTTTCTATGACATCTCATAATATCATAGTTTATTAAATATGAGCACACTACTAGATTATGAACCACCAGTCTTATAATTTTAAAAATCAAATAACCCATATTCATAAATAATAACCTAAAAAATATGGATTATACCACCCATGTATATCCTACATTTATACTACATTCTAGCATTCAAAAACATATCATAATGCACTATATTATGTTAAATGTGTTTAAACACTTATACATTTTAATCTACTCACTATATGTGCCACTAAATATTTTCCTTTAGTTTATGTATTTATATAACAACAATCTATCTTGCTAATTCTGAAGTGTTAGATAATTCACAATCCAAGTTATACCATAATCTTTCCTTTAGATAATATTAATTCTGCTTTTAGGGATTGTTTTCATCTGGTTATAGTTTTAGTTCCTCGGACACCTTATGACTCAAAATAACCTTCCATTTAGATACAAGCTTAAGTGTATGACCCAATATATGTATTATTTTCATATGGTTTCTTAAGTCCATGAATAAATATGTTTCTTATATACGAATGCTTTTATAACATAATTTGTACCATATATAAGCATACAAATGATCTTTATTAATTCTATATCAATGGGCAACTATATTTCTAGGTCAATAACTCCATATGATTTTAACAGTCATTATATTTTCCTATTCAAGAAATATAATGATAACCTTTATAAGATAAGGGGTTCACTAAACTAAAACTACACAATATATGTTAATCCTACATACAAATATTTACAACTTGACATATCCAAAAATGTACATTTTTACATACATAAGATTTCAATATAAAATAGTCTTTTGTATCCTGGTTCACATAAAAGTATTTGGTAATATAGAAATTGAGATTAAATAATGCACCAAATAATCTATACAAATCGCCACACACCCCAATATACAAATACATGTAACTATGCACAGATACCTTGCTCTATCTAGATATATGACACAAAACTCTATATATAAGACATAAAAAAATCATAATTGAATATATATCCCAGGTTCAATTCATATATAGGAAATTACACCTAATACCAAGCTCTAAACATAGTTACCAACATAGTGTGTCGTGATATTTATAATTGAGGGATTATATAATAATTTTTTGACACGCCATGGCAAAATGGTATAAAAATTTCTTTATCACTCAATAAACCTGATTGACTGAACTATTTGCGTGAACTTATACCACATAAAAACTTATACTAGTCGGTCAGTATTAGAGATGGATTATATTATAACTTAAAGTTATACGCTATAACAAATTCGCTAACATGCAATTAATATCATTAAAATTCGATAATGATTTGGCTTATACAAAACAATTATGATGTTGTCTATATATTCTTTATCAAGCAACAATACAATATATCTACTTAGATCTATTTATCTTAGATCTCCCCTTATACCCACTCGCACCATATGCCTCTACTGTCAATAAGTAAATACATGCTTCTTAAATTGCTACATATATTTGATTTGTTAAAATTAATAAGAACAGAATTATAAATCGCTACATAAGATACTAATTCCACTCTATGTGTAGATGCCAAACTATATATATATATATAAGATAGATGATTGTTACTATTAATGAGTCCAATCCTTAAGGAAATTGCTATGGGTCATCGCTTATATGCACAGGATTATAAATTGATGCATTCGTTGATTTTAATGATAGTTTAAGCTGATTAAGACACTCTAATGGAAGCAACAATGGATACTAGGCAATATTAATATTTTAATTTCATACCTAACTGGTTGATCATTGCTTATAATAGTATGGTAATATATATGAGAAAATAAATTTTATTTTAAAACTATAATTTAATGCAAAGATCTTATGGCAAGTCATTCCATAATGGAGTGTTACACCTTAACTTTTTCATGGAAACCTTGTGCAAATAAAATTTAAATCATTGCACATAGTTATTCAACAATATAACCATTCTAAAATTCAACTCTCATCATAGTAATTTTTCCTACTTACATCTTCCACTCAGGATTTTAGAGGCATCAACCTACTCCACCCAATTTACTGTGTAGAGGCATAACTTCCTATATTTCCTTACTATCCATAGAGAATCATATTAAATAATATAGTTTCCAGATTGTGGGCTCAAGGAATAAGTTTCTATAATTTTTATCTGACCAAATCTCTGAATTAAATTCAATCGTTATGCTTTTATGTACATTAACTATTTTTACTTCAGTTCAAATCACAATACATACACAACATAATAACAAAACATTTTCTTGGTTAATAAAAAATATTTATATACTATATATCCCATAGTTATGGTATTTGCTTTGGGACGTCAAGTTATGCATTCATTCCAAATTAATTGTATTCTAGACAATATCTAAACATATCGAAACAAACACACAAAAATTGAGGTTTAAGTATGAGCAAAACCACCTACCTGGAAACCAATTTGGTTATTCTTTTTGTGCTCATTTTTGCTTCCTTTCACTTCCTCTTCTTTTCTGTGTACTATGCCCCTCTCCCTATGTTATGCCTTTTTCACCTTGGAAATATATTTATCATCTCTCTTCATAATCTCCCCTTTCATTAAATGGGCGTAGTCTATCTTTAAAAGTTATTCCTTCTTTTTAATTTTTGCTTTTCTTGTTATTAAATGTATGTCCTCGAGGCTCTTAGTTTTTTTCTTATTTATGGACTGATTTATTTCTTCTTATTTTTTATTTCTTTTTTTTCATCTTTTCCTTTTTTTTTTTTCACGAATGGCAATTTTTTAAATTTTATTTATATTTAACATTAATTAAAAAAATATTAAATTTTAATAAAATAATTAGCATCTTATAAATCCATAGCAATTTAATGAAAAATTAATAATATGGATTTAATTAAAATTATAAATCATGTTTCTACTACCTTTTAATAATCAAACATGTTAATTATGCAAAATATGATACATAAAAAATATCAACTATGCTAGTAAATCATGTGCAAATGATTGTCTAAATGCAGATATCACCCAAAACATACTAGGATAACCATTCCATGATACATCTAACATTAATTAATTATGTGATGTGTGCAAGGTTCTAGATAGTTTCTTTATCATCATCCAACATTTTCATCTATCTCACCCTCTCTGATGATGCTCTCCCTCTATTATGCTTTTAAGGATGAATTCTCTTACATCAACCTTACAACAAACATGTAGTTAGATCTTAACAACATGATAGACTTACACCATAAAATATATTTGAAATAACAGATCAATATATTCACAATGTAACCACATACACTACAGCTAATTCATAGTAATGTATTCATGTAACCTAAGTAACATCAAACTTTTCCTTAACAACATATATCTCAAAACACAATCAAATCCAAATTCAACTATAAATATCCACAGATAGTATAATATTTTTCTTAATAAGGAATCACGATGTAAAATTTTAGAACACCACGCAATCTCACAATATCTTTGAAAAATAATTCTCCAATTCAAATGGTATCAATGGTTTTCTTACATGAAATAAAATGAATCATCTTTAAAAACATGTCTATAATAGAAAAAATTGAATGATTACCTCTCTATTTATTTTGTAATACATACACAAAATCAATGCTTAAGTCTATCGATGGTCCTCTTGAAACCTATAATGTTATGTACAACTTTGTATTTTGTGCATGTCCTTTTTCTACCTGACATATACTGAACCTTGAAACATATTTTACCACATGTCTCCTCATCTTTGGCCAAAAATACTTATCCTCCACCAAAGCTATTGTCTTTAACTTACCTTAATGTCCAACCAGACCAACATTATAAAATTATATTATTATATTTTCCCTTAGAGACCCCATTGGAATACATAATTATTTCCGTATAAAGATATAACCATCATACATAATATATAAACTAATAATTTCAATAGTTCTAATTTTATGCAAACTAAGGTCATATCATATGTGTCTATCTTATTGTGATTCAATGAATTCTTTACTAATTGATTTATTTAATTTAGAATGCTTGATCTAATTTACAAAGAATAAAATTAATTCTCTATATGTATTTATTTATGTTTAAATAAATTGTAATGCTTGCATATTTATAAACATAATAATTCAAATTAGGACCCTTATTGGCTTGCTAACTAGAAAAATAAATACTAAAAATATTAAAATAAAAAAACAACATAAGTTGGGTGAACCATAATTAAAAGGATCCATTGAACACTCAAAATCATCCTTAGCATTGTAGACTACTTGGATCATTGAGGATTACAGAGCACACTACCCAAGCCACTTGAAATAAGAGAGATAAAGTGTTAGTTATGCATGCACAGTTAGGGATTTCAATTAAAAGATTTTATATACTTTGAAACTAACAACAATGTATTGAAAATATAATAGTAAATTTTTTTTTTTTTTTTATTGAAATAAATATTTAAAAAAACATGGACTAATCTCCAATGATACAACCTTACAAACCAAATAAAAACACACACACAAATCCTAAGGCTTACAAATAAAAATCCAACACAATGGCGTGGTTCCCATGACTCAATTCATATAGTGTATCCTAGACCTAAACACATTTATAACTAAATTAATTCATCCAACCATCTCTTATACTAATTAAACATTATATTATTGAATGCTTTTTAAAATATAGGGGATGTTATATATAGATACGTAATCCACCTAAACTGCATTAATGATCAACAATCCACTAATAAATATAAAATGAACAAATTTCGTGACGGTATAAAAATATAATATGTTGAATTATACCACCAGTTAATGTGATATAAATCATCATATTCCCTTTAACAATCTTCTATTTCATCAAAACAAACATCTTAACATGCATTATTTTAGGCTCACTAAATGGTTATGTTTTAATACCACATAGGTTAGACCATGTTTTTAATTAAGACAATTATAATTCCCAAACTTATTGTAGGTTATCACAATGCTTGTGTGATGAAGAACAAAATCCTATAACAACCTAATGAAACATACAATCTTATTTTGTGCATTCAAAAAATAACTTAATTAAGCGATAACCTCAAATAAATTTTTTCTCTCAATAAAATGTTAGACACTTTTAAAAATGTTTCACAAATCATTACAGAATTAGCCTTGTGTAAAATAAAAGACATCCTATTCAAGATAACTTCACAAGATTCTCATTATCAAATTGAAACTATGCAACATAAGACTAGAGCAAATCAACATGTTAAGGTAATGTGAAATAAAACCCTTACTCAATTATGAATTGTCTTAGTTTCCTAATCTAACATTTTTTGGTTGATGTAGGATTACACGTGCACCTAGATGCTCTCACATCATACACCCTGGGTTAGAATATTGAGTGAGTATAGTGATCACATAATAAATCTAGGTGATAAAACCACCCTTATAACCCAAACTAAAGGCCTTGTCATTCTCTTGTTTAAAGTGAGTTTATTCTCATATTCCATTTTGTAATATATAAACTAGATAAACATACCTCCTTCACCAAAATCCTTTGAATTCAATATAGTGTCAGTTCTCACTCGAAATGGGTTGATCTCTATAGTTGAGATGAAATGAACTATTACATTCATTTAATGTGACACTACCCACTAAAAAATTCATATGTTTGTGGTTCACACTCTCGTTTACGTTAGTTGGCATGTTATTACTCTTTACATTCACATAACCACTATATTTCCTCTACATGGTTCCCTTGTACATCTTCATACACTCCACCATACAAGTAATAATTTTTATTGAGAATATATAAATGAATTTGTTACACATCCTCTTTTTATATATATTTTATATATCCCTATATATTATTCCATTAATTATATATCCACTTATCATCCTCTTATGCCCTTGTGTTTGTGTCAGGTTCTCTCACACTATTCCCCAATGTTATCCATTTCCTTCTATCACATATTTATTTATAATCATTTAAACTTTTCCAAATGATTTTCAAGATCAAATATTAGTTTCCTAATTAAAATTCCTAATATTATGTTCTAATCTATTGCTTAGCTAATTTTGGCTGATTAAAATTTGGTAAACATAGTGAGCTACAAAGGGACTAATATTTTTTTTCCATAGAAATCCCCAAGATTATAAATTATTTTCCAATAGTTTTAAACACACACACACACACACACACACACACACACACACACACACACACACACACACACACACATTGATTTGAATAATTTTTTAAAGTCAAGTAAAGGGAACCAATAAATACATAGGCCTTAGATAACACTACAAGCAAATTTTATATTCCATGTTTTTAATGGTATTTTAGAAGTGCCTAGGATTCATGTCCCAAATTTAGTTTTATAGTAGTGAGAGGGCAGTGTAGATAATCTATTGGGTAGAAAACGTGCTTTTTATTTTCAATTTTTGATGCATGTATAATTTTATAGTCTACAATAAAATTTAGGGCAAAAATGGACATATAAAAACATTTCCACATGAAATAAAAAAAACATAAAATATGGGGAAATTTTATTTTTTCTATCAGACGATTGCATTATTGTGATCATATTTTTGAGAAGGTAAATTTAATATATTTTTATATAGACATATTTTCTTTAAATAAAAACCCATATGGTGATTATTCCAATGTGATCCTATCAACTTGCCAATAATCTTGACCTATTAATATATAAATTCTTTAAAACTTGGGGCCCTTTTTAAAAATTTTTTTTTCCTATAAATTGTATAAAAATAGGTAATCCTCACCAATTACATGTAATTCACCTAGAAAGGGTACAATGTATATGAATTTATTACTAAGGGTCTTCACCTCATATAAAATTATGAATATTATGATCCTATAGTATAATAAAATTGAGTAAATGGAAAATTGGTTGTAATGAAAATAGAGTTGTCAAGGTTAGTCAAAGTCTCTTAAATTAAATATTTATTTTAAGGACATTATAGAACCATTGTAAGTTAGGATTATATTAGAGAATATTTTTGGGAATCATAGTAATATGCCAAAATGTCAACTAGAAAAAGGGATTGGAATTGATTGTCCATACAACTATCCTTAGATAAAATACATAATCACTCAAGCCAAGAATTTAAGACTTATAGTTATTGAGAGGTGTAACCAGGACTCATGAATTGCGTTGAATTTATATATATTATATAAGTAACTTAAGAACAAATAAGGAGAACTAATTTTTCCCATAATTTTACCAAAACTATATTTCATATATTTCATGGAATATGGAAATACTATCTCTTTTAAAACTAATTTTCACTGATTACATCTAAATTCAAGGTACTAAGTAGTAAGACTCCGTTATCAATGATACTATTATGATGTCATAACCTAGCATTTGCAAAGGCAAGAACCCTTAGAAATGAAAATGGTAGAAAAAAATCCTATGACTAAGGGAAATTAATCAAATTATAGAAAGGGTCCCCCCTACTAGGATAAATGGAAAATATAAATTAGTGCAAATGCTAACCAAAAATGTTACAAATTTGGGGTTAAATTAGATGAGTTTGGCGATCGATGTTTCAATAAATTGACATACTTGGAAGTAGAGATAAAAAATATGCATCTTCCTCCCTCTAAAAATGAAACATAACAATAAGCATAACCCATATATTGTTATTGATATACGATTCATGAGCCTATGACCACATGGTAAATGATGTGTCATCATTTCATAATTATGATGAATTCTATACAACTATTTTTTATGGGAAACTTGAGTCCTCTATTTTTTGAGGGAAAAGTGCTTATTGAGATGGAGAATTTCATATTCAAAAAAATTATTCCTTTAATATACTCTTTTCAAATCCCCATTCATCTATCAAATCACACATTTAAGTGAAGGTAAAACTATTGAGTTTAAACCTACTAATGTTTTTTTACCAATAATAAAAATTACTAGTATGCTATTATAACCAATATAAAGGTTGATCATTAAGACAAATTTTTATTTTTATCAACCTTCAAAATTCATCATTTCTCATCCAAATAACTTTAGTAAGCCTTGGCATGAGTGGTTAAGTCACCTAAATAATTGCTCATTTTAGGATCTCAATAAGCACAACATGGTTCTTGGTATATTATGAAAGTTCCTTTCAAAAATGGATTTTGTATAGGATATGCACAAAGAAACAAAAAATAAAAATAAAAAAATCCAAAAGGAAAATTAAGGAAAAAACAAATCAAAAAGGAAAATTAAGGAGGGCCATCAAAATATTGCACTTTGTTAACAATGATCTCAAATATTTTCCTCGTGTTTATTCTTATAAATATAAATACATGATGTCATATTAATATCATTGAATTTTCCTCTATTTCAAGTTCCTTATGTCATTTATAATGCACCTTTATGACCAACACAACCTCATATAAAATGGGTGCACATAGTTTACAATGATGCTAGTGCATAGGAAGGGGATCCTAAGGATCCACATGGGAATAAATTAAATCATCCATTTAATTTTGTATACTCAGTTTAAAATGAAATGAGTAAGAACCCAAATAATTATCAATGGGATTCTAAGCATCCTGAATGATAAGAAACTATGGCCAAAGAATTTATTTCTATAAATAAGAATACAAATTAAGAATTTGTCCCATTTTCAAAATGAAGAAATAGATTTAGGTGCAATTGGGTGTTATACACTAAGTATGTTAAAAAAGGGTCCAATAACCAGTAAAAAAAATAATCTTGTAGTAAAAACATTTTCATAGGTTGAAGGTTTCGATTACCATGAAACTTTTGATCTCATTTTTAATATGAATTATGTCATGCAAGTACTTTATTTAGTTGCAACACGAGGTTAAAATTCCATAATATGGACATCAAAAGTGCCTTATTTCATGGAAACTTTTAAGAATAAATATACATTCCCAAACTCAATGGTCCATCTGTAATGATAACTCTAGCTCCATGTGAAGATTTAAAAAATTCTTAGTTGTCTTCAAATAGTATCCTCGATATTAGTACCAAAATGAACAAAAAATTTCTAATTCATGTTTTATATGTATTTCCTCTTACTCCAATGTCTTCATCAGAAAAGTAGATGGGAAAATTCTAGTTTTGGTCCTCTATGTTGAAGACTTAATCATTATAATTAGTTCCACCAAATAGATTCTTGAAGTAAAATCATAGTTAATCAATTAACTTTTAGATGACTAGTTTGAGTTTGTTATATTTTTCCCTTAATATTCATATGCTAGAGTCTTATAATGGAATTTTTGTCATTCAATGAGAGTATGATAAATATATCATATGCCACTTAAACATGGAAGAGTTTAAGTCTACATTAAATCATTTTCAATCTAAAATCAAACTTTCCATCAAGTTTTCTTATACCTCTATTAATGGTATTCTCTATGGAGAATCAGTGGGAAGCCTTATATACATGAATCATTCTTGTACTAATGTCTCTTTTATTGTGAATCATGTGTCAAAATTCTATTAATGCCCCCATGATAGTGATTAGAAAGTCATATAACACATATTAAAGTATCTTCATGATCTACGAGTTATGAGCTTGATAATAATTCAAGAGGAGAAAGCTAAATTGCTTGTTACTATTCTAGTCAAAAAATCCCAGTTGTAGGTTACACAGATAATGACTCGAAAGGAGATTCAAATGATCAAAAGTCTACCATTTGATACATATATTATCTTAGGTTAGGTCTCGTGACTTTGTATTTCAATGAATACTTGTTGACATCAAATTTCTATAAATCCAACCCAAAATTATTTGATATGATAATTAGATTAATCCTCTCATCTCTTGCAACCCAATTGAGTACTAACATATAAAATCCATTGAAATACATATGTATTATACCCAAAAACTAATACACAATAAGGTAGTTAAATTCAAGTATTACCAAATAGATGTTCAATTTTAAGACACCTTAATAAAGATCTTGCTTGAGGAATGATTTGTATAGCTTAGATAACTATTGGGATTGAAAAAAGTGATGGGTATATCATATTTTGATGCTCACAATATATGTTTGAGTGAGAAAATATATTATGATAATAAATCAGAATGTGAGAGTCAATTGTAAGAATAACTCACATAAATAGACCTAGTTGAGATATAAAAGACATTTGTAAGATATTCTAAGATATAGAATGAGAGATTTTGGAGATTCAAGATAAAGTTTCACTCTTAAGATGGAGTAAAAATCATTATATATTGTAATCTCTATCAAAGAATAAATTATTTGACTACATTATATAGTTTGATATTAATTTGAGTCAACTTTGCAATAAATTTATCATGAATAACTCAATTAAATTCAGAACCAAAATAATATTTGGTATCAGGGCCAGCTATAGTCTTGTCCTTATGAATAATGCGAGTGGAAGAACAGTGTGAAAAGCTTTGTCATAGCTGAAACATATTGTCTGAAGCCCCCATATTGAAATTAATTGCAGAGCGTGAGAGTTCACTTGAAGAAGCTTGAAGGAGTCTAATCAATAGTGCCATTCAAATACAGATTTGTGCAGTTAGTCTGGAATAAAAACACTACACTTCGACTCAAACGAGGATTTCATTAGTGTTTGATAAATAAATCTAAAGCAAATCATTGATTATCATTACAGTGTATATTGTGAACGTCACTTTGCAGATATTAAGCCAAAAATATTTGGGATATCTGTTTATATCTTTGGAGACTCAATAGTCAGCTTGTGTGTCGCCATCTTCATGTTGCAGATTCTCTCACCATGAGTAATCAATTTGTTACAGATGTCTTCAACTCCTGTGTTCTCCACGTGCTAATTACTTGATCTGTAACGTCTGTGCATTTTCCAAATCATAACTGCCATTTTAAATTGCCGTTTGTACCTTGCAAGTCGTGTGTTTCTCCATCTTCAACACATACGTGTCAGGTTGTGGTTTAATCGATTTAGTTTTTTTTAATAACTTCTAACTATATTAAAAATTACATTTAAGTCGATTATCATTAACTCGAATCATTAAATTAGTAATTTTGTTTTATTTAATTTTTAAAGTCTGCGTTTGTTGTTTGAGTGCCTTTGATAGTTTTTAAATTGAAGTAAAGTTTTAAAAGTTTCATAATGGTAGGTTGTTGTTATAATTTATTGTCGGTTTACTGGTTCATTTAAAAATAAAAGTTTTTAGAGAGATATTCAGTGTCATAAGCTAAAACTCTATTAAAAATATTGTATATTCTCAAATTCATAAATTTTTTTATAGCGATATTCCATGTCATAATCTAAAACTCAATTAAAAATATTGTATATTTTTAAATTGAGTCAAGGTCAAGGTTGTCTCATTTTATTTAGAATATGATTCATTGTTAATTCTTTAATAAATAAGTTTTTAATTGTATTGTTATGAAAATTATGTCATGTCAAAATCAATTCATATTATAAAAGTCCCTTTTTAGGTATTATAATAATCAATCCAATTAAATCATTAATATGTATTGATGGGACATGACTTAAGGAAGGAAAAAAATAAGAAGCCCTCATTTTCATAGTAGGGATATGGGTACAGACATCTGAAGTCTAGGCAACAGCTTGCAGAAGAAGATTTGCTAATGACAAAGAAATGGATTGGTTTTTCATCTATTAATGGAGTGGAGGAGAAGTTGCAAGAGGGGACTTGCAAGGTCCCAAAAGGATTTGACAAGAATTCTAAATTTCAACATGGAAAAGAACTAAGCTTTGTGGTGAAGTCACAATCTCCAAGCTTCATTTGCGAAGACAATGAGGTGGAAGCTACTACCACTAATTTTGAAGGGGTTGACGATTTTAAAAATTAAACCTGGGGAGGATTGAAAATTTTTAGAGATAAGCAATTCATTTGGGAATCCATCAAATACTCTCAAGTTATTTCACTCATGGAGGAAAGGGATCTTATTGGAAAATTTCCTAACAAATGGGCAATGATTGGTGAAATTGAATATTGGGTGGAGGAAAGTTGGGGAAGGGATATTGAGATTAAATTCCTTTGGAAGGGTTTCTTTATATCCATCTTTTCTAATACCAATCTATAAAATCAGGTCTTCAAACAAACATTTTGGTCCTTGCACAATGCTAGCCTATGGCTTCAAAATTGGAAACCTAATTTGGATGATCCTTTAGTTCAACAAGGTAGTTACCCTGTCTAAGTTAGATTTTATGGTCTCCATATGGAATACTATGATTTTGATTGAGAAATATGCTAAGTTCTTTTATTTAACTAGACCTAGTTATTGAGGAACATTTTTCTGGCATCGTATGTAATAATTATGGTTTTGATGGATTTAGATGTTTCCATCATGACAAAAATCTTCATCAAAACCCAAGGTCATTTGTGGACTCAATCGGTCGACATAAAAAATTTTCTTTTAGGTGTTTCAATTACACATGTACTAGTCATACTTAAAAGTTTCATAAGAAAGTTTTGATGACAACATATAGCAATAAGTGAAAGACTTGAAAGGTTTGAAAACCAATTATTTCATCTTCTAAGGCTTTTCAAACTTGCAATCCTGGGAAATTTATGTTTAAGCAGGCAGGTAAATTCTTGGATAGCAAAGGTAATAATTTGGCTCTTGATCAGTCTCTTAAACAACCCAATGCATATTCTTTGGGCTTCAAGTAAGATGTCCCTCCTAATCTTCAAGTCATTTTTCATAAATATCAAAATTTTCAAAAGACCTCTTTTTTCAAAATCATAGAATTATAGGCTCTGCTTGAAAAATTATGTGGAATTGATGATCTCTCTTTGAATTTAGTGATCAAAGGTTGTGAATTTATTTTATAATAGTCAAAAACTATAAAATCTATTATATATAATTTGGATTTAAAACATGAGATGAATTATGATAGTTTAAATGATGATATAAATCTGGGAGAGAACAATCCTATAATTTAGCCACTAGATAGGTATTCATATATTAAAGAGTATGAAAAAGAGTAAGAATTGAATTCCAAATATTTTTTGTTTATATCACATTCACAAAGTGCCTTACATAAGCCTAGTTGTGAGAAACCTAAAAGGAAAGGTATAAAAACTATCAATGGGCTTGTTATAGGGGAAGTCTTTATAGGTAAGCAAGGCATGCTTTCTAAATAATTTGGACCTGAGAAGTGTGAGGTGGAAAATTTATCTCACTTTTGATGAATACAATTTAATGGAATGTTATGGGCCTAAATTACCCTAATAAAAGATGATTTTTAAGTGTATGTTCTCTTAAGATAATCTTGTTGTCATTCTACTACAAGAAAAAAAAACTAAATATGATGGAAACCTCTATTTTGATGCAGATCAGTTGGAAGAGATGAAATAGATCCTTTGTTAAAGCTGATGGGGCTTTAGAAAGGGATGGATATTTTATGGGTTCCTTACAAAGCTCAAGTAGAAATAATAGAGACTATCAATAATTGACAATTTTGTAAACTCACTTGCCTTAGCACTGATTTGAGTTTATTTATAATGTGTATGGACATAATGATTCCAATGGTAAATTGATGTTATAGACTGAGTTGTCTAACCTTTTTTTAATCTCTTTTTGAATTCAAATATTTTTATGAGTGGTTATTTTATTGTAATCATATCTTCTTCAGAGAAATGTGGTGGCAAAACTTTAGGAACTTCTGGTAATCCTAGTTTTATTCAGTTTGTTTCTAATATTGAGTTTCTAGATATTATTCCAATGTATGGGATGTTTACATTGAATAAAAACATATGTGGAGAACATAATATTATGTAGTGTTTGGATATATTTTTATTCTTTAATAACTAGATGTCACAAAATTGGATTACAGAAAGATCTATTCTTCCTTTCATATGCTCTTATCACTTTTCTATTGATCTTTGTGTCAATATTGACTATAAACCCTATCTCTTCCCATTCAAATTTGAGAAGATGTGGCTCTAAGATCATTATCTACTAGGGCTCATGGAATTTTGGTGTAATAACTTCCATATTGAGTCCTACTCTTCAATAGTTAGAATTGCAAACAAACTTCAATTTATTAAAGGTTGTCTTAGATGGAACATTAATTTTTTCAAAACATCTTCTAGGAAAAAAATCATGTTGAATCAGAGCTTAAGAATAGAGATCAAATGATATACCAAATAGGAATGGATCAAAATTATTATGGTAAGGAAAATCTTTTGCTAGTGGAGTATAAAGAAATGCCTCAAAGAGAAGAAAATTTATGGGATAAAAAAATTAGAACATATCAGTTAAAAGGAGAATAAGATTATATTTTTTTAAAACTCTGTTAATATTATGTAAAAAATTTCTTGCATTTCTAAATTTTTTTCTTTTGAAGGTGTTAATTTGATCACTAAACCTGAGATTCGGAATGAGGAGGTCAAAATTTTTAATAATTTGCTAAACAATGATAATGCTTAAGAACTTGATGCTCAAAATCACAACCCTAATTTTATTCCTAAATTGGTTTTCCCTGATCTAAATTTGAAACTCTTGGATCCTTTATCTTAATAGGAAATTCAAATAGTGGTGTTTTATAAGGAAAAAGATAAGGCCTCTGAATTAGATGGATTTCCATCAGTGTTTTACCAAACTTTTTGGGATCTAGTGGGGGAAGAGGTCTTACACATGGTGGAATAATCCAAAAGGAGTAATATTTTACATAATATCAATGTTACCTTTATTTACCTTATTATTAAATGGTATAATTGAGAAATATTAAATGACTTTAGTAATATTATTGTATTTAATATGGTTTACCAAATCATCTCTAAAGTAAGGCAACAAGTCTCAGGCCTATCCTGGATTCCTTGATTTTAGAAGAGTAAAATGGTTTTTTTTGATGAAATAATATTTAGTAGTGCATCATTATTGCTCATGAAACTATTTATTCTTTATACATTACCCAAACGAAGGGTATGATGATCAATCTTGATATTAGAAAAGCATATGATAGGGCCGAGTGGCAATTTTTGATCAAAATTCTAGAAAAATATAGGTTTGATAAGAAGTGGTGTGATTGGGTTTTTAGCTGTATCTCAAGCCGTAAATAATCCATCTTGGTCAATGGAATTCCTTCTAGTTTCTTTTAATCCTCAAGGAGAATTATACAAAGAGATCCTCTTTTCTATTTTTATCCTATTGGTTGAATCGTTGGGAAGGGTGGTGAAACATGCTAAGGGAGATTCTTTGTTACAAGGCATATGAGATATGAAAGGTATTAAAAATATTATCCTTCATCAATTTGTTTATGATACATTCATTTTTGGCCAATATTTTTTCTATGAAGCTCAAATCTTCAATTCTATCCTGAATAGCTATGAGGAAACTTATGGTCAAATGGTGAACACCAAAAAGTCTAAAATTTTATTTATTAAATTCTTAGGAGAGGAAAACCATGCCATCTCCTTGTTCCTTGGTTTAAACATTTAAAATTTGCCTTCAATGTATTTAGGTGTTCCACTTTTTCCTAGGATAGATAGAAATATTGATTTAGAAGGACTAGTTAATTATTTTAAAGATTGACTGGCTTCATGACAAGGTCGTTGGCTAACATTGGAAGGTTGTATCACTCTCATAAAATATATTTTGAGCTATCTTCCTATCTGTTATCTCTTAGTGGTTCAACCACCTTGTCATGTATTTAATCTACCTAATAAAATCATAAAAGACTTTTTATGGTAAGGAATGAAGAATTGGAAAAGAATCCCATTAATGAAATGGGAAATGGTTTGTAAAGTGAAGAAAATGGGAGGAGCTAGAGTGAAAAACTTGAGTCTACAAAATAAACATCTTATAGTTACATTTTTTTGGGGAAAGCTTTCCAAACCCAACCTTCTTTGGTCTACAATATTGGAAATTAAATACCTTGATTTAAATAATCCATCAAACATGGTTTCTATTACTAACCCTCCAAAAGGTTCACACTTATAAAATTTTTCTTTGAATTAAAGGTCTTTGATTTTGGAACATGTTTCTTTGATGATCAACAATGGAAGGGCAACTAAATTTTTGGAGGATTCTTGGAATGGTCATAAACCCATAGCTAATGTATTGTATATAGAGGAGGCTAGACATATTCTCTCTACAACATACTTGTCATCTTGGTTTCAAATTATGTGGAACTCCATCAATCTAATGGTGTGACCTCTTAGGGTTGAAAGTATTTTGAAGCTTTAGATATTTGAGTGGAGCAATGATTGCATCTAGTTGAATACTTAATTAATGTGAAGGTCTTATTAAATGCCAAGGAGGATTCACTAGACTTGATTAAAGCCAAGTATGGTATTGACATAGTCAATATTGGTTATTAGATAGCCAATGCTACTGACAATATGATGAACTGGGCAAGATTTCTTTATTGGCATAAGATTGAGATTCAGAAAGATAGAGCATTTACATCGCTTGGTATCCAAAATTGCATTCTAGGACATGATAGTTTGACCAAAATTAGTTTCTTTGGTCCATCCCATTGCATTCTATACAAATCTAATGGTTGTCTCTCATCTTGGGATATGAGGATGAGTGTGGAATGGAGGCTTATTACTCTTCCACCCATTAATAGGCCGCTAGTAAGATCAGGTAAAAAGATTGAGAAAGCTTAAGAATACATGGATTCCCCACCACCAACGTGGTTCAAATTGACTTTCTATGGTGCTTCTTGGGGAAATCTTGGCACTTTTGGGGCTTCCTATATTCTCCAAGATTGCAGTGGAACCTTGATCAAGGTGACTTCTATAAAAAATTTAGATGGCATAAATAATGAATCTAAAGCTCAAGCATTATCCACTAGGATTAATATTAGTATTTAATTTACTATTAACACACTCATTATAGGAGGTGACTCTTAGATCATAATTTCTAGACTTAATAAAAATTCATCAACTTCTTGGAAACTAGAAAATATTCTATCCAATGTTTGTGATAAATGAATGTTTTTTCATTCTTAGATAGCAAGCATTATTTCAGAGAGGTTTATTTTTCTATGGATTTCCTTGCTAATAGTGGAAGTGAGGAATTACTTTGTATTTATGGTAAGGATTTAAAAATAATTATTTCCATCTAGTGGCAGATATAGGGTAAGTGTACAAAGTTTGGGGACAAAATGGTACCTATGCATAGATATGATTTTTTAATTTTTTTAGAAATATGAACTTATGTAACTAATTTGAGATATCTACACTCCAAATTTGAAGATGGTGTGAAAACATGCAATGTATTATTTTGAGTCTAGTTTATAAAACATTAATATTTTTATAAAAATTGTAGAGAATAAATAGGTCAAATATCTAAAATTTTAATAGGATCTCTTGTTTTCTAAGAAAATAGAGTAGAAAGATGGTCATGTAGTGCACCATTTTTTGAGTAGCATTTTATTATTATTTGAAACACTTTGGGAAAATTTAGATGAGATATTCTAATTTGTGACCTATATTTTTTATATTTTTGAAATGATAATTTATATATATGTGAGTTTTACATGTAAATAGATCCAAAAAACTGACAAAAACATGTATAGTTGTCCGTGTGGTGTGCCTAAGAACCTCAAAAAAATGAAAATCAAATTTTTTTAATGTGTGTAAAATTTGGCCTAGTTTGTGAACATACAACCTTTTCGTCACTTGGATCAATGAAAGAAAATAAAATGAACATGTATAGTCATGTGTATTTGCATCATTTAATGGCCTAAATAAGGTAAAGTTAAAAATCAACATAATTTAAAACCTTAAATTAGTATAAAAAATATAAAAATCATATTTTTGGAAAGAGGAGAATGAGCACATCATGATGGTATTAATTATTTTGATTTTTGGCATTGAAATTCATAGTGTATTTGGTGATCAAATTTTAATTTTTTTTTTAATTATAAATTTTACACTTGATTGTAGATTTATAGGTCCAAGCTTTTGGCTCGCGAATCTAGCCATTCTTGAGCCAAAAGACATGATTTTTCAATTTAAATTCTAATATCATGATCATGTTAATAACACAATCACATTAGTAATTCCAACATGTTAATAGATAATGTTATCTCATTATTAGACAATGTGGTCACATTATTAGATAATGTGATTGCATTATTAGACAACATGATCGTGTTATGAGATAATGCAACCATGTTATGGGAAAATAGGATCGCATTATTATGAATCTTTTTTCCGTATAAGAGCTTATGAACATACACATGAACCCAATGTTGACTTTAATCTTATATTTCTACATTTATTTATTTATATTTTAAATTTATTTATTAAATATAATAAATTAGGGTCACTGTGCATCTAATAGAGTTGGTCTCATAGCTACACACCTTACAATGTGGAAAATAGTTTTTCAAAATCCAATCTAGGAATTACATAGGCATTTTCAAGGTATAAGTATTAAACCTAGAGATTTTAGTAAGTAAATTTTTCAATTGATATCCAATTTGATAAACATATAGTAATTTTTTAGGTTTTTGTGCCTTTATGATTGATTCTTGCTATTTCTAGGAGTCTTAGGTTTGTAAAAATTAAATTTTGAAAATTGCTTACCTTTAACTTGATCTGAAATGGTGTGATTGGGGTAGTGTAGGTTAAATTGATGACCTACACATATAAAATGACCATTTTTTTTTTAATTTCACTTTTTCATCATCCCTCCATCATCCCTGATCAATTCTTACTCATCCTTCATTATCCCTAATCACTCATTCATCTTTTTTCATTGTACATAATCACTCCCTAATTGATCTTTATTATTCCTAGTCATTTTTAATCACTCAATTATCATTTATAATCAATATTTCATTAAAACTCACTATCCCTCATCATTGTTAATCACTCCTTAATTGACCTTTATTGTCCCTTATCATCTCTAATCACTCAGGCAATTAATCCCTAATCATTCCTTTGACTATCACCATCCCTCATCATCCCTAATCACTTTATCCTAATCCCTCATAATCCCTTATTACTATTTCCTTATCCCTCATCATCACTAATCACTCCCTCGTTGACCCTCACCATTGCTTACCATCTATCATTACTCCATCATTAACCCTCACCATCCCTCATCATCCCTAATCACTCCCTCGTCATCTAACATAAGTATATACTCTAAAGATATATTTTATTCCAATCATATGTTTTTTATTACATTATAATATAAATTAATTATTTTTTAGGACTTGTTGTGTTGTCAATACCCATTTGTGATAGTCAATTTTATTACCAAATGAATTGGATGATCCTATAAATTTATAGTAAGTAACATAAGTAATAACATAAAATACAGTCTAAATTTTAGTTCATCTAATTATCTTTGTTATGAAATGAATAGATGAAATTTTATTTGGTTTGACCTTTGGTAGCTTGGTTCAAAGGATAAAAATTAAAGACAAATATCTTGTATAATTTTCTAATTTTGAGAAGATTTGAATCAAATACAAAGTTATTTACTATTTCCCATTTCTGTATGACTTGAATGTTGGTCAAGTTCACACACGCACTCCTTGTGTGTGTAATTTATCCTAAATATTTTATCTCTTACATGAAAAATGACCATTTATTCATGTTATCATAAAAATGTATTTCTATAAAATTTGAAACACTATTTTATCATGGTGTAGATGTTTATCCCATGTTTTCTAAGGATTAAGATGTCATCAAGGTAGACTAAAAAAATGACATGGGTAAATGACCTTAGGATTTCATTAAACAACTCAATGAATGAATTCATTACATGAGTTGACCTAAAATGCATAACCAACTATTCAATCAATCCTTCATTTGTTTTTAAGACTATATTCCAAATGTCTAGAGCTTCAACATGAATATGATGATACCCATACTTAAGATCAATTTTGAAAAAGACTTCTACACCATGTATACGATATAAAAATTCCTTAATATTTAGATGAGGATAAAATGTCTTCACTTTAATCTCGTTAATATTTTTTTAATTGATTCAAAACTTTGGCACACGCATAATTGTACTTTTACAAGGCAATGATTTGGGCATAATGTGTTCATTATGCACAATATCATGGATCTACCAATTGATCTATTAATTATATATAAATTATATGTTGCATAATGAGGTTTGAGGTTGAGGTAGTTAAGGGATCAAATTAATAGTATAGTTTACTATAAAGTATGTATGAACTTATTTACGTGACTGAGAGATATCCTTGTATTCATCTACTTTATGGTTCAATTATTTTATCTTTTTTATGGTTGGATAAAACACACTATGATATGGTTCCATAAAGATGTTAATACATTTGCTTCTTATAATGAAGAGTATACCTCTTACTAGAACTAACAAGATTCTTGCACTTCATGGCACTAATGACTGAAAGCTTATGAGCTAACTATGATATATGGTTTTTTAGATCACACCAATATATCATAACATTTAAAGGATCTACTTCACATAATACATGTAAATGATAAATATATGGTTGACCACATGTAAAAAATCACATACCTTTATTGGTGAGATGTCACAAAGGATTGCATCTTTAAAATTTTTAATTTTGTACACTAAGTGACAGTACTAGGTGATCCATTTCTCAAGGCCTACACTAGACCATACAATAGCCTATGGTTATGGATGATGTATCAATTTAAAGTTCCATTTTTGAAGATATGCTTTAGGATAAACTAAATTCTTATTAATTTTATTGGAAATGATGAAGTGTATTGGCTCACCATTGATTTACATTTATTCATGAAATAATATTTATAATCCATATAATTCCTTGTTTGGGGAAGTAGAGATATTTTTAGTACTAACCATACCATTGCATTCATAATATATTATCTACATACCTTTTTATAGTGCTAAATAACTTCTAACCATTTCTCAAGATGTACATGTAGATAGTTCATAGTGTGACACTCTTCATTGGATTGAATACTGAAGTTATGCATTAAGCACCACTTTCCAATCTTGGAATATTGAAGTTATGAATTAAACACTCCTTGGTATGATGAACCAATCAATAGACATACAAATAGAAGGCCTTCAGTGTAATTATTCATATCATAAAATGTCCTCATATGGAAAGTAATTGATTGCTTTTAGGAAATCACATAGCTTGGTGATCCTAATATTTTCTACCCATTTTTGGTGTTATGGTGGTTTTACTTGCTTCTCTTTTTCTAGCAGATCTTCAATAATGAATGCCATCATTTCTAATATGTCCTTATTTTTTCATAGGTGCTAAATATTTATGTTTTAAATTTGCCTCCACATCATTTTGATCACTATGTATTATATTTTATGCTAGCACTCAATTCTCCACTTGTATCTCCTAGAAATTTTAAACCCCAATAAAATACCACCATCAAGGTATTGGATGGAATGATTAAGGAAAAAGGAACAAAGAGGAATTGAGCAAAGATGATTATGGAATCAAAAGCGATGATGAGGGATGGTGAGGTTCAATGAAGGAGTGATTGGGGAAGATGAGGGAGTGATTAGGGATGATGAGGGATGGTAAGATTTAATGAGGGAGTGATTAGGGGTGATCAAGGATGATGAAGGAGTGATTACTTATTATAAGGTATGATGAATTAGGGATTAGGGAATATGGCTGATGGTGAGTGTCAATGAGGAAGTGATTAGGGATGATGAGCCAGAAATTATAAATGATGAGGAATGGTGAGATTCGATAAGTGTGTTATTAGTGTTGATGAGGGACAAGGAGGGAGTGATTAGGGATGATGAGAGAGTGTTTAGAGATGATGATGGATGGTGAGAGCTAATGAGGGAGTGATTAGGTATAATGAGGGAGTGATTAAATATGATGAAGGTTGGTGAGGGTTAATGATGGAGTGATGAGGGATGATGAAGGACAAAGAGTGAGTGATTAGGAATGATGAGGGATAGTGAGGGTCAATGATGGGGTAATTAGGGATGATGAAGTGATTAGAGATGACTAGGGATAGTGAGGGTCAATGAAGGAGTGATTAGCTACAATGAGTAATCATGAGAGAGTAATTATGGGTGATGAGGGATGAGTAAGAATTAATCAGGGATAAAGGAGGGATGATGAACAAGTGAAATTAACACACAGTGGTCATTTGCTTTATGTAGTTCATTAATGGGACCTATGCTACCCCAATCACACCTCTTTGAATCAATCTGAAAGTGAGTGGCTTTTAAAATTTAATTTTGATAAACATAGGACTACTAAAAATGCCAGGAATCAATTCAAAAATCATAGAAGGATAAAAAAAGTACTATATGTTTAACAAAAATGGACATCAATTGAAAAAAATATGCCTTGAAAATGCTACACTCAATACTTAAACCCTAAAAATGCCTAAGTACTAACCAGATAAGATTTTGAAATACTATTTTCTATTTCATAATGTGTGAAAGTATGATACCAAATCTATCAGATGTACAGTGACCATAATTTATTATGTTTATTAAAATAAATTTAGAGTATAAGATTAAAAATATAAACTTATACTTAACATTTTGAGTAGTAAAAATAATCGTCCATCCAAGATTAGGTTCATGTACATGCCCGTATTATTTTCTATGTAAAATAACTAGAATGCGATCACATTATCTATTAACCAAGATTTGCTCTATATACATGTTCACATGATTTAATATGAAAAATAATAGGAACATGATCACATTATGTTTTAACATGATCACATGTTTTTAAAATAACATGATCATATTATGTATTAACACGATCACAATATGGTTTGATAATTTTCAAACCATAACTTAAATAACATGATCATGTTATTTACTAATATAATCATGTTATTTAATAATGTGATAAAATAATAGAAAATTTCCACTAAATTATGCCACAAATCCATGCACTTACCATACACATTATATGCATTTTCACTTTAGATACATTTGGAATGTTGTGGATGTCTAATACTTAGCATGGAGAGAGGGGTTGATTTTACACTAGCAACCCTAATGGTTTATGGTAGTAGCTCAGTCTAGGAAATATATTTTGAAGGGAAATATCATGGGATAGGATCAACAATGTTTTCTATGTTCCTTCTTAAGATATGTTTCAAGCAATTTCCATTGTCTAGGCATAGATTACCTAGACCATTGCATGTATAGTTGGGTCAACTCTATAATTATTTAATTGTTTGCTTCAAACATCATGACTCTTTTTGTAGATTCATAATTGGTCTCTAATTTGTTAGAGATTGTTGTAAAACTAGAGCGTTGCCTCAAGGTCTTGTGGAGGTGATAGGCAATACTGAACCGGGTCCTTTTCACAAACTTCCCTTCTTTGATTCTCATAGTGTTGGGTTGATTCCAATTTATACATGCATGGCCTTGGAGATATGTTTCATGGTCTTTGTATGATTTTAGAATAAAATTCAATAAAAAATCTAATATAATGATTCAAGTGAAGGCCAATTTATCACTATGCATTCTTTGGTGGAATTAAAATGTCCATTTTTAGAAATTTATCACTAAAAGGTGGCTCACCATAATAAATCCCAGGTGGATGTATTAAAATTTTTGGCTAAACTAGTGTCTTTTAAGGTAGTTGTTACTCCTTCCTAGTTAGCAAAGCTACCCTTTCAGGCTGTTAGGATGTCCATGCAAGGTCATCTTGTTAGCAACCAAGTAGAATCTTTGGTGGGTGGCATCCAAGTCAAACACATGGGTTCTGGAAATAAACTGATAAGTTTTTCTTCTTCTGTGGTTGTTTGTAATGATGAAATCATCATTTTGGATGATCTTGATGATGGGGATGTTTTTGGTTGAACATAATATATAACTATGACTTTTTGCTAATCATCCTCTATTTAGTTTTTATGCCTTATTGGTTAGTCTTTTGAACCTTCTTGGGTTATTTTTTTTTTGGTTTTCGGGCGTTTATTTCTAGTTACTATTCGGGTAGCCATTCTATATTGCCTTGCCCTAGTAATATGTAGAAATCTATGTTTTATCATAGTTGTTGATTTTGTGATACTTTTTTTAAGGTAAGGGACCTATATAAACCCCAATAAACAAAATTAAGTCAGTTTATGTTTTCAAAAAATAGAATAAAAAATAAAAATTTACCTCAATTGTAACTAGATGCATTATCACTTATATGCAACATCTATGGGGGGAAGGGAGATTCTAAAACTGAGCTTCAAAGCCTAATTTAATAAGTAAGTAGCAATCCTATATGAGGCTAGAGGCAATAGAGGACAGAGGACTTTCAGTGTCCTCGCATCAACCATTAATGATGAGATCGCACAATGAGTTATTGATATTTTTTTGGTTTTTTATTTTTTATTGTGATAGATTAAGTGATCAATTTCAAAAATAATTCCCTAATATAAAAACATAGTGGAGTACTGAATCACATATTAATATATCAATCATGATACTTGTAAAAGTGTTTTTTATCGTCCTATATTAAACCATCTATAAAGGTTGTTGATTGCCCTGAAAAACAATTTTTTTATGTTTTTGGTTGTGTTTATAAGTTTTTGGTTATCATTTAAAACCTTCTATACATTTGGGTTATTGTTCAGACTCTATATAAATCTATCAGTGTACATGTTTGGATGATGAACAAAAGTGTGGGTCCTTATTCATAATTGAGTGGTTGTTGTATCTGTCCATGGAAGGCAATTTTGAGATTAGCATTTTGGAGAGTTGTGTGATAATACACATAGATCATGATCATGAGTAAGTAGAGGAGGCAAGCTATTATTTAATATTGTTATGTTTTCTACCATGTTTACACTAAGAGGGGAATGTGGGGAATACCATAGTTTAGAGCTTACAAAATATATTTGTATGGGTAGTTAAATATATGTTTGAGTGAGAAAATATAATTTGATAATATGAGAGAGTGATTTGTGAGAATAATTCAAATAAATAAACATAGTTGAGATATCTTAAACATATGTGAGATATTCCAGTAGATAGAATGAGAGATTTTAGGGATTCAAGATGAAATTTTGACTCTTAGGATGAAGGAGTATAAATATCTATTTATTATAATCTCTATCAATGAATAAATTATTAGATCTAACTATAAATATTAATACTATTTGATTATGTTTTCCTTGCCTCTACCAAATCACATCTTAAGGTAGGATGTTAATATATTTAATTACATGTAAACTTTTTATGTTTAAGATATACTTGTAATATTGATTTATTATATAATTTATAGATAAGAATTAACTAATACATACTTATCTAAAATACACAATTAGATACTATTATCAATTAAGTATTTATTAAATTAAATTTTGCTAATAATAGACTTGACTTTAATTACAAGTAATTAGTCTCAAAAACCTAATCCCAATTATAATACCATTTCTTATTTACATAATAATATAGAGGGATAGTAGGCAAGACATATTATAGAAGATAATTATTAATGTTATATTGGTGAATTTAGGCTAGAGCTATTGATTTAAAGATGTAGCAAAACTTACCTCCATAATTACTCAAATTTAATCCATTTCTTTTAGCCATGTATTATCACTGAAATTTTTTTAAAACATATTTATTGACGATTTAAAAAAAAACTAATTTACGTTTATTTTAGCCCTTGGTTTTTAAAAAATAAATAAAAATAAATATAATAAAATTTATTTTTAAGTTTTTTAATTTTTAATGTAATTGATATTTTTTATATTTTATCTTTATTTTTGTACACATAATTAAAAATGTAAATCTAACTTTTTAAAATTTAGGAAAATTATTTAAAACTAGAAAAGTATAACCTTGATGTAACTATATAATATTCATAAATTATAAAATTTTAATTCTTTTTATATCATTTGTTCAAAAAATAAAGTTTTTAAAATTATATATTTTAGTTCTATAAAATTAATTAAAATTTATATATTTATTTTAAAAAAAAAAATTTTAAAAAATTTTATGCTATATTGTTGAAGCACATTATGTTTTCAAAAAGACATATTTTAATAATTATTTTCCACTAACATACATGACTGCACAATTTTATTATCTAATATAGTTTATTTCACTTAACTAATGTCTTATATATATATAATTTATTATTTTATTTTGTAAATATAATAATCTATTACACTCATAATTTTACAATTCCTTTATTTACACCATTACTAAAATGATATGTTATTTATCATCAATTTAATTTATATAAACTTTTATATTTAAAAAATATGTATATCACTTTTTTATATAAAAACATTCCACTTTATTATACTTTCAATCATAACAATAACTTCTTTGATTCTATTTTCATATTTTTTTACTTTAAAAAAGAAAATAAAGTCAATTATTTTCTTGTAAGATTGATCCTGGAGAGATTTTATAAAACCCATCTTAGAACCATATAATGTAGATACCATGTCTACGATACATTTCGTTTATAATTTGATGTATACAATTGATCAGCTCCTAACATTTCTATTATAAATTCTCTTCTTAAAATTCATGGCAATCAACTGTGGCATAGTTGAACAAAGCCTTTTTCATATTGTTTATTAAAAACAAGTTCTTTAAAATGAAGTGTTGAGGTGTCATGTTCGTTGCAGAGTGTGAACGTGATCAACCCAAATAGTTTGGGGATATACATTAATGCCTTCTTTTTGGCCTGACAAATGCCAACTAAATCGCATGGAATCGTCTCAAGATAGGTTAATGACGACGACAAAATATTCATTAATTAAGTTAAACTTCATCGTAATTATATGCCAAATATTTTTATCTCCAATAATGCGTCCAAGAGAGAACCAAAAGTGAAAAACTTTTAATTCTACCATTTTTATTATTAATTTAATAGTGATATACATTAATGCTAATTAAATCGTATGGCATCGTCACATGTTTATGTGGAACATTTGACCATTATAAGATATCCTTCAATTAAGATAAACTTCATCGTTATCACATACCGAATATTTTTATCTCCAACAATATTTTCGAAAGAGACTACAAATTATGAAACTTTAAATTCTAATTTTATATATATATTAATTTAATATGGAGAAGAAAATTAAAGATATAATTTTAATATTCATATTATTTATTTTTATGAAATTTTTATTTATATATATTTTATTATTATAATATTTTAGATTATATTAATAGAAAAATATATAATTAAATAAAATTATAAAATAAAATAGTTGAAATTGAAATTTTAAATTATTCGAAATTTATAAATAATTTTTAATTAAATAATATTTTATTTTTTTAAATATTTTTGAAAATGTAATATTTAAAAGTAATTATATACAAAATAAAAATATCATTAATTTAATAATTATTTATACATGTTATTGAAATATAGCTCCAAACACATATAAGTTAACAACAGCAACAACAATAATAAATTTTTCATTAAAATTTAATAATTTTGAAATCTATGATAATTATGTTAATATTATAATACACCTAAATTGATACTAATTACTAGCCATCATTTTTTTTTAACAAATAATATAATAAAAATATTAATTAATATGATATGTAAAAAAATGAGATTGTAAGGAAATATTGCATATTGTTACATAAAACTACATGAAATGTTGATGACTCCATAGCATGTGTAAAAAAATATTGCATGTTGTTACATAAAATGTAGATAAGAATAAAAATAGTATGCATCATCATAACACTTTTCCAGAAGAATTTATTTGTAAAATGTTACTCAAGGCACACACATCAATTTTATCTTAACACTTTTTCAGAAGAATTTATTTACAAAATGTTACTCAAGTCACACACTTCAGTTTTATCTTTGGTGGAAACATTTTGTCTGAAACAATAACTGTGTTGAAACATTACAAATATTAAAAGGAAATAAATTGTGAATATATGAAACCTGACTTGTTTCTAATTAAGATCATTTTCATTGTACACTTTATTACACTCTGACAAACTATCTTTATAAATTAAGAAGAGCGTTCCATCAAGGCCAAGTTTATATTATGCATAATATTTAAATAAATATTAAAATTTGACTAAAAACTGATAAAAACATTCTAACAATATTAAACTCTTAAAACAAATTTTCTGACTTAACCTTTGAAACGCTCTTCCTAATTTATAAAAGATGATTAACAAAGCATGATAAGGTGTGCAATGAAAACCACCTCGACCAGAAACAAGACAGATTACACATATTCAGACGTGACCTGAAAATGCAATATAAAATTCAAAACCTTTTAAGCAATAGACATAGGCAACTCCTTAACTATTCATGCAATATCTCGAAAGCCGTTGACAGACGATCCACCTTTAATTTCATCCTCCCTCGCAGTTTTACTAGGTTTTGCGGCAGTTTGTCTCATTTGAATTCCTTCTTTACCTTGTATTATTCTCATCGCGGCTTTTGTTCTCTCTTTTCTATTCACAATTCCTTCCTCAGATGCGCAGTTAAGGCTCAATCTCACGTTCCACTGTTCCACTATGAGAACCGATCAGACCACTGCGGAAATGACAGCTCAGGCTTTCCAGAGTTGAATTCCACCTGCAATGGCTCATGAATCCTCCTACTGACGTATGACTCGACATCAATTATTAAAGTTGATGATATCCATCAGGACCCCCAACAGATTATATTGCCCACTTTTGGGGTTGGAATGAGCGTACCGAAGGAGACATATATAACTGAACATTTAGGCTTTGAATCCATCCATGGAATGCACGTTTTGGACTATTCGAACAGGCTGGAATGTAAACGCGGTATTTCCAGATCCTTTTTTTCCTTTATCGCTGCATGTGTAAACGCAAACCTTGAAATAAACGGCACTCGGCGATCGAAAACGATATTTGATTGGAACTTTCCGCTTACCGATTTCGCATTGAACGGAAGAACCTCAGGAAGTCGTTATACTCTGGTCCACAATTTGATGTTTACACTTTATTTTCCACAGAAAGTCGTTCATACTCTGGTCCACACATAACGTTATCCTCTGGTCCCTTTGTTGGTGCCTGTCCTTGCCACCGACACATTTCAGAGTGACGAAAAAAACGTAGGAATGAAGGTGAAAGACAATTGGTGCGCCGACTCATTTGTCCAAAGGTAAAAGACAGATGGTGCCCCAACTCATTGATGGAATTTCTCAACGACTAAATCTAACGCAGACGTAGACACACAAGCAAACAGTAGGGCATCCTATTATTAATATGGTTGCTAATCAAATTCAATAAGCTCAAGAGTTTGAGTTTTATTTTTTAAATAAGAGTCGTGATGTAGTTTGAATAAATATTGCTTATAAAAATAATGTTTTATAATGGTGTTGTGTTAAGTTTTTTTAATTATTATAAAAATATAAAATTTGAAAATGGATAAATTAAATAATTAATAATGTAAATATATATTTAAAATAAATTTTATGTATATATATAGTTTAAGTATCTATAGTTATTATTTTTTATGTGAATATAATTAATGGATACAAGTTTAATTTGATCAAATTAACAAAATGAAAATAAGAGTAAAGACTTGATTTTTAAATGTTTTCATAATTTTTAGAAAAAAAGTCTTCTACAACTTTCTAAATTCATTACTAAATCTAAAGTTACATTTTATTGAAGGAAACAAAAACTATTTTTTGATTTCATACAATATTATTATCAATAATTAAACATAAATATAATCATATATGTTCAATAAAATAGATTCTACTATTTAAGCATCTAAAATTCTAAAATATTATAATTCTATTTTTCTTACAATTAATAATCATGCCAATAATAAATTATATAAAGTATAATATGTTTTGAAAATGGAACAATAAATAAATAAATTAAAATGATTAAGAAAACAATTATAATTAGACATATATTTTATTTAATCCTGAAAATTACAATGATTAATCCCACCTCTACTATTTTTAAATTTCTTTGAGAAGTATTATTTATTAAACATTACTCCAAATGATAATGTAATTTATAAGTTAAAGTATTAGAAATAATATATATTTATTAAAAAAAAATTAATTTTTTTGAAAGATTATTTTAAATTAATGTTAAAAAGGATTCAAAATGACAACGTTCTTTTGTATATTAATATATTATTTTATTGTGAATATATATCTACGTATGTTTTAAATTTTAAAAATTGTATTTTTTTTAATAATTTAAATGAATACATCTTATAATTTTATTTATATATATATATATATATTTATATATATATATATATATATATATATATATATATATATATAAACAATAATACATGATAAGATCTTTGAAATTGAAATGAATTTTTAGATTGAAAAATTAATTGATATGAAAAGTAAGAAACTTGAAATTATAAAACTAATATATTTATTTTAAAATATTATATGCAAAAAATGTCGAAAGATATCATTCTTAAAATACCTATTCTACCTATATCATAAATTTATAAATATATATGCTAATTTACTTTCAATAACATATAATTAAAATAAAATTCTTTTCTTAAAAAATATTATAATAAATTTTGTAAATAAAATTCCATCAAATTAAAAATCTATTTTCACATTTATTAGAAAAGAAAAAACTCTAAAATTTATAAACCTTTGGCATCATTTTTCAACCGTGAGAAAAAGTGACCGCAAAAAAATTAAACTCCCTCAATATTTTTCTAATTTTTTTTATCTAACTTTTTTTGATCACATAACATAAATTTTATTTAACTTTTTTAAGTTACATAATATACTTTATATATATATATATATATATATATATATATATATATATATATATATGGAAACAAAAATATCTTAATTTTCCACTACAACGTCGACTGAGAAAATTAAATTTACACCCTTGTATGGAACTTCAGCATAACTACAAGACGCTCATCAAGTAGTCACCTCCAAGGTTTGAATTTGACGACTGTAATTAATTCAATAGTGGAAGAGTCACATACAATTAAACTTAAAATTAAATTATAAACTGATAAATTGCCAATTATTCATCAATCTAAGCTCATTTTGGCAATATTGTTAATTGCTTATTGCAGGTTAGTGATCTAAGTTAATTTTGCCAAATATTAATTCTGTAATTTTTAATGCTATATTTTATGTTTAATCTAAACTATAATTAAAAAATAGTGATTGTTTGAAAAAAGAAAATTAAAACACATGATCCCTAATCGTATCAGGCACCTAAATAAAATCTTTTGTGGTTGGCAAAGTTTAAACAACTGATACATTTCATCTGATTGGCCTTAACCTAAACCTACAAGTCATTTAATTCCAACCCTGGTCATGCCAATGTCTACATTTCCATACAGATTTATATTACAACTAATTGTAGGTCTCCCTTATGACTTCTCATGTATAATTTACTTGCAGTGTAGCACGAGGTAATCTCTAAATAGACGAGAGCATAAAATTGAAAAATAAAGAACAACAATGGCAAAGAGTCCCAGTCATGAATATCATGGTCTAGGAGTAATACTACTAACTTGGGTATTATTTTTTCTCCTTCCTAATAGTTTGAATAAATTAAAGTCCATCTCAAAGTTATCATGTTGTGTATTAGTTTACTTTTAAAAGGCACATATTTCATGACTTGCCTCTGATTGTTATTCGGAGGAGACTTGATCCATGGGTTGAACAATTATAATACTATGAGTTGCATCATCAGTAGGTTTTCATTATATGAAATACCACCATTAATAACTTAGAATAAAGTATAGGCAAGTTACCTCAAAAGTATTAGGTATGCTAATTACTTTAAATGCCATCACCTCCATGTTCTTGCCAACTAAATTATTTCCTTCACAACAAATGATTCTAATGGTAGCATTAATCTAAAGATTTTTGAGGATGGTGTCATGAGAAGGATACCTTTGCTTAGCAATATTCTTAACTACACGTTTCCCATGTTTCTCATAAATCAATATAGAGATGGTGTCACAATTGTATATAAAAAAGGAAACAAGAAGAATAGTAATATACAAACTTTAATCTCAGAAATCAAAAGCTAAGAACTAAAGTAAAGAAACATATAACAATATATAACTGAAAGGTATTCATTATCCCAAATTTATCGAGGATTGAAATCTAAGCTCTATCTTAAAAACAAACATCTATAAGACTGTACATGGTAGCTCTATTGGGCTGGTCCGCCTAAACCTCTTCAATAAAATTCTTATCCAACTTCTTTATTTCCTCTGATGATGTATTGGAGTTTTGAGCATCAACATGGTTTTGGATACAGGTACGGTAACCTCAAAGCTGGAGATGTCATCTGCAATTTTTATTTTGTGGGATTGAAAAGCTACAGCCTCATCAACCTTAAAATGTTGATCATCAGAACTCTTCAATTTCATCTTGCGGCCATGGTAGTTTGATAAGATGACCACCATAGACATTACAATTGTATATAAAAATAATATAAGTATACAAATACATGGTCATGTCAGTTGATTTGTGGACTCTTATCAATTTTTTTAATTTATATTGTATCAATTGTTATCAATTTATTTATTTATTTATATTAAATTTAATTTAAAATAGATATCAGTTATTTTTCTTAACATGGTCATGACATGAGAATCTTCTCTATCCCTTATTTATTATGATGTGGTCAATCTAGATGAAGTCTTATGTGATGTGGTCAATGTCTTCTCTCACCGTATCACCCACCAATGTCTTCTCTCATATGCAATAAAAACTTTCCAAGATGAGGTCTTATGTGATGTGGTCAAACTAGATGTTTTTGATGTACTCTTTGGTTAGCCATTTATGTATGATTGACATGGCATCTATGAATCAAGAACTCAAAGGACTACTCTCACTCTAGAAACATGGCGCTAAAGGGTACCAGAGGTACCACCTTCTACATCTGTCTCTCTGATTAGTGCCAAGAAATTTGTTCTAATGGAGGTCAAGCCACAAGAATCCAAAATGGTCGATGTAACTGCCCTGACTACACAAACAACACAACAACAAAACCAAATAGATACCGAGCTGAAGAAGTTCATGGCCTTTCATCCATAGACTGATGGTCAGATAGAAATGGTGAACAATTCGGTATTGCATAGTTCCATAAATCATAGTCCCTTCCAAGTATGCATCAGAAATCAAATCGATGTACGACTACCACACTTGATGACAAATATTGATGTAATGGGGACAATTATTTCTCAAGGAAGGGGTAATGATCTGGGCAACAATTCATATGACAATTCTGTTAGGTTGTGGAGCTAAAAGCTTCACTGATGCAGACATGGAGGAGGTTGCAGATGAGTTGTGGAGTGTCACAGAGACTGGCGTTGGTCTGGCCAACCGACGTCGGCAGTATTAGACAAGAAGGCAACCGACGTCGGTCAGAGATCGGCTGGCGTCGGTGACCCCCAGGTGGACAGGGACCAATGTCGGTCGCCAGTGTGGTTCGACTACGACTTTATTATAGGCAGTTAGTTGACGAACCAAGTGTTTGCATGATGAGAGCTATTTTTAGACTGAGAGCTGCGGATCTAATTATTGTAATTAGATGTCTAATTATTGTTTGGATGAGATCTATATAATAGACTCATGGTTGTATTGTAAACTTGTTCTAGTTTGAGTTGAGCAAAGTTAGCTCCTTCTGTGTGTGAGGTGAGCAAGGGTGTTCCTCCTAGTTCCACAGCAGTACCAAGGTGGGTGTTGGTTTTGGAGAGTCAGCAAGATTCTTCAGGGGTGTAGGATCTTGGTCAGCAGGTGTGCATGGCCTATATAGGAGATCTACATGGTAAGTAAGATCATTGATCTGCAGGTGTATGTGTGTGCAAGGTCAAGGTTCACAGGTGTGTAGAATCAGGTTGATTTGTAGGTGTGCAAGATCAGATAAGACAGCAACACAACAGGGAGCAAAATTAGGTAGGATCTACTTGGAGTACAGGTGTGTACTCGGATAGAGCAAAGAGGAAGGAAAGAGAGTTCCTTCCATAAGTAAGGTCTATTGAGGTGCAGGTTGTTACAGGTTCAGGGGAGATCTACTTGAAGTACGTTGAGTACTTGTGGAGTGCATAGAGCACTTGTGGTGTGCATGGAGCACGGGTATAAGGTGAACACCAACTCAGAGTTTGAGTTGGGTGTTGGGACCTAGGAGAGAGCTTTGAGGAAAGAAGTATTGTTCACTTGAGGTGTGGGAAGCCTCTGAAGAGGTGGTGGAGAAGAAGTGGCATCTTCTTTATTGTATTCTTTTCTATATAAGTATTAATACAAGTTGTGTATTATCTCTCATATCATGTGTTATTCTAAATTCTAGTTACTTGTGTATTCTGGTTAATTTCCGCATATTAAGTTGCTTGGTTTAGTAATCAATTGTGTGCTTCCGGTTGCTTATATATCCCAACACGTGGTATCAGAGCTAAGGTTGCAGGAAGCAAGTTTTGTGTTTGGTTATAGGTCACTCTCAGGGGTTTCTGATTGAGTGGGAGTAGAGCAATGGCAGATGAAAGTAAGCTAAGAATGGAGGAGTTAAAAAGTATAGATGGTCACTTACGGTCCCATGGAAAGAAATAGTAGGTAAAAGATTATTTTTGGTTGGTAGCAGATCAGCATGAAGGAACTGAAGAAGCAGATGTAGCAAGTGTTGTTGCACAGGATGCTATGGGAGGTTTCTTGGATAAAGTTGAATCTTGGACAAAAGATTTGGTTGCCTCTTTCCATGCAGCCCCAGGTAGAGGAGCTGGTGAGCCTTTCCAAAGAATTGGCAAAGGGGAAGTGAAGCTGAAATTGCAGGCAGAGGCCAACACATGGGTGTTGAAGGAGGTCATGCAGGTCCTAGGTTTGGAGATATGGCTAATTTATTCAGAAAGGTTGGGTGATGAGAGATGCACGAGAGCTCTCACAGCGGATGCACTTGAATTAGCTGGTGGTAAGAAAATAGGTACTCTTTATCTACTTGTTTATATTACTGATTCTTCTTTTGTTGCAGAGACGTGGCTTTGTAGGCTTGGTCACATGAGCAGGAAGGAGATGCATGTTCTTAAGCAGAAGACAGATATATTTGACAGGCTTAAGAACTAGAAAGCCTTGGTGTATTTGGAAGAGATGGCAGACAGAGACCAGTGGATGGGGCTGGATACTTCTGAGTAGGGCAGTTTGGACATGGGGATTGATTCAAAGGAGCTCGTGGGTAAAAAGTCATCACTCACAGGAAACACAGGTAGCGGCATCGGCAGGAAAACCGATGTCGGTAGTATGTAAGACTGACGTCGGTCACAAGGACAGACGTCGGTAGCAGGAACACTGACATCGACAGGGTTGGTAGTCAGGGACAGATGCATGGGAACTGACATCGATTGGATGCAGACTGTGGGGTGGCTGAGGTCGGTCATTGTAACGGATTTTGGGTGGATAGCACGCTGTCAAGGAGTCTCAAACACCCATACAGAGGACTGAAGACATAAGTAGGCCCTCAAATTTGTTGTTCCTCTTCTTTATACTCGTTGCTGACTATAGAGCAGGAAGGATCCAGGAAACAGGTGGGAGCATGGCAGGGATATGATGTAGAACCAAGCAAAGATTTGGTAAGGTTGTCAGTGGGAAGAAAGCATAGAGACGAATGGATTCCTTAGTTGAAGAATAGAGAGAAGGGATACGTGAGACGAAAGACCAGGTCATACGGTCTTGAGGAGCTGTAGGACAGTGGTATAGGTTTTGACAGGTGGAGGATGAAGCATGGCTTCAGTCAATGTCAAGGTAACTACTATGGTTTTTCTTACCAAGGGCATGATGATTGCAACATCATTCTTTTGCTGTATGTGGATGGTATGTTAGTTAACAGGATTGTACATACAGGGTTTTGCTAAGCTAAGGGTAAGGTTAGTTCAGTGGCATGTCATGAGGAGTTTGGAGCAGCGAAATTCTTTGGCATGAGAGACATGGAGATCACAGGTTTATTTTGTCTCCAGTGGGAGCTGATGTGAATCAGGTGTTGGTGAGGTTCAGGATGCAGAGTTGGAGCACACTAAGGGCTGGATAGTTAAGTGTCCAAAATCACATGAGGTCTGGTATAGACTTGGGTATTCCCATGCAGTGGGAGCTGTCAGAGAGTTAGGAGCCAATTCAGGGAAGTGGGTTCTCAGGTATTTGAGAGGGACCAGTAGTAGGTATACATGCAGGGTCAGGACTTCACTACATGGATTTGTAGATACGGATGCGGCAGGGTACTCGGATGACAGGAGGTACATCACAGGTTGTGTGGTGGGTTGTCTTCAGGATTGATCTTGAAGAGGGATACAAACCAAGAAATAGATTAGATGGGGTACAGGTACAGTGCAGCTATTTATCTCTAAGTGGGAGATTGTTAGGTTGTGGAGCTAAAAGCTTCACTGATGCAGACATGGAGGAGGTTGCAGATGAGTTGTGGAGTGTCACAGAGACTGGCATTGGTCTGGCCAACCGACGTCGGTAGTATTAGACAAGAAGGCAACTGACGTCAGTCAGAGATCGACCGGCGTCGACAACCCCCAGGAGGACAGGGACCGACATCGATCACCTGTTTGGTTTGACTATGAGTTTATTACGGGTAGTTAGTTGACGAACCAAGTGTTTGCATGATAAGAGCTATTTTTAGACTGAGAGCTGTGGATCTAATTATTGTAATTAGATGTCTAATTATTGTTTGGATGAGATCTATATAATAGACTCATGGTTGTATTGTAAACTTGTTCTAGTTTGAGTTGAGCAAAGTTAGCTCCTTTTGTGTGTGAGGTGAGCAAGGGTGTTCCTCCTAGTTCCACAGCAGTACCAAGGTGGGTGCTGGTTTTGGAGAGTCAGCAAGATTCTTCAGGGGTGTAGGATCTTGGTCAGCAGGTGTGCATGGCCTATATATGAGATCTACATGGTAAGTAAGATTATTGATCTGTAGGTGTATGTGTGTGCAAGGTCAAGGTTCACAGGTGTGCAGAAACAGGTTGATTTGCAAGTGTGCAAGATCAGATAGGACAACAACACAACAGGGAGCAAAATCAGGCAGGATCTACTTGGAGTACAGGTGTGTACTCATATAGAGCAAAGAGGAAGGCAAGGGAGTTCCTTCCATAAGTAAGGTCTATTGAGGCACAGGTTGTTGCAGGTTCAAGGGAGATCTACTTGAAGTGCGTTGAGTACTTTTGGAGCGCGTGGAGCACTTGTGGTGTGCGTGGAGCACAGGTATAAGGTGAACACCAACTCATAGTTTGAGTTGGGTGTTGGGACCTAGGAGAGAGCTTTGAGGAAAGATGTACTATTCACTTGAGGTGTGGGAAGCCTTTGAAGAGGTGGTGGAGAAGAAGTGGCATCTTCTTTATTGTATTCTTTTCTGTATAAGTACTAATACAAGTTGTGTATTATCTCTCATATCATGTGTTATTCTGAATTCTAGTTACTTGTGTATTCTAGTTAATTTCTGCATATTAAGTTACTTGGTTTAGTAATCAATTGTGTGCTTTCAGTTGTTTATATATCCCAACACGTGGCATCAGAGCTAAGGTTATAGGAAGCAAGTTTTGTGTTTGGTTACAAGTCACTCTCAGGGGTTTCTGATTGAGTGGGAGTAGAGCAATGGCAGATGAAAGTAAGCTAAGAATGGAGGAGTTGAAAAGCACAGATGGTCACTTACGGTCCCATGAAAAGAAAGAGCAGGTAAAAGATTATTTTTGGTTGGTACTGATCAGCATGAAGGAACTGAAGAAGCAGATATAGCAGGTGTTGTTGCACAGGATGCTCTAGGAGGTTTCTTGGATAAAGTTGAATCTTGGATAAAATATTTGGTTGCCTCTTTCCATGCAGCCCCAGGTAGAGGAGCTGGTGAGCCTTGCCAAAGAATTGGCAAAGGGGAAGTGAAGCTGAAATTGCAGGCAGAGGCCAACACATGGGTGTTGAAGGAGGTCATGCAGGTCCTAGGTTTGGAGATATGGCTAATTTATTCAGAAAGGTTGGGTGATGAGAGATGCACGAGAGCTCTCACAGCGGATGCACTTGAATTAGCTGGTGGTAAGAAAATAGGTACTCTTTATCTACTTGTTTATATTACTGATTCTTCTTTTGTTGCAGAGACGTGGCTTCGTAGGCTTGGTCACATGAGCAGGAAGGAGATGCATGTTCTTAAGCAGAAGACAGATATATTTGACAGGCTTAAGAACTAGAAAGCCTTGGTGTATTTGGAAGAGATGGCAGACAGAGACCAGTGGATGGGGCTGGATACTTCTGAGTAGGGCAGTTTGGACATGGGGATTGATTCAAAGGAGCTCGTGGGTAAAAAGTCATCACTCACAGGAAACACAGGTAGCGGCATCGGCAGGAAAACCGATGTCGGTAGTATGTAAGACTGACGTCGGTCACAAGGACAGACGTCGGTAGCAGGAACACTGACATCGACAGGGTTGGTAGTCAGGGACAGATGCATGGGAACTGACATCGATTGGATGCAGACTGTGGGGTGGCTGAGGTCGGTCATTGTAACGGATTTTGGGTGGATAGCACGCTGTCAAGGAGTCTCAAACACCCATACAGAGGACTGAAGACATAAGTAGGCCCTCAAATTTGTTGTTCCTCTTCTTTATACTCGTTGCTGACTATAGAGCAGGAAGGATCCAGGAAACAGGTGGGAGCATGGCAGGGATATGATGTAAAACCAAGCAAAGATTTGGTAAGGTTGTCAGTGGGAAGAAAGCATAGAGACGAATGGATTCCTTAGTTGAAGAATAGAGAGAAGGGATACGTGAGACGAAAGACCAGGTCATACGGTCTTGAGGAGCTGCAGGACAGTGGTATAGGTTTTGACAGGTGGAGGATGAAGCATGGCTTCAGTCAATGTCAAGGTAACTACTATGGTTTTTCTTACCAGGGGCATGATGATTGCAACATCATTCTTTTGCTGTATGTGGATGGTATGTTAGTTAACAGGATTGTACATACAGGGTTTTGCTAAGCTAAGGGTAAGGTTAGTTCAGTGGCATGTCATGAGGAGTTTGGAGCAGCGAAATTCTTTGGCATGAGAGACATGGAGATCACAGGTTTATTTTGTCTCCAGTGGGAGCTGATGTGAATCAGGTGTTGGTGAGGTTCAGGATGCAGAGTTGGAGCACACTAAGGGCTGGATAGTTAAGTGTCCAAAATCACATGAGGTCTGGTATAGACTTGGGTATTCCCATGCAGTGGGAGCTGTCAGAGAGTTAGGAGCCAATTCAGGGAAGTGGGTTCTCAAGTATTTGAGAGGGACCAGTAGTAGGTATACATGCAGGGTCAGGACTTCACTACATGGATTTGTAGATACGGATGCGGCAGGGTACTCGGATGACAGGAGGTACATCACAGGTTGTGTGGTGGGTTGTCTTCAGGATTGATCTTGAAGAGGGATACAAACCAAGAAATAGATTAGATGGGGTACAGGTACAGTGCAGCTATTTATCTCTAAGTGGGAGATTGTTAGGTTGTGGAGCTAAAAGCTTCACTGATGCAGACATGGAGGAGGTTGCAGATGAGTTGCGGAGTGTCACAGAGACTGGCATTGGTCTGGCCAACCGACGTCGGTAGTATTAGACAAGAAGGCAACTGACGTCAGTCAGAGATCGACCGGCGTCGACAACCCCCAGGAGGACAGGGACCGACATCGATCACCTGTTTGGTTCGACTATGAGTTTATTACGGGTAGTTAGTTGACGAACCAAGTGTTTGCATGATAAGAGCTATTTTTAGACTGAGAGCTGTGGATCTAATTATTGTAATTAGATGTCTAATTCTTTTTTGGATGAGATCTATATAATAGACTCATGGTTGTATTGTAAACTTGTTCTAGTTTGAGTTGAGCAAAGTTAGCTCCTTTTGTGTGTGAGGTGAGCAAGGGTGTTCCTCCTAGTTCCACAGCAGTACCAAGGTGGGTGCTGGTTTTGGAGAGTCAGCAAGATTCTTCAGGGGTGTAGGATCTTGGTCAGCAGGTGTGCATGGCCTATATATGAGATTTACATGGTAAGTAAGATTATTGATCTGTAGGTGTATGTGTGTGCAAGGTCAAGGTTCACAGGTGTGCAGAAACAGGTTGATTTGCAAGTGTGCAAGATCAGATAGGACAACAACACAACAGGGAGCAAAATCAGGCAGGATCTACTTGGAGTACAGGTGTGTACTCATATAGAGCAAAGAGGAAGGCAAGGGAGTTCCTTCCATAAGTAAGGTCTATTGAGGCACAGGTTGTTGCAGGTTCAAGGGAGATCTACTTGAAGTGCGTTGAGTACTTTTGGAGCGCGTGGAGCACTTGTGGTGTGCGTGGAGCACAGGTATAAGGTGAACACCAACTCATAGTTTGAGTTGGGTGTTGGGACCTAGGAGAGAGCTTTGAGGAAAGATGTACTATTCACTTGAGGTGTGGGAAGCCTTTGAAGAGGTGGTGGAGAAGAAGTGGCATCTTCTTTATTGTATTCTTTTCTGTATAAGTATTAATACAAGTTGTGTATTGTCTCTCATATCATGTGTTATTCTGAATTCTAGTTACTTGTGTATTCTAGTTAATTTCTGCATATTAAGTTACTTGGTTTAGTAATCAATTGTGTGCTTTCGGTTGTTTATATATCCCAACACGTGGCATCAGAGCTAAGGTTATAGGAAGCAAGTTTTGTGTTTGGTTACAAGTCACTCTCAGGGGTTTCTGATTGAGTGGGAGTAGAGCAATGGCAGATGAAAGTAAGCTAAGAATGGAGGAGTTGAAAAGCACAGATGGTCACTTACGGTCCCATGAAAAGAAAGAGCAGGTAAAAGATTATTTTTGGTTGGTACTGATCAGCATGAAGGAACTGAAGAAGCAGATATAGCAGGTGTTGTTGCACAGGATGCTCTAGGAGGTTTCTTGGATAAAGTTGAATCTTGGATAAAATATTTGGTTGCCTCTTTCCATGCAGCCCCAGGTAGAGGAGCTGGTGAGCCTTGCCAAAGAATTGGCAAAGGGGAAGTGAAGCTGAAATTGCAGGCAGAGGCCAACACATGGGTGTTGAAGGAGGTCATGCAGGTCCCAAGTTTGGAGATATAGCTAATTTATTCAGAAAGGTTGGGTGATGAGAGATGCATGAGAGCTCTCACAGTGGATGCACTTGAATTAGCTGGTGGTAAGAAAATAGGTACTCTTTATCTACTTGTTTATATTACTGATTCTTCTTTTGTTGCAGAGACGTGGCTTCGTAGGCTTGGTCACATGAGCAGGAAGGAGATGCATGTTCTTAAGTGGAAGACAGATATATTTGACAGTCTTAAGAACTGGAAAGCCTTGGTGTACTTGGAGGAGATGGCAGACAGAGACCAGTGGATGGGGCTGGATACTTCTAAGCAGGGCTGTTTGGACATGGGGATTGATTCAAAGGAGCTCACGGGTAAAAAGTCGTCACTCACAGGAAACACAGGTACCGGCATCGGCAGGAAAATCGACGTTGGTAGTATGTAAGACCGACGTTGGTCATAAAGACCGCCGTCGGCAGCAGGGACACCGACGTCGGCAGGGTCGATAGTCAGGGACAGACGCATGGGAATCGACGTCGGTCAGATGCAGACTATGGGGTGGCCGAGGTCGGTCATTGTAATGGATTTTGGGTGGACAACACACTATCAAGGAGTCTCAAACACCCATACAGAGGATTGAATACGTAAGTAGGCCCTCAAATTCATTGTTCCTCTTCTTTATACTCGTTGTTAGCTGTAGAGCAGGAAGGATCCAGGAAACAGGTGGGAGCATGGCAGGGATATGATGCAGAACCAAGCAGAGATTTGGTAAGGTTGCCAGTGAGAATAAAGCACAGAGACGAATGGATTCCTTAGTTGAAGAATAGAGAGAATGGATATGTGAGATGGAAGACCAGGTCATACGGTCTTGAGGAGCTGCAGGACAGTGGTACAGGTTTTGACAGGTGGAGGATGAAGCATGGCTTCAGTCAATGTCAGGGTAACTATTGTGGTTTATCTTACCAGGGGGATGATGATTGCAACATCATTCTATTGATGTATGTGGATGGTATGTTTGTTAGCAAGATTGTACATACAGGGTTTTGCTGAGCTAAGGGTAAGGTTAGTTCAGTGGCATGTCATGAGGAGTTTGGAGCAACAAAATTCTTTGGCATGAGAGACATGGAGATCACAGGTTGATTTTGTCTCCAGTGGGAGCTGATGTGAATCAGGTGTTGGCGAGGTTCAGGATGCAGAGTCGGAGCACACTAAGGGCTGGATAGTTAAGTGTCTGAAATCACATGAGGTCTGATATAGACCTGAGTATTCCAATGCAGTGGGAGCTGTCAGAGAGTTAGGAGCCAATTCAGGGAAGTGGGTTCCCAGGTATTTGAGAGGGACTAGCAGCAGGTATACATGCAGGGTCAAGACTTCACTACATGGATTTGTAGATACGGATGCGGCAGGGTACTCGAATGACAAGAGGTACATCACAGGTTGTGTGGTGGGTTGTCTTCAGGATTGATCTTGAAGAGGGATACAAACCAAGAAACAGATTAGATGGGGTACAGGTACAGGTACAGTGCAGCTATTTATCTCCAAGTGGGAGATTATTAGGTTGTGGACCTAAAAGCTTCACTGATGCAGACATGGAGGAGGTTGCAGATGAGTTGTGTAGTGTCATAGAGACTGGCGTTGGTCTGGCCAATCGATGTCGGCAGTATTAGACAAGAAGGCAACTAACGTCGGTCAGAGATCAGTCAGCGTTGGTGACCCCCAGGCAGACAGGGATTGACGTCGGTTGCCTGTGTGGTTTGACTGTGAGTTTATTACGGGCAGTTAGTTGACGAACCAAGTGTTTGCATGATGAGAGCTATTTTTAGACTGAGAGCTGCGGATCTAATTATTGTAATTAGATGTCTAATTATTGTTTGGATGAGATCTATATAATAGACTCATGGTTGTATTGTAAACTTGTTCTAGTTTGAGTTGAGCAAAGTTAGCTCCTTCTGTGTGTGAGGTGAGCAAGTGTGTTCCTCCTAGTTCCACAGCAGTACCAAGGTAGGTGCTGGTTTTGGAGAGTCAGCAAGATTCTTCAGGGGTGTAGGATCTTGGTCAGCAGGTGTGCATGGCCTATATAGGAGATCTACATGGTAAGTAAGATTGTTGATCTGCAGGTGTATGTGTGTCAAAGGTCAAGGTTCACAGGTGTGCAGAACTAGGTTGATTTGCAGGTGTGCAAGATTAGATAGGACAGCAACACAACAGGGAGCAGAATCAGGCAGGATCTACTTGGAGTACAGGTGTGTACTCAGATAGAGCAAAGAGGAAGGCAAGGGAGTTCCTTCCATAAGTAAGGTCTATTGAGGTGCAAGTTGTTACAGGTTCAGGGGAGATCTACTTGAAGTATGTTGAGTACTTGTGGAGTGCGTGGAGCACTTGTGGTGTGCGTGGAGCACGGGTATGAGGTGAACACCAACTCAGAGTTTGAGTTGGGTGTTGGGACCTAGGAGAGAGCTTTGAGGAAAGAAGTATTGTTCACTTGAGGTGTGGGAAGCCTCTGAAGAGGTGGTGGAGAAGAAGTGGTATCTTTTATATTGTATTCTTTTCTGTATAAGTATTAATACAAGTTGTGTATTGTCTCTCATATCATGTGTTATTCTGAATTCTAGTTACTTGTGTATTCTAGTTAATTTCCACATATTAAGTTTCTTGGTTTAGTAATCAATTGTGTGCTTCCGGTTGTTTATATATCCCAATAAATTCAGGTGATGGGTCTACCCCAATTGATGACAAAACTTTTGGGAGCCATAACTTTTGCATTGTATCCCCAATTGACTCACTGTTTGAACCGTTGGAAAGTTAATAATGAGGGGAATGTCATGAGATGGCATCGAGCTCTTCTTGATGAATTTTTACCCCCTAAAACCTAATGGAAGTGTCTCAAATTTTAATTTTAGTAGTGCATTCTAAAAATAGTATGTTTCTAAAAATAGTAATTCCTCAAATTCTGTATTGTTGTAAATCATGGAAGTCAAAACAATTCATCTCCCTCGAGATTGGTGACCTTCCACATCCTCCCCACACCTTCAAAACATGTATAAATGAAGATGTAACCAAAATTGTAAATTGGACATCTCTTCTCAGAGATAAGCATTTGTTTGGGTCTACAAATTTGATCAATAAAAAATCTCTTCTCTGAGATAGCATTATTAGAATTATTTTATTCTTGTTTCTTGAATTATATTTTAACTAAAGCTTTCAACTTTTGGATCAGTGGTATTAGAGTGGTTTGTCTTTAGAGTGTATGATCTCGAGGACAAGGTCAGATTATAAGAAGCTTGGGTGGAAAATAGAACCAACAAACTATCCACTTATTCGCTCCGAATGACTTCAAATGGTAGACAACACTGAGACATCTGATCCTTTCAAGGAAATGGTGAATAAATCCCTCAAACAGTAGCAAGCACAAATGCTACAATAATTCACTCAAATTCTCCAACAAATCTTGATGGGAAATTTTGGCTCCTCATCTGCACCCGCACTTCTTTTTAGTGCCCAAACACCCTTCAAGGTTCAAGCGAATTTTGATATCCCTATATTTGAAGGCAAAATCAATGCTGATGTAGTAAAAAATTGGTTGGATCAATTATCTTCTTATTTTTCTATAAATAAATTCACCGATAAAGATAAGATCACTTTTACTCTTTTGAAAGCATCATTGCCTATCAAAAATTGGTGGGAAGTGTACAAAAAGAGATTTAGTACAGATGATATTAGCCTTGAGATAGAACCTACTTAGGACAATTTCATAGAAGTTGTGAAGGAAGAATACTACCCCATTGAAGCATATGACGATTTGTATATAGAGTGGCAACAACTTTGCCAAGGTAAGGAACAATTTGTTCAAGATGACACTGATATTTTTCATTCTCTATCTACAAGATTGGGCATCAAAGAAAGTGATAAACACAAGGTTCTTAAATATTGTGGTAGACTACAATGGTACATATGGGGATAAATGGAAATCTTCAATTTGGAAACCCTTGGTGAGGTGTACAAATTTGCAGTGAAGATTGAGCAGAAGCATGGAAGAATGAATATGAAGAGTCAGCCTTCAAAATGGAGAAGTAACAAAGAAGGTCAAATATGAGGCCAAAATTGGAAGCAAAAAGAAGTAAAGGTTGGGAAATGATGTGATTGTTACAAATCTAGAACTCACTCTAAATAAGAATGTTGAGCCATCAAGTCCCTACTTTTTGAATCACAATCCTCAACATCTACTGCTCTACGTCATACAGACCCTATAGTTGAAGAGGTTGAAGAAGAGATTATAGATGCTGAGCCTGAAGCCATTATTGCTTCATCACAGACCCATGAGGAGAGGCTAGATGACAAGGAAAGGTTGTTTCACTCTAAGTAATGGGTGAAAAGTAAGCCTCTGCATTTCATTCTTGATAGTGGAAGTCAAAAGAATTTAATCTCTGCTAATATTGTGAAAAGCCTAAATTTGTCCATGAATCCTCACCCAAAGCCACACAGTATTAGGTGGTTGAGTCCAGGGAGAAAGTTTTGTATCACCCACCAATCTATTCTCTCATATGCAATAAAACCTTTCCAAGATGAGGTCTAATGTGATGTGGTTAATCTAGATGTTCTTGATGTACTCTTTGGTTAGCCATTCATAAATGATCAACATGGCATCTATGAATCAAGAAATCAAAGGATTATTCTCAATCTTGGAATGCGGCGCTATGGCATACCAGAGGTACCACCTTCTACATCTGTCTCTCTAATTCGTGCCAAGAAATTTTTTCTCATGGTGGTCAAGCCACAAGAATCCAAAAGTATTGATGTTACAGCCCTGACTACACAAAAACACAACAACAAAAGCAAATAAATACTGAGCTGAAGAAGTTCACGGCCTTCCATCCATAGACTGATGGTTAGATAGAAATGGTGAACAATCAGGCCCTGCACAGTTTCATAAATCATAGTCCCTTCCAAGTATGCATCATAAATCAAATCTATGTAAAACTACCACACTTGATGAAAAATCTTGATGCAATGGGGGCCATTATTTCTCAAGGAGGGAGGAATGATCCATGAAACAATTCAAATGATAATTCAGGTGATGGGTCCACCCCAATTGTTGACAATACTTTCGGGAGCCATAACTTTTACACCATAGCTTCAATTGACTCACCGTTTGAACCGTTGGAAATTTAATAATGAGGGGGAAATCATGAGATGGTGTCAAGCTTTGTTGAATGATGTTTTACCCCCTAAAACCAAACGTAAGTGTCCCAAATTTAAATTTTAGTAGTGCATTCTAAAAATAGTAAGTTTCTAAAAATAGTAATTCTTCGAATTATATATTGTTGTAAATCATGGAATTCAAACCAGTTCATCTCCCTCGATATTGGTGACCTTCCACATCCTACCCACACCTTCAAAACATGTATAAATGAAGATGTAACCAAAAATATAAATTGGACATCTCTTTTCAGAGATAAGCATATGTTTGGATCTGTAAATTTGATCAATAAAACAACTCTTCTCAGAGATAGAATTATTTGAATTGTTTTGTTCTTGTTTCTTGAATTATATTTTAACCAAAGCTTTTGATTTTTGGATCAGTATTTTAATTAATTGTATTAATTTGATTTTTTTTGAAATGTTGTCCATATTACCGTACTTTTGTTTAAAGACAAGTCAACCCAAAAATGTCACATAATATTACTTTTTCATATTAATAATGATATAAAATATATGTTGAAATTGAATTTGAATAATTTTTAAATTTTTAAAAGCATTTCTAGAGATGATTATAACTTATCTAACATTAATTATATAATTTTTTTTGATAAAGTAAGAAATAAAAATAAATAAAAAAGAACATTTAATGTATTTTATTAGTGAAATAAGGAGTGCATATATATACCAAAATTTATTTATATAATAGTATTAATCTGAATAGATGACCAATTTTTTTCCTATTGTTCGGGTCATGATTTAGTGGAGGACAAAGATGTCAGAATGTCCTAGTAGGTGATCATTTGATAGAGTGAACACACAAGTATTCTATAATAATAATAATAATAATAATAATAATAATAATAATAATAATAATAATAATAATAATAATAATAATAATAATAATAATGACCCTACTTGTATTCATAAATATGCAAGAATATGTGCAATAATGCCTTGATTATTAAACTACCTTGCTTACCAGTTGTATGCTCTATTACAATAGCTTGGTAAAGAGAAATATATAGAAGTAGGAGGAGTTACATCATAGGATAATTCATTTGGGACTAAGTGTAACTCACTATGGAACTCATAGGAGAACTCACAATGGCACTCCCTAAACTATAGGGGGAACTCACCCTCTCACCCACTTAACCTTATATAACACTTAAATACACTGAAGCTAAATATGTAGGAGTTATCCGTTTAATAAGTAAATAGAATAGTTAATATCCTACACCAACACCCTTCCTCAAGCATAGCTTAAGTGGAGAGAAATGAAGAGATGGAGCCTTACAACATGCCCTGATAAGATATTCATGTAGAATGCAACTCTCAACAAGTGGACTAAAAAGAGAAAATCTAGTGGAAAAAACTCCCTGTTTCCCCCTCGTCCACCCAAAAAATAAACAAAGTAAATAAAGTAGGACTAGAAAGCTGACACGAAAACCACCCTTAAGCATAGCTTAGGTGGGCTAAAAAATTGGGTCCCACTAATGAGCCCTGATGAGGTTCCTGTGTACATAGAAATGATCCAAGAATCTTATAAAATATGAAGTATGCTCACAAAGAAGAGAGAGAATGTATGGGTAGAATGTTGCATGACAAGTATTTTAGTAGGTCCCTATACAATAAATGGTGTATCTTTCTTTCAGAAGAAAGAAGTCATGAGCTATCAAACTACTGAATTCCCACTCATGTGGAATGTAGATAGGAATCATGATGTAGATCTATGAAAAATTGATGCAGGAGCATCTACGTACAAAATTCATGCAAGACATAGCTACGTTGGGATGCAAGTCATGTTTGAATTAAAATTTCAATTTATTGTATTTTTCCCTCCAAAATGTTGTTAATGAGGAGTAATTGTAAAAAGTAAAGGTAAAAAAATAATTGTTGTGGATATTGAGAAAATAAAGCAGGAGTGGTTGAAAATATTTCAACCTTGGTATATTCTTGCAATTTAAAAACTGTTTTTGTTTTATCTTGAGCCCAAGTTGGGCGTAGAGGTTAGAGAGGAGGCTATTAAAAAGAGCAAAAGAAAATTCATTCAGAGGAGGACAGTGGGACGTAGAGAAGAGAGGAAGAGAGATACAGAGGTGAATCAAGAGATCAAGGTATGTAATAATATAAGGGAGAAAGAGGAGTTTACATGTGAATAAAAAGAGAAGAAATGAAGTATCTCATAAGGATTTGTTAAGCCATTGAGCATGGGATATTGTAACTGCTGTATTGTAAATATTCTTGATTGATTAAGAAGACAAATATATGATTTTCATGTTATTATATGCAAACAGTACTCTCATGTATAAGAGGTTTGACTTACATAGCATGCAGACCTGTGTGTGTGTTTCTTTGAGCATAAAGAATAATGAATATCTATTTTCATAAGAAAAGGCATGAGAAACCGTTAATTATTGTAAAGGAGAAACAATCCAAGACTTGTGTTTGGTTTTAGGAAGTTTAGAATGCATGAAATGTTGTGAGAATGAATGACCAGGGTTGTGAATAGGGTGCTTCGACAAACACATAGTCCACTATTCAATGGTTAGATTTACATGAAAATACATGCATGAGACTTATAAAAGCTGAGGAAAAGGTTTGTGGGGTAAGAGAGAGTCTATATGAGAAGAAAATAAGTCTTGAAATCATTTAGATACTTTAAAAACTCCAAAATTTAACTCTCAACCTGTAGGTGATAGGGTACAGGCAGGGCATAGAGAATTACATGTTTTGAGAAAACAAATGAATGAATTAAGCTCTCTTATGCATAGGTATATGTTATGGAAGGAAGGAGAACCTATTTGTAATTCATAATAGCTATTAGAATCAAGGATTAGATGAAAACCTCAAACAATAGGTTACACCCTTTGAAACATATCAGAACTCTCCCAGTTGAATTATTTGTACTCTCGGCCTGTAAAGGCCCCTAGAAAGCCCTAAACTAGGGTTTGGGCTCTAGAATGAGTTTCAACCCTAAAAAATGCTTGGAAATTTGTAATCTATTCCTTGATGATGTTCACCAACTGTTAGAAGTGGTTTCAAGATGATAAAGTATGGACAAGTACAGAATAATGACAACCAAAGTCAGGTTCTAGGAGTATGTAAGCAAAGGAGAATAGGCCAATATAGAAAAGTGGTTTTTGTCCAAAGGAAAGGGCAAATAAATTATTGATTCACTTGTAAGGGCTTAATGCGTATCCATAAGTGTTTTTACATTCATGGTTGAGCTAACCTACAAAGAGTTAAGGCCAATAAATAGAGGAAACAGGGTTACAAGGATGATATCACAACCGATAGGTAAATGAAGAGTTTTAAGTTTTCCAACAAAAGATTGATCGATCTGAATGGGTCTATATAAGTATGTTAAAATGTATATAACACCTTCAAGAAGTTAGATTTTAAGAAGATGTTGTCACCTGAGGATTAAACAAGGTGAGTGTTACACCATTTTTGGTATCATAGCTTGAAGCTCTTGGGATTTGGTAATTGATCATGTTTGCTAATAAGTTGCTACAGGATTGAGAAAAGGATCAAAAGACTAGGATGCAAAAGGCCTAGGTGAGATCAAGGAGATTGTCAAAAGACCAGTCAAGGAGAAAGGCTTCGGTGAGACAAGTGGACCAAAAGACTAGGGTGCAAAAGACCTAGGTGAGGACCCAAAGGGATCAAGAGACCAAGGTGGAAAAGACTTGGTTGAAGATCTCAGAAATAGAAATATTGCTGAGAAAATAATAGAGCAGCAAGGTACATGAGGGCACCAAGAAGAAAACAAGCATCCAAAAGAAGAAAGGCATGACCAGTATTGAAATTAATAAAGAGATTGCTAGTTTGAAGAGAAATTTAGCTAAGATTAAAGATGAATATGAGTCTTGGATGTAGATGGACAAGCAAGCATGGGTATGGCCAATGAGGAAAAGGTTGAAGTGGTCAATTGATCTCCTAATGAAGAGGAGAAGAAGGCAAAAGAAGATTGCCAAGAAGAGAGAAGCCCATAGAGGCTTGAAGAAGATAAGAAGGTTGCCAAGAGAGCAACAAAAAGAGGAAGAGATTGTGAAAAAGGTTCTCATTGAGGAGAACAAGAGAAGAGAAGAAAGAAAAGATGAAGTGCCAGAAAGAGCACTTGAAAGGATGAGAGTGTTGATGAAGAGAGCACTCATAGGGACCTTGTGGTCTCTTATTTTTATATCTAATGTTGTCTTTACATGGGTAATTGCAGGTATGAGCAGCCTTATGAATGTCAAGAGAAGGGCCTTGGAGAGTAAAGAGATTGGTGCAAGAGAAGACACCAAGTGCACAAGTGAATGTGTAAGAGAAAAGAAAAAGTTTGTTGTTGTTGATAAGGAAGGAGTACATTGTTTAATGCATGAGGAAGGTGTTGAGGAACCCATACAAGCAAGAGAAGAGATAGAAGTTGAAGATGAATTCCATGATGCCATGGAATATCAAGAAGAGGCAAAAGAACAGCCAAGCACAAAGGGAGAGAAAGATTGCTCCATGGATCAAGCTGTCAACGAGGTAAATGAGGTGTTAAGACCTGATTTTGATTGTTATTGTGAGCATAAAGATGTTAATACATAGGTTAGAAGAGGCAAGAGGAAGATGAATTCCTCACACAAAGCAGTCAATCATGGCTACATAATGCCTAAGTGGATGATGAAGCACACAAGTAAGCAACAAGTAAGCAAGCAGACATGTTTGCCTTATAAGATTGATTTTTCTCATATTCCTAATATGAATGTAGGTGTGCAAGAAAATAAAAGGACAAACAAAGTTGTTTTTTCAGTATTGTCACAAGAGCATGGGTGCAAGATGCCTAAATGGCTTGTGAAGTCAATTGATAAGAGAGAGAATCAAATGTGGATTCCTAAGAAGGCAAAAAGTTAAGAAGATGTGAGTGTTGAGGCAACAACACCAAGAAGTCAATGGAAGAGGATTGAAGTTAATTCAAGCAACCAAGAGAATGAAGGTGAGATGGTGAGTATGGAAGAGGCATTCCATGAAGACAGGATGCTTGAGAGGTATACCAAAGAGGTAAAAGTTAAACAAATGGTTTATGATGATGTTTTTGAATCCTTTAATGATCTTTTCATGAGAAACAAAAACTGGAAAGTGGCTATGTGGACTAATGTTCAGCAAGGAAAAAGTTTGAAATGGATGGATGATGAGGAAAGGGGAGAGTATGCAGCAAAGCAATGCCTCATTGAATGCAAGAAACAAACAAGATGGCTTCAAGCAGAGATTGAAAAGAGCAGGGAGACACAAGGTAAGGATACTGTAATTGTATTTGATGAGTATATTGAAGAAGTTGGTTTGCATGAAGACAGCTCAAGAAAGGATGAGATGAAGAGTAAGGCTAGTGAAGGACATGTAATCCTTGTGAGTGATCAGCCCAAGTTTGATGAAGATGGTGAGATAGATGAGATCTCACTAAAGGAAGAGTTGAAGATGTTGGAGGAGATATTTGGTCATTCAAGAGAGATGAATGAAGGTACAAGCCATGTTGAAGACACCATTGGGAAGAGTGAAACAAGACAAGAGTAAAGCAAAGAGGCAAGGGCAATTTTGATCAAGGAACAAGAATGTGAAGATAGCCAAGAGGCTTCATGGCATAACAATTTTGGTTCTAAGGTGGCTTTGAATGTTTTGTATGCAGGTATGAAGGTTGCTAAAGTGAATGACAGACATGAGTCATTAGAGAAGCTCATGAAACAAGAAGATCTAGAATACATGTATAAAGATGAAGAAGCATAAAAGCAGGAGATGGCAGCTAAGAAATAAATGAGAAGAAGGACATATCTAAAGAGAAAGAATAGCAAGATGAAGGACAAAGACTATTTCAAACAAAGACAAGCATTGGTATTAGCAACAAGACCTTGGGATCCAGGGATAGAGTGAAGACTAGAACATTGAGGAGATATCTCATTTGAACTAAGGTTCAAATTGTTTCTAGAGGGAGAGTATGATGTAGGAGCATCTACATACAAAATTCATGCAAGACATAGCTACGTTGGGATGCAAGTCATGTTTGAATTCAAATTTCAATTTATTGTATTTTTCCCTCCAAAATGTTGTTAATGAGGAGTAATTGTAAAAAGTGAAGGTAAAAAAATAATTTTTGGGGCTGTTGAGAAAATAAAGGAGTAGTTGAAAATATTTCAACCTTGGTATATTGTTGCAATTTAAAAACTATTTTTGTTTTATCTTCAGCCCAAGTTGGGCGTAGAGATCAAAGAGGAGGCTCTTAAAAAGAGCAAAAGAAAATTCATTCGGAGGAGGACAGTGCAATGTAGAGAAGAGAGGAAGAGAGATAGGGAGGTGAATCAGGAGATCAAGGTATGTAAGAATATAAGGGAGAAAGAGGAGTTTACATGTGAAGAAAAAGAGAATAAATGAAGTATCTCATAAGGCTTTGTTAAGCCATTGAGCATGGGATATTGTAACTCCTGTAATGTAAGTATTTTTGATTGATTAAGAAGACAAATATTTGATTTTCATGTTACTATATGCAAACAGTGCTCTCATGTATACGAGGTTTGACTTACACAGTATGCAGATCTGTGTGTGTGTTTCTTTGAGAATAAAGAATAATGAATATCTATTTTCATAAGAAAAGGCATGAGAAACCATTAATTATTGTAAAGGAGAAACAATCCAAGAGTTGTGTTTGGTTGCAGGAAGTTTAGAACGCATGAAATGTTGTGAGAATGACTGAGTAGGGTTGTGAACAGGGTGCATGAGACTTATAAAAGCTGAGGAAGAGGTCTGTGGGGTAAGAGAGAGTCTATATAAGAAGAAAATAAGTCTTGAAATCATTTAGATACTTTAAAAACTCCAAAATTTAACTCTCGGCCTTTAGGTGATAGGGTACAGGCAGGGCATAGAGAATTACATGTTTTGAGAAAACAAATGAATTAATTAAGATCTCTTATGCATAGGTATATGTTATGGAAGGAAGGAGAACCTATTTTTAATTCATAACAGCTATTAGAATCAAGGATTAGATGAAAACCTTGCAACCTTGTTGACTGTCTTGAATACCCAGGGGAAATAAACCAGATTTACCTTGTTGGATTGATCAGAGGTATATCTTGGAAAAGTTGGTAAATGAGAAAGTTGTAGGACACTTAGACAGACCTCAAAGAATAGGTTAGACCCTTTGAAACATCTCAGAACTCTCCCAATTGAATTATTTGTACTCTCAGCCTGTACAGGCCCCTAGAAAGCCCTAAACTAGGGTTTGGGCTTTCGAATGAGTTTCAACCCTACAAAATGCTTGGAAATTTGTAATCTGACCCTTGATGATGTTCACCAATTGTTAGAAGTGGTTTCAAGATGATACAGTATGGACAAATATAGAATAATGACAACCAAAGTCAGATTCTAGGAGTATGCAAGCAAAGGATAATAGGCCAATCTCGAAAAGTGGTTTTTGTCCAAAGGAGAGGGAAAATAAATGATTAATTCACTTGTAAGGGCTTAATGGGTATCCATAAGTGTTTTTACATTCATGGTTGAGCTAACCTACAAAGAGTTAGGGCCAATAAATAGAGGAAACAGGGTTACAAGGATGATATCACAGCCGATAGGTAAATGAAGAGTTTTAAGTTTTCCAACAAAATATTGATCGATCTGAATGGGTCTGTATAAGTATGTTAAAATGTATAGAACACCTTGAAGAAGTTATATTTTAAGAAGATGTTGTCACCTGAGGTGTAAACAAGGTGAGTGTTACACCAAAAATTCTTAAATATCTCGCTGCTAATGCTCAAATATTCCAAAGTATGATCAGATATCATAAGGATAATTATAGAAGATGACAATGAAAAAACACACAATGCAGGCAAGAGATCAAATAGATAAGAAGTTAGACATGGAACATTCGTTGAAAGAATGTCCATTGATAGAGGAGAGCAAGTTTTAATAGTTGTAAAAATTGAAGACTGGTCTTGAAATGAAGCACTCAGATCTACAAGATGAATGTCCTTAGGAACATATGAGTCATCAATACTATCACTGAAATTAGTAATGTCCACTAAAATACAAGTCTATGAAGGCTCTGAAAGAGCAACAATATGCTCAAGAATGAATGTAGAATTTATAATGAGATAAAAAAGGTCTGGAAGATTATCATCTTATAGTGGGGGCACGATATAAGAAAGATCACTATACACCATGGATGTATCATCACAATAGATATAATAAAGAAGAGGGATTAGAATAGTCTTAGAAGTGATAATATAAAGCAGAGGAGGTGTGATGTAGGTCTTATTAGGATCTCTGAAAAGACACTATAGGATGCTCCAAATAGTGGAGGGACATTGTGTATATTCTAAATCATGGCAAAGAAGATCCATGGAAACATGTAATAACAGAGTGGAAAAAACCATATCATAAGTATTAGCTCACTTATCGAACCAAATAGGATTAGTGGGTGTAGGAATCTGTCCATATAGGAATGGACTATGATTTTTGTGTGTGAACAAGTGTTGCATGTAAGCACGCAATGAATCATAATTGTCCTTCTTAAGAAGGATTAATTGATATTAAAAAAACTATCCTCATCTGGAGTCTCTCAAATGGGGTTGACATGACAGCGAGAAGACCCCAGAAAAGTGCACAACTACACGAAATAATTTACAATGAACCCTTAAAGCACACTCATAAAAGGGATGTTGGGCACAACCAAGAATCCTTCAAGTGAGAAATCGGTGCTAGAGTAAGGGAAAACAATGGTGTATGCTCTAGAAATGGAATTCGTACTGGGTTGAAAATGAGTACATATAGATGAGAGTAATTAGTGCATTAAGTAAATTGTAAAAAGTAGGTCCATAACACATATAACCACCCCTCGTCTAGTCCTCCGTACCACCCTCCCCCTCGCCACCCTCAAATCCCCCAAAAAATAACACTTTATAACTTTAATGTATTTTACAATGCATATAAAATCAATGCATAGAAAATTAAAAAAACATGACTTTTTCAGAAGACAATGCTCAATTTTAATCTACCAATCAAAAGTTATAACACAATATATTTCTCATAAATAAAATATATTTAATAAAACTACACTTATAAGTTTAAAATATCTATCCAAATAAAAAGTAAGGTAATCTTCCAAAACAAAATTACTGATCTCCTCAAGTCAACTAATGTTAAAAACATGCCCCTATGCACATCGATAAACTCTAAAGTAATAAATAGCCTCACTTTAAAAGACAAATACAATGCTGATTAAACAAAAGACCTAATAAAGCTATTTCAATTTAAATGAAAATATGCTTTAATTATTTTAAGGCTCATTTAATGATAAAAAAGCTATTAGGGCAACCAATTTTAATTTTTGACTTACTAAGGAGGAAATAAGTTGTACGGCGCCGTCAATGGAGGAATGAAGCTAGCTGGAGAAGTTGTACGGCACTGCCAATGTGGATGTACAAGTCAAAAAGAGGCTTTCGGCACTGCCATGCGAGAAAAATGTTCAAACTGCAAATCTACGCCATCTTTAAATCTACACTATTTAATCAAGATCTCTGAGTGAAAGATTGTTCCCTACTCATTAGAAGGAGAATTCACCATTATTTACCCTCCACCAAATATCAATCACCACCGCTGAAAGTGATTCAAGTCACATTCAAACCCAACCATTGGCAGAAATTACAGGCATCTTTGATTGCGTATAAGCGGGGAGTGTCGGTGAGATGATAGTGATGGGACGCCATAGGGTTTGCAAATAAGTGCAGCTCATGGAAGCTCCAAATGATGAGATGGGAGGTGGTAGCTTCTCTTAACATCCCTTAAAGTTCCTAGATCATTGTTATATGCATGCAACGACCTTGTTAAATCTTCCATGGTCTCCACTCTCCATTGGTTTTCCTTTACTTTCTGTTGATTTTATTTAACAACTTGTAAGTGGTTGGAGACTTGCATGGCGAGCTCGGTGTGGGTAAGGAGGGATGCAGCCTGCATAGAGATGAAGATGCGGTCCTGGGGGAGTCTCTGATTTTCACTGTCAGACTGTCTGATATGAATGCTAAGTCATTAACAAGTCTTGTTGGACATTCCACCTCCATACCTGATCAATAACATGGATATTATGACGCTTTCGTTTTCCTCAAAGCAGGGTCTTGACTAATATATTTATATCGAGCAGCTGAAGCCAAGCCTTGCACTATTTATGTGTGCCCCCCCATCAACAATTTGCAACGGCAAAACTATAATTTTAATTGCACTGAAGGGTGTAGGCGCCACACCAAGAAGACCATGAAACTCCAACCAAACGTGTTTGTAGCTCGATCTGAATTCTTCGGCCGGCCTCGCCATAGTGAACAGACCTCCTAACTCGCCTTCAACACTATTTCATTGCTATTTATATCTTTGACGAGGGTCTTTTCTCAAAGACAAACTAGGAAGAGTAATTCAGTGCAATGATGTAGACTCTAATAGCTCAGCATAAAGTTTTTTTAATCGGATTCACGTACGACTCGCAAGGCTCCCAAAAAATTTGTCTCGATTTTTTTGAATTTCGATCTGAACTTTAAAAAATTTCAAAGAAATTGTATGCAATCCTAAAAAAAACTATCTAAAATCAAGCAGTTAATCGCATAGGTTAAAAAATCGACGAATGCAAAAAAACATTTTGAAGACTCCGCGAACATGAAGCAAGACAAAGCCAAGGACAATTATTAAGACAACTTCAGATAGAGCATTCAGATCTGCAAATCTAATCTCAATAATTTACAGATATTACAAAACAGAATATTTTCTCAAGATTTCAATAATGAACAACAAAAAACATTACAGTGATCATTACCGGATACCCATTCTGATACCATGTTAGAATTGGTCGATCGATGATCATATGGTAGAGTGAGCATATAAGTATTCTACAATAATAATGACTCAATTGTATTAAAAAATATGCAAGAAGATGTACAATAATTGCCTAATGTATTAAACGGCTTTGCTTGCCAATTATATACTCTATGACAATAGCTTAGTGAAAACGAATATAAATAAGGAGTAGGAGGAGTTAACTCACATAAGAACTCATGTGTGACTGAGTGTAACTCAACATGGAAATCATAGAAGAACTCATGTGGGACTGAGTGTAACTCACTGTGGAACTCATAGGAAAGCTCATAGTGGCACTTAGATGAACTATAAGTAGAACTCACCTTCTCACCCACTTAACCTCATATCACACCTAAGTAAGCTGAAACTAAATGTGTAGAAATTATCCCTTTTTTCCCTATTACTTGGGTCAGGGTTTAGTGGAGGACGAACAGCCCATAAAGTGCATCGTACAGAAACTCAATGTCAATTGTATACTATAGGGTTTTTGTTTAATATGGACAAACATTAGGTTCAACATTTAGTGTTTATAATTACCATTTTGTATTAGTTTTAATAAATATTGATATGAAATCATGTTTCAAAATTGATGGTTTATAACCTATTTTTCGTGTTAAATATTTGAAGTTTATATATTATGTGACTTAAAAATTTTATTATTTTAATAAGTTTTTGACGTATATAGGGTTAATCAAAATTTGAATTGACATTTAAGGTTAATTTGAAATATTATTATCGGTTCAAATACAATTTACTTTTATGGTAATTGTTCAATATAATAATAAAATTACATGTAAACTCATCAGTTTGTGATAATTTAAATTTAATAGGTCAATGTGAAAGTAATATGTTTGCCCTTCATGAATATATTAGATTTTCATTATAGATAGACTAGATCATAATGGTTTGATACCAAATGAGAGAGACCCCTCACCCCTCATAGATATGTATGTGTGTGTGTGTGTTTGTGTGTATATGTATGTATGTATATATGTATGTATATCAAAAATCACTCCATTTAGATTATTGAATAATTATAGATAATTTTTGTACATAGATTAGATATCTCTTCATATGTAGGACTAAAAATTTATTTATTACAACTAACTCACCAAAAGTACTCGCATAAACCTAATAAAGTTTTATTTTATTTTTATTTATTATCATGACTCATTTACAAACTATAACAAATATATTATTCATTTTCTCAAGATGAAACATTAATTACCTAATTCCCAAGAGGGAATGGGATCATATTGATCCACACAAGAGTAGCTTAGACATCAGTTTCATGTTGCATGCTTTGTATAGTTTCATGTTTGCATGCTTTGTAGAGTATAAGTGTACATTGAATCTTTTTCAATATGGAATCAATATTTCTATTAAATTTTCTTATCCATTAGTTGATGGTATACTTTACAGGAAATTGGTGGGAATCCTTGTATACATGACTCATACTTAGTATAATCTCTTTTATATTACAAATCATGTCAAAAATTTATCAATAAAACCTTGATAGGAATTATAAAGTGTTAATACAAATATTAAAGTATCATCGTAGTCTAAAATTTATGAGATTGACAATAAGTCTAAAGGAAAGTGTCAAATTATTTTTTACACTTATGGTAAAAAAAACCACAATTGTAGGTTACAGATATAATGACTAGGTAAGAGATCCAAATTACCATAATATCAACCATAAAATATATATATTATTTTTGTTTAGGTCAGTGGACTTAGTTTTGCAAAAAAAAATATTTTATAATAAAAAAAATTAAGTATATTGGAGTTGTCATTGCGATAAATGAGTTAGTGTTGATTTGATGTATGCTTTCTAATTTTTATTTTATACAGACCCAACCCACAATGCTTTGGTGTAATAATAAGATTACTATCCTTAACTCTCATAACCTAGTGCAAAACTAACGCTCAAAACACATATAATTTCATATCTATTATATATAAAAACTAATACATGATAAGGTTATCGATATAAAGTCTTATCGAATGGATGATCTAGTTTAAGACATATTCACAAAGCCCTTGCTTTAGGTAATATGTTTGTAGCTCATATGACTTTTTAGGTGTGAAGGAAAGTTTTGTAAATGAGAGATATTTTAATGATTCATTCTTCCTTCACTTTATCAAATTATATCTTACACTAATATGTTAAGGTATTTAATAATACATACACTTTTATCTTATTAAATATATTTACAATATTTATTTATAATATAATCCATAATTAAACACTGATTAATACACATTTAACTATAAATCATAATTAAAGAAAATTATCAATTAAATATATAATTAAATTAATTCTATAATAATATAATTGAATTTTCTTACAATTAACCACTCTCTAAAATCCTAACCATAACTTCTTTTCTTAATTATGTAAAAGTATAAATGAATGTTACAGCGCTGAATTTAAGCTAGAGATACTAATTTCATAAGGTAGTCAAACTCACCTTAAATTATACTCAAATCTAGTTAGATCCATTTTGGCCATGTACGTACCACTGTCAATTTGAAAACATGTTTATTAATGATTATATATATATAATTAATTATAGTTATAATTATATATTAAAAAAATAGTATTTATTTTATAGTTGATATTTTTAAATATTTTATTATTATTTTTTATATTTTTTGATATATAATAAAAAATATAATTATAAAATTGTTAAATTTCAAAAAAATGATTCAACGATAGAAAAAAGTAATTTTCATGCAATTATATAGTATTTCCAAACTATAATATTTTAAATCTTAATATATCATTTATGTGAAAAAAATATTTTATATTGGCATACTTTTGATTTATATAACTATTATAAAATTATATATTTATCGAAAAAAAAAAGCCTATAATGTTGGAGGTACATTATGTTTTTAAAAAAACTCATTTTAAAAATTATTTTTCCATACAATACATGCATGCAAATTTGTCAATCAATATACTTCTTGTTAATCAACTACTACTTTGTAAAGAAAAGCATAAAAAATATCGATAAATAATTTTTTTATTTTTAAAAATATAATAATATACTTAACTCAAAATCTTTCATTTCAGTTATGTACAATATTATAAAATTGTATAAAAATACCACTATTATCACTTAAATTTATGTAAAGTTTTATTTTGGAAAAAGAATTGTGTCACCTTTTTATATCAAAATATGCCATATTACCATAATGATAACCAATTTTTTCCTTGTAGAATTCGTCTTAAAAGAGTTTATTAAACTTATGTAAGAACCATATAATGCAGTTACAATATCTACATTACATTTCTTTATGTAAGAACCATATAATGCAGATACCATGTCTACATTACATTTGTTTTGTAAACGAGTTTATAGAAATGAGTAGCTCCTAAAATCATTTCTTTTATAATTTCACTCTTCTTAAAAGCATTTCACACTTACGGATGTAAATGAAATGACTATTTTACCATTTTTCATAACGAAGGTCGGCCGAGTCATTCATCCAAATGTGAAGGTGCCCACTTCCCATACTCAGTGATTTAATCTAATTCAGGTCAGATTTAATGTGATCGAATTTTTCAACGAAATGAATGCAGACGTAGACACACAACCAGACAGAATTCCCACTGCCCACACACTTCTTATTCATATGGTTGCTGGTCAAATTCCACAAGCACATTAGACCATTTTCTACGTGAAAAAAACATCATTTCCTTTGAACATTCCGCTTACACTTTAGACAGATGAACATTATTCACAACATTTTTTTCTGTGCTATCACATGCACTGAGTGGGTAAAAACAAATATTTTCTTTCTGAATTATTTCTTCTCCATCCTTTTCTTATAAAGACATTTGAACTATAATAAAATTTGAACAAACAATACGAGAATGTGAAAGTGGTCAAACTACATGCTATGAAGTTAAACTAAAATAACACATACATAAGACTTTCTTAAACCAAATTAATTGGAATAGTTGATCTATCTTACATATTTTTGAGATCTTACATATTTTTGAAGAACTTTAGTATTATATAATATTAAAAATAACACATCAATAACTCAATAGTAATTCATTACCTATTTAAATTGGTGTTGTATAATGTATTTATAATATAAATTTAAATGCTTCAATAAATGTTATAATGAACAAAAACAGTTTTTTTCTTATTGATAGATGTTTAAATGAATTAGAGTAATTTGCTGGAATGCAAACTAACATCTAACAATTGAGAAAGGAAAAAATACATAATAAATGTTAAATGATTGAAAAAGCCAAAAGGCTTACCCTTGTTTTTGAAGACTATAAAGTTATTATAAAAACATGTCTAGAGAATAACTACATGCTCCATACAAAAATGATATAATGGATATAAATTTAATGAGGGAGAAGAGGACCACCATATCTAGATCATATAAACATACTCTAATAAGAAAGACAAAATGGTGAAAAATGCAAAGATGTCAAAAAACATGACTATTAGAAGTCAATAAATATGTCACTAATACTTAATTTAAAAAAATATTTGATGAATACAAAAACATCTGGAAAATAAGATGATGGAAAATTTAGATGTAGTTTCAACATTAAAACTTATTAGACCTGAAGAGATTACTATAGGATTCAATTATAATTAACTTTTGTTTATCAATCAAAACATATTGTTTTATGGGTATTAAAATATTGAAATATTTTTAATAGTTGACATGCACATTATTAACATTAAAAAAAATTATTTATCAATGTTTTAATTAGTGGAATGTTGTGGATGTTATTAACCATGACAAAATAGATGACATAATAAATAATAACTAAACTGAAGGGATCAAATAAGTTTGAGAATGTGCACTCCAAAATATTATCTCTCGACACTACCTAGAACGATGTCAATATAAACCCAATGATCCTTCACTAGATTCCACCTTAGTTTTTAAGCCATCTAATGTACTTGGCCAAATAGAATTATAATTTTATTCTCTCATCCCGATGATGGTTCATGGAGTGTGAACCAAAACATTGATTTAAAAAGTATGATACAATTTGATCTAGAAATCCTTTACAAATATCGCATGCACTATGAAAATACTATATATTTGAAATATATTCACATTTTGGTAAATTTTGTGGGCTCACTTATGGGGTGAAAATATCCCATTACAACTTTCATATTTAGATGTGTAAATTATATCTGCTTAGTTACAAATATAAGCACATTGAACATTCAAACACAAAATTTCCTCCATGATTACACTTACTGATTGTGATGAAAAATTGAAGTCATTGCTTAGTTCATATGAATAATAGAACATATGGAGAAATAATTTATTGGTATTATAATTTCTATGGAAATGGTAAAGCCATGGCATTTTTTGACATATATTTGTTGGTCATTCTAAAATAAGTCCACTAGAATGAAAAATGTAACTGTTATAAACTCAACTAGACCATGTGATTATCAAATCATTCACAATTTTTCATAGGATTAAATTGGCAAGGCCACACATAGTTTTGATATAGTGATAGGTAATGGGAGGTTTAGCCCAATTTATAGATAATTTTTAGTTAATCATACTATTTGTATAATAAAAGATTAGAGAAAAAAAAAGATCAATTCTTCCATAATTTCATTAAAGAATTGCATGTAATTTTATGAGTGCAATAGGTTAATTTTGTTAGATTAATTACATAATAAATAAATAATACTATGTTGTTTTAGATATTTTTTTAGTTGTTAAGTTGTTAGCTATGTAGATTTACCATGAAGCTTAGTTAAGCTTATGATTATTCTTATGGTTAATATTATAAGTATCATATCCTTTAATGGATAAATTCTTGAGATATTTCTATGGCTTGTTCAATGTAATATGTAAATTCTTCTAGTTGATCTAATAAAATTTATGGTATGGAGCTCATGATTCCAAAGCCTAAGAGATAGCCATGTGACATAGGACCATCCAAGGCCTCATGCAATCTTATATGAATAAAAAATAATATGAATAGGATTCATAAAAATAAAAATATGAATACAATGGATATCAACAAGTGGGATTACATAACTTTACTATTATAATGCTTGCAATAATTTTAAGCCACTTCTAGAAATTTGTGATAAGCTTGGGTTCCTCAAACAAGTACAACACCTAACACCTATGATGAACTTATTTTTTATTCTATTTGAAATACAAAACTTGCAATAATATGGAAATTTTCATGAATCATGTAAATAACACAAGAAGCGTATCTATCAATTTAGATTTTTCTAGTTGTTAGAGAATTGAAGGAAAATGGAAAATCAACATAGTGGAGCTACATGCCTTGTGGTAACATGATGTTTGTCATTGACATTTTAAACATTATTCTAAATCCATATTTAAAATTATATCTTACATAACTATCATGGTTTTGCTATAAACTTCAAAATATTCTATAATAATCATGGGAAATTACTATTTTACAAGAAGCACATTGACACCATTTTGAGTCCATTTGTCAAAATAGTCTATGTCTGAATGTTATAAATTATTTATGAAAGGTATAATTTTTCAAATCCTATGTAGGATTGATTTCCATTAGGATTTGACCTACTTAAGTAATTATAGAACTTGGGATGAGTATTGGTGATGTGTTATGGACATTCAACATTTAATAATTCTGGTGCATATTAATGTGTTATAATAATTAAATTATTGTGTCTCTTAATGATGTATTAGTTGTATTTAATTATTATTTCTTTACTAGGTGGTTGAGAGAATTAATGTACGTAGTTGCTTTGTGTCTGTATATATACACGTAACTACACTTGTGAGATGGATTTTAGGGAGAGCTAGTTCCTTGGTTAGTCTTGGAATAATTTTAGAGTATTTTAGAGAAAGAAGGCTTGAATCAATTCAATAAAATATTTTTGCTAGTCATATATTTATGAATCTAAAAGACTATAAAGCATATTATTTTGAGATTGCATTCATTATATAAGTTTTTAATGACTGCAAAATGTATGCAAGCTATAATTCATCATTTGAAATAATCAAAAACATTTTCACTTTAGTTTATCATATTGTTTATGTGTATAGGAATGAAAGTTAGTCCATCCATTATGTTAACTATATTGGTTACATAGACTAATGTTATTTTTCATGGACCCTTGAATCACAACTACATCATTTGGTATCACATAAAGGCTATAATCCTATTTAGTGTTTGTTTTTTTCTTCATTTTTGAGCACAAGTATAAATTAGCTGTATAAATCTTCCAATAATATTGTCGAGTAGAAGATATGGAGGTTATAATTTTACTTTAGAAAATAATTGGCATACAAAAAAGTTAAGAAATTTGGACTGGTTATTATTTCACAAGAAAAAGTGTGTGTATAAAACAAGTGATATGTTGAGATTGTGAAAAGACATTATAAATATCAGAAAAAAAATTATGTATAAGGTGTTTGCATATTCTAATGTATTCCATAGAAAAAAAAAGTTAGTACAAGATATAGATAAAGTGTTGTAGGTGAGTTACAAGAGTATGTGACTTGTATTCCTATGTATAAAACTATAAATACATCCTCAATTAAAACATAAGTGGGTAAAGGGTGCATATAGATTATATACGTATTATTTTAGTGGGTAAAGAATAATAAATTTGATATAATTTGAAAGAATAGATTTACACATGTGTTTCAATAAGTGAAACAAAATATTGAAAACTGTGAAGGTCTTACAATCTATGGTGAAGAGGTAGATATTGAACTCTACTACTAGTGATATCTATGTAATTTTAGGAGTGACACAATAAAATATGCAGATTGTTATTTTTACTCTCTTATTGGTTGACTAGAAAACAAATAAATGAGGAAAATATGTGTATTATATGTGTAGGATTTCCTATGAAGGATTGAGCATTGGATTTAAAGTGAACATTAAATTGAGCAGATATAAATTTTGAATTTATAGAATATGGATTTGAGCATATATAAATTTTGAATTTATAGAATATGGATTTGCTAAGAGAGAAATTGAGAGTTATTTTGAGGAATAAATTGAGTGATAAAGGTTTTAAAAAGGCCTTGGAACATAGTGTATAGGATATGACAATGATAAGTTGACATGAAAAAACAATAGGATTTGAAGAGAAAGAAACCCACATGATAGAGATAGATATTATGATGGCATACATAAAAGAAATGATATTAGCTTTAGAGAATATAGAGAGGAAGATCATATCACTAATACTCAAATCAAATATTTAGAAGTTTAAAAATGATATGATAATGGTTCAATCCATAATGGATATATTTGAGGAATAAAATGTAATAAAAATATTAGTAAGAAAATAAGGAAAATAATTTGAAGATGAGGGATACATCATATGTAAGGTTGAAAATGATGAAGGGGTGAATCAGGGCTACCTAAAAGAAAAGTTAAAAGCCTTCATGATTTTAATAGAATATGGTATTTTGAACATTCATTCATAGATAAATATATATGAATGATCTTGAGGGATGATGGATGAAGTGAAGATATAAATTTTATCCATTCCTTAAGGGTTCCTAGAGGATATAAATATGTGGAAGCAAATCCCATTATAGTGGGAGAAGAAGTAACAAAAAAAATCATGTTTTTAGTAGAGATGTAGATGAGTGAAATAAAGGTGTAGGCATGCACAGATAATAATGAGATAGAGATGATTGTATTGTATTTCTTTTTGACAAAAAAATTAGAAGAAGAATAAGAAGAATTTGAAAGAATGGTTTAGGAAGAACACATTGCTGAAAAAAAATAAATTGGAGATGCATTCCTGGCATCCTTAATATTTGAATGTGGAGAATAATATATCCTCATTTAAGGGGATAAAACAATATAACATGGAAATTAAAGTAGAGAAATAAAAGTAGGTTTCACTTAAGATAGCGAAGATAAGTTGAAAGGAAAATAATTACATCATAGGAAACTAAATTTTATAGAGTATCAGGTATATTGTGAATAAAGGGAGAGTATCCTCACTAAAGTGAATAAAATTGAAGAAAACAATTATTCCAAAAAAATCAATAATGAATAAGCAGGCCTTTTGGAATGGAAAGAGGTGAAAATAAAGATGAAGCTAAAGGAGAAAAATATTATACATAGAGAAGTTTATAAATAAAATGTGAAGGAAATGATTTGTTCATTAATTTTCATATGTGAAGAAGAAAAGAGAAAAGAATAATTATAATAATAGAAGAATAAAATAAAAATATAGAGAGTGCAATGCTAATTTCACATGGCACAAATTTTAAGATAAAGAAATGAATGAAAAGAGCATCAATCAATGTATATTTGAAGATAAATAAAGAGGAATAGGAGTGAATGGATGGCTAACTTTTATATCAATTCATGATAGAATAAAGATGAAAGAAAAGACCATTAATCAATGTACATTTGAAGGTAAATAAATAAGAATAGAATTGTATTGGTAGTTGATTTTTATATTAGTCCATGCATATGAGGAAATGAATAATAATACATAAGAAAAAAATTGGAAGGAGTACATGAAGGAGCTCTTGATTTCAAAAATTCTAATTTAATTTTTTTGAGCGCATTAATAATTTTTTATCACATGAATGATATAAGGCACTAGGAAATATTTTTAAAAATTTATAAAATGAGATAGTTAAATTCAAGATTATATTGAAGAAGTTGTGGATATCAAATCATTATTTTAAAATATTATGAAGAGTGAAACATAAAATAGAGATAAAATATCATTAGAGGTGGATGAGTTTTATGAAATTAAACTACATAAATATAAAGGGAAGATAGTAGAGTCATGAGGCACCAAATACAATTGATTTGGATAAATAGAAGTAAAAATATGAAAGAGGAAAATATAATAGAATGTATTTTGAAAGACATAAAAATAGAAGATGTGGGGCTTTGTTAACTTGATGTGGATGTATAGGTATAATAGTTTTCATTTTTATAATATATGGGACATGAAAAGTGTGTAAACATGGTGAATTTGATGAAAATTTATGGACATCTGATATTTGTCCAAGGAAAAGAAGAAGACTATATCTTAATTATAAAAGAGATGAAGGTGATGTAGTGGATATATGAGTGCTCATACCCAAACATATATGGATACTAAAATATAGATAAAGATAATAATAAAAAATATAAATTCATATTTAGATTAAGATTCAGATACAAATTATAGTTGTAGCACAAAAGAGGATATAGATAGCGAAGAGAGATGAAAATTTTGAAGTTGTCATACATGTTAAAGTGGAAGAAATAGACATTATTGAAGTGAAAAAGGTACTATAGTCATTTTAAGTTGTAACTAGATCCACAAAAGATAATAACATAAGGAAAATTATAGAACTGGTAATGCACAAAACATGGGTAATGCGTTTGTAAGTTATGCATTTTAGTTTTTAGATGAAGATGTTTATTAGAAGATAATTTTCATAAGGGAAGACAAACAGTGTAACATACCCTACATAGATTGTAAAAAGAGAGAAAAATATGTTGTTATTATCCTAACCTTGTTTAGATGATAATGATATTATATTTGATATCTCATTATAATAAGAGCATAATGAAGCTATAGTGGTTGAAGAAAGAAGTGAAGAAAATTTAGAAAAATTAAAATTACAAATAAGGGCATAAAAATTAGTTGAATAAAAACTGAAGATAGATGCAGTAGAAAAAATTATTTTGACAAAGATATTGAAATTTTTTGATACCGTGACAAGGCAATGAAATAATATGAGATTACAAGAAATTATTTTGAATCATAAAATATGAAAATGGAAGGAAGAAAAAATATTTAAACTAATGATAATCATGAAGAGTTAAAATTATATGAAGATAATTGGTATGATATTTCAATATTAGATTAGATAAAAGTTAAACAAAATCAATATGGCTTTTGGTAGAGGAGGTCTGATTATAGTGAGTATAAACATACAAAAGTGTGTAATAGTAGAATGAATATGAATTATTGGAGGTACACATATAGAGGTTGTTATGTCCCATAATAAGAAGTAAATTGAGAGAAAAATATAATTGGAGGAAATGGATGGATTATACATAATTAACTGGAAGGAAAAGG
>JARHVA010006958.1:477500-520000 GCA_037957365.1 Torreya grandis | reverse complement strand
CATATTGCCTTTAGAAATTATGGTAGTTACCATTTCAATAATGTTTAATTTATGCCTGATATGAACACCAATATTTTATCTATAATTGATATAATTACAAATCCTATCCTTTTTTTAAATTTTAATGGAAACAAATTTATGGTTAGTAATCCTCATGAAAATAAATTCATTATTGTTGGTATTAGTAAAAAGGTATAGTATATTATTTTTAATCTCAAATAAATAAAAGAGCATGTATTACTAACACTTAAAATCACTAGTGAACTATGGCATAAGATGTATCTTCACCTTGGTTATTAGAATTTTCATAAATTTCTTCAAACTAAAATGGTCAATGGACTTTCATCTATTCAAAATATATGTTCAAAATGTCAAATGGAAAATATTTTTTCAATTCATTTGACATTGGTAAAGAACAAAGATGTAAATGTGCACTATCTTTGGTAAAATGGGTTTGTATGATCTAAATCAAACACATTACATATATGCAAATTTACATTATTTTTTGTTTATAGATTATTTTTTCTACATCTGGGTTTATTTTATGTATATGAAGTGAGAATGATTCAATAAACATGTATCCTAAAAATCTATAGTAGATAAACAATGAGGGAGATGTGTAAAATATCTTAGATTAGTTAATAGGGATGAGTTCATCTATGATAAATTTAATAAATTTTGTGAAAAATATGGTATAAACATGAAATATTATAAATAACATAAGGAATTAATACTAAGGATTCACATGAAAATCATGGAGATAATACATTGTATGGTCGATAGCTAAAATTTACCATATTAGTACTGGGAAGATGTTCTGAATATAGTTGAGGAGATGCACAACATTAGGGGAAAAAGGGAAAATTTAGAAAAAAACATTTTCATTTCATGTAAATGTTATGTGCCATTTTAAAAAGGGTTCATCCTCTTTCCTTTAAAAACTTATACAAACATTAGGTAGGTCATTACAGACCCTGACGGGTGTACAACCTTTTTCAAAAAGGGTGTACACCATTTCAAGCCCCAAAATGAAGTACACATTTTGTGAGGTAAGAGATGTGCACCATTTTTTGGGACAAAAAGGGCATATATCCTTTGAGAAAAAGAGCATAAATCATTTATAAATATGAAAACCCTACACAATTTTAAACCCATATTGCATTTCCTCTGTGAATTAGTTGGTTGTAAATTTATTGTATAAAATAGAAGACGTGCATTTTATTTGTCTCCATAAATATGTGATAAGATTCCACACTTGTATCTATGTCCCATGTATGTTTATTTTACTAAGGGCATGGTTGGGGTTTGTAATGCATTTTTTATGATGTAATGTTAATAATAATCACAACTGCATGTTTAAATTAAATTTACATTTCTATCATGAAAACATTCAACTACCTAATATAAATGTTTATTTTTATAAATTTATATACTTAATTCATTGCAAGAAAATTATTGAAACAAACCTCCGACAAAGCCTTGATGAAAACCCCCAACATTTTCAATTCATAGAAAAAGAAGTTGAACTATACAAAAAATATAATTCAAAGTAGAAAAATTTTTAGTTTTTTGATAGATATTTGAGTTGGTGGGTCCCATGACCTATAACAAAAGAGACTGCCATAAATTTAAAAACCACAAACCATCAATAATAATATATAATAAAACCAAATCAATCATCGTCCCAACATCAAATAAGATGCAAAAAACACACAAGTTACATAATAGATAAAGAAACTAACCAAAATAACTATCCCACCCTTGTCTTCTCTATGATGGGAACAAATAATCCTATAAAAAGGATCAAGGTAGCAACCCATTTTTTTCTTACTCCTCACTACAATTCAATCTTCTGGATAACACATATTTCCTAAATCTACACCATAAGGGGTAGACATATAACTTGATGGGTCTCTAGATGCAACATTCATAGTATCTAAAACCACAATAATAATCCTAGAAATCCTAACCTCCTTAGTTCTCAACTCCTTAGATAACAGAGTCAAAACTTGAGGTAAATAACCTTTAAGATCCACCTTTTGGTTAGTTTAATCAACTTATTTTGATGATTTAATAGGGATGAAATCTAGAAAACTATCATACGATCATCACATATATACTTCCACCAAGAATAATCCAATTTATGCTTTGAGCTATGGAAATGCCTAGCTATTTGACAAATTTTGAAACATTTATGACACCTAAAGGGTAGTGCCTCAAAATCAAGTGTTTTAGTCTAGCACCAATCTTTGACTACTAGTTCAATAGCTATTGAAAGGTCCTGAGAGGTATCTATACAACAAGAATCTGCAAAAAGGTGGTATGGGATAATTTAGTGGTATAAGCAACAGTGTCTAACACATCACCCTAGGTTCAACCAATAGCTAAGAGGTAGGAATCTACCCAAAATTGTAGAGGAATATATGGTAGTTGAACCTATATGGCCCTAATGGATATATTTTCAAGAATAGTGTAGAAGGTGGGAAACTAGGGATTTTAAAAAAATTGGGGATGATCCTAGATCTAAGATTTGGACTAAAAAATCTTGTCATGGTTAGCAATACTATCATAAATGACAATAAGGAAGCCTCTACCACATGGATATATTTCAAAATTATTCTCTATTAAAGGTTAGCATGGATTAGAGACATATTGATGTAGAGTAGGGAGGATTGTCCAAAATATGTCAAATCTACATACAAAACCCTTAATCATGAACCAATCCTCATTTTGAATCACTCCCTCTAGAGCATCCTCGATGAATTACACCACTAGGGTGTCTTTTATAGTGGCCAAAAGATCAACAACTAATTTCTCAGACTTATTTTCCACTTGAGAAGCTTCAACAAAATATTTTTATTTTGTTAATAAATTGACATCTAAATGTATTCCCATCGGGTGCAGAGCATCCCCATTAGGCGTAGGGAAGAAGGTTGGCACTCCAAAGAAACTTCCAAATCTCCAAAACTAAATTGTCAAAATCGCAGATTGTGCATATAGATGCCTTAGGGAAATTTTGGTAGAAAAAAGAGATATCACCCTTAACCATTGTTAAGTCACCAATGAACACTATCATCTTTGCTAGATAACTCCATCAACCTAATCTACTAATATGGTTTTACAACCCTAGTGGTTGGGCGAATAATCATAGTAGCTCATGATATAATGATGGTAGATCAACAACCAACAAACTATTTAGAATTTAGTAAAGAAATATTTATAACTATAATTCCCAAAACAATGATTAATCATATCCCTATAAATGGGTTATGGACTTACCTCATCACATTTAACATAGTTTTAAAGTCACATAACTCCCATCTCATTGAACACCAGGCAAGTAATCCATTACATAAAATAATTTTCATAATCAACCCATCATACCTTAGTGTGGTAATGATATTAGAGAGTGATCATCATAGGGAATGGACCTTAATACCTTTGTTGGACACAAATGTTTGCTAAGTATCATCCATTTTTTGGTGTTGGACTAGCACATCATAGAAGGACCATAGTGCAAAAAGACTATGGCATAGGACATGCTAGGATTATAAGCATCATAGAATAGAACCTACAGGGCACAAGAGGACAATAATATGGAAGGACCATTGTGAGAGGACCCAGTCAAAGAATAATTAGTCATGAGGAACCCAAGAACATAGGACTGATAATTGAAGTAAAAGACTACGAGAGTATGTTAGAAGTGGGAGTAGTTAAAGGAATGATTTAAATAGGACACCTAGACCTTATTTATAGGAAGTTCTTCACTGTCCTACAAATAGAGGAACATAGTAGCAAGTATATAACATAGAATGTAGATATATGGGTGAAAAGGACTGGGTACTTAGGAGAAGGAAATTTGTTGAATTCCATGACTCTCAGTCTATTGTGAGTTTGTTGGATAATTACTCAAGTCACTAATGATTATAAACACTTAGTTAGGGTTAATCAAATATAAATACCCTTGTTCTAAAGGACTGTGAAGAGGATGGTGGATGAAAGTATTGTTAGTTTTTAATGTTTAAACATAATATATGAACTTACAGGTTTTACCAAACTTTTTGTGTTCATGGTTAATTATGTCATGTGAGTTAAGCATAGTAATTGGGACTTAGTATGAATTCTAGCCCATAGTTTATTTTTTAAGAAGTAACTTTGAAACTATAATGTTGCTAATTGATGTAATTATGGTAATCAATCTTAGAACTCCAAGGTTCATAATTTTTTACCTTTAATTTTATGGAATATCTAATTTTATTTTATTCATGTTATCATAAAAATGTATTTCTAAAAAATGTTAAACACTATTCCATCATGGTGTAGATGTTTATCCCATGTTTTCTAAGGATTAAGATGTCATCAAGGTAGATTTTAAAAATGACATAGGTAAAGGAGCTTAGGATGTCATTCAACATCTCAATGAATGGATTCATTACATGAATCAACCTGAAAGGAATAACCAACTAGTCAAGCACTCCTTCATTTGTTTTTATGACTATATTACAAATGTCTAGAGGTTCAACATGAATATGATGATACCCATAATTAAGATCAATTTTGGAAAATAATTATACACCTTGTATATGGTATAAAAATGCCTTAATATTTATATGAGAATAATAGTTCCTCACTTTAATCTTGTTAATATTTATTTAATTGATTCAAAACTTTGGCATAAACACAAATAGGATTTTGCAAGGAAATGACCTGGGCATGATGTTTCCATTATGCATGATATCATGGATCTACACCTTGATCTATTCATTATCTAGAAATTATATTTTGTATAAAGACGTTTGAGGTAAAGGTAGTTAAGGGATCAAATATATTGTATTGTTTAGTGTAGAGTATGTAGGAACTTATTTAGGTGACTAAAAGATATCCTTGTATTCATCAAATATATGGTTCAATTATTTTATCTTTGTTATGGTTGGATAAAACACACTATGATATGGTTCCACAAGGATGTTATTAAATTTAATTCTTACCATCAAGAGTATACCTCTTACTGGAACTAACAATATTCTTGCACTTTCTACTACTAATAAATAAAAGTTTATGAACTAACTATGGTATATGATTTTTCAAATCATGACAATATATCAAAACATTTAAAAGATATAATTCATATAATATATGTCAATGGTAAATATATGGTTGAACACATGTAAAACATCACACACCTTTATTGGTGAGATGTCACAAAGTATTGCATCTTTAAAAAGTTTGATTTTGTACACCAAGTGACACTACTAGGTGATCCATTTCTCAAGGCCTCCACTAGACCATACACTAGTGTAGGGTTATGGATGATGTATCAATTTCAAGTTAAATTTTTTAAGATATGCTTTAGGATAAATTAAATTATTATTAATTCCATTAGAAATGATGAATTGTATTGGCTCACCATTGAATTACATATGTTAATGAAATAATATTTATAATTCATATAATTTTTTGTTGGGGGAAGTAAAGATATTTTTAGTACCAACCATATCATTGGGTTCATAATATATTATCTACTTACCCTTTTATAGTGATAAATAACTTGTACCCACTTCTCAAGATATGCAAGTAGATAGTTCATAGTATGACACTCTTCATTAGATTGAATATTGAAGTTTTAAATTAAGCACCACTTTCAAATCCTATACTACTTGTTCTAATCATTTGAAAATAATTTTCCACTCCTAGGTATGATGAATCAATCAATAGACATATAAGTAGAAGGCCTTCAGTGTAATTATTCAAATCATAAAATGTCATCATATAGAAATTAATTGATTAGTTTCAGGAAATCACATAGATTGGTGATCCTAATATTTACTACCCATTTTTGGTGTTATGGTGGGTTTACTTGCTTCTCTTTTTCTAGAAGATCTTCAATAATTAATGACATCATTTCTAATAAGTCCATATTTTTTCATAGCTGCTAAATATTTGTGTTTAAAATTTACCTCCACATCATTTTGATTACTATGTCTTAAATTTGATGCTATCACTCAACTCTCCACTTATAGATCCTAGAATTTTTAAACACCACAAAAATAACATCATCAAGGTATTGGATTGAATGATTAAGGATGAAGAGGGATGATGAGGAATTAAGTATAGATGATGAGGGATGGTAAGGGTCAATGAGGTAGTGATTGGGGAATATGAGGGAGTGATTAGGGGAGATGAGGGAGTGATTAAGGGTGATGAGGGATGATGAAAGAGTGATTACATATAATGAGGTATGATGAATTAGTGATTAGGGAATATGAGGGATGGTCAGAGTTAATAATGAAGTGATTAAGGATGATGAGGAAGCAATTATAAATGCTAAGGAATTATGAGGTTCAATAAATATGTGATTAGGGATGATGAGGAACAAGGAAAGAGTGAATACAAATGATGAAGCAGTGATTAGGAATGATGAGAAAGTGATTAGGGATTATGAGAGATGGTGAGAACTAATGAGGGAGTGATTAGGGATAAGGAGGGAGTGATTAAATATGATGAAGGATGATGAGGGTCAATGATGGAGTGATAAGGGTTAATGAGGGACAAGGAGTGAGTGACTATGGATGATGATGGATAGTGAGGGTCAATGAAGGAGTAATCAAGGATGATGAGGGAATGATTATAGATGATTAGGGATAGTCAGAGTCAATGAGGGAGTCATTAGGTAAAATGAGTAATGATGAGAGAATAATTAGGGGTGATGAGGCATGAGTAAGAACTGATCAAGGATGAGGGAGGGATGATAAATAAGTGAAATTAACACAAAGGGGTCATTTAATTTGTGTAAGTCATAAATATGACCTATACTACCACAATCACACTACTTTTAATCAATTTTAATGTGATTGGTTTTGAAAAATCAAATTTAACATAGTACTCCTATAAATGCCAAGAATCAATTCAGAAGGCACAAAAAGCTAAAAGAAATACTATATGTTTAACAAAAATGGATATCAATTACAGTATTGATGCCTTTAAATCCCTAGGTTCAAAACTTAGATCCTATAAATGCCTAAGTACTCACCAAATAAGATTTTGAAAAACTATTTTCTACCTCATAAGGTGTGAATCTATGAGAGCAAATCTATTAGATGCAAAGTGACCATAATTTATTATATTTATTAAAATAAATTTAAAGTATAAGATTACAAATGTAAAATTATACTTAACATTTGGAGTAGTAAAAATAAGCTTCCATCCAAGATTGGGTTAACGTATATGTCCATAAGCTTTTATATGTAAAATAAATGTAATGCGATCATGCTATTGCATAAAGAATAATATGATCACATTATTTATTAACCAAGATTCACTCGATATACATGTTCACATGATTTAAAATTCAAAATAATAGAAACATTATCACATTATTATTTTTAAAATAACGTGATCATATTATGTATTAACATGATCACATAATGGTTCGGTAATTGTCAAACTATAACTTAAATAATAGGATAACATTATTTAACAACATAATCATGTTAATTAATAATGTGATCACATTATGGAAAATTTCCACTAGATTATCCCCATCCTCCATGCATTTACCCTGCACATTATATGCATTTTCACTTTGGTCACATTTGTAATGTTGTGGATTCGTAGTGCTGAACATGGAGAGAGGTGTTGATTTTACACCATCAAAACTGATGGTTTATGGTAGTAATTCAGTCCAGGAAATTGATTTATAAGTGGCATATTATGGGTTAGTATCAAGAATGTTTTTACATTCCCTCTTAAGATATATTTCAAGCAATTTATATTGTCTTGGGCATAAAATACCTACACCATTACATGTATAACATGGTCAACTCTATAATTATTTCAATGTTTGATTAAAAAATCATGGATATTTTGGTAGATTCATACGTGGTCTCTAATTGGGTGGATCTCTTTGTAAAACTAGAGCAACACCTTAAGGTCTTGTGGAGGTGATAGGAGATACTGAACTGGGTCCTTTTCACTAAATTACCTTCTTGAATTTTGATGGTGTTGGGCTGATTCTAGTTTCTACATGCATGGACTTGGAGACATGATTCATGGTCTTGGTAGGCTTTATGGAGAAATTTCAGAAAAAGGTCTATGACAATGATTCAAGTGAAGGCCAATTTATCACTATTCCTCCTTTGGTTCAACTGAAAAGTCCATTTTTTGAAATTTACTGATGAAAGGTGGCTCACCATAACAAAGCCCAGGTAGATATAATAATTTTTTTTGGCTAAACTGGTCTCTCATAGTGGGGTTATTACTCCTTCAAGGCTGGCAAAGCCACCCTTTTAGGCTGGCACAATGTCCACATAGGGTCATCTGGATAGCAACCAAGTAGATTCTTTGGTGGTTGGCATCAAAGTCAATAACAGGGGTTCCAAGTAAAAATTGATAAGTGGTTATTTTCTGTGATTGTTGTAGTAATTAAATCATCATTTTGGATGATCTTGAGGATGAGGATGTTTTTGGTAGAACACAATATATAACTAAATTTTTTTGGTAATCATGCTCTATTTAATTTTTATGTCCTATTGGTTAGTGTTTTAAACCATCTTGGGTTCTTTGTTTTTTGGTCTTTGGGTGTTTGTTTGTTTATGGTTACTATTGGGCTAGTCATTGTATATGGCCTTGCCCTGGTAATATGTAAAAATATATCTTTTATCATAGTTGTTTATTTTGTAATACTCTTTGTAAGCCAAGGGACCTATATAAACTCCAGTAACAATCTAAAATAAAAAATAAAATCAAGTTTATGTTGTCAAAAATTACAATAAAAAATAAATTTTTACCTTGATTTTAACTAGATATATTATCACTTATATGAAACATCCATGCGGCGAGGGGAGATTCTAAAACTGAGCTTCAAAACCAAATTTACTAAGTAACAAACCTATATGAGGATAGAGGCAATAGATGAAGGAGGTCTTTTAGTGTCCTCTCATTAGCCATTAATGATGAGGTCACACAATAACTTAGTGACATTTTTTATTTTTTCATTTTTTTATGACATACTAAGTGAGCACTTTCAAATATAATTCCCTAATATAAAAATATAGTGGAGTACTGAATCACATATTACTTTATCAATCACGATACTTGTAAAAGTGTTTTTATCATCCTATATGAAACCATCTATAAATGTTGTTGGTTGCACTAAAAGACAATATTAGTAAGTTGTTAGTTGTATTTATAGATTAAAACCTTCTGTATGTTTGGGTTATTGGTTGGATCCTATATAAAACTATCAATGTATAGGTTTGGAGGATGAACAAATGTGTGGGTCCTTGTTCATAATTGAGTGGTTATTGTATCCATTCATGAAAGGCAATTTTGAGAATACCATTTTAGAGAGTTGTGTGATAATTAACACGGATCATGATCATGAGTAATCATAGATGAAATGCTATTTTTTAAGACTAAGGTGAAGGAATGTTAGGAATACCATAGTTTAGTGCTCATAGTATATATTTGTATGGGTAGTTCAATATATGTTTGAGTGAGAAAACATATTGTGATAATATATAATAATATGAGAGAGTGAGTTGTGATAGTAACTCACGTAAATAGACTTAGTTGAGATATCTTAAACATATGTGATATATTCCAAGAGATAGAATGAGAGATTTCAAGGATTCTAGAAGAAATTTCACTCTTAGGATGAAGGATTATAAATATCTATATATATTATAGTCTCTATCAATGAATAAATTATAAGATCAAATTATAAAGATTAATATTATTTGATTAAATTTGTAATGAATTTATTATGAATAATTGGGTTAACTCTAAACAAAAATAATAGGAAAGTACCATCAATTTGAGATAGTTTAATGATTCTTTTTTCCTTGCCTATACCAAATCACATCTTAAAATGGGATGTTAATGTATTTAATTACAAGTAAAATTTTTATGTTCAAGATATACTTATAGTATTCATTTATTATATAAGTTATAGATAAGAATTAACTAGTGCACACTTATCTATAACAAGTAATTAGTCTCCAAAACCTAATCTCAACTATAGTATCCTTTCTTAGTTATATAATAACATAGATGGATAATAGGTAATACATATTTTAGAAGATAGTTATTCATGTTATACTATTGAATTTAGGCTAGAGATATTGATACAAAAATTAATATAAAAATCAGAATTTAATAATTGAATTTTTTCACAAAAAAGTGAAGGAAAACCCTAATGGTATCTAGGATTTTATACTTCTTTGAAGTGAGTCAGTTTCACCAAACATTTTATTATTTTTTTAAGAAACTAGGGTTTAGTTCCTAAAAAATAATTGGTATGGATTAAGGGATAAAAATTAATTAAATATATTAAAATAAAGGTCTATATCAATTTAATCAAATCAATTTCATAAGGAAAAGAAGTAACTTATCTAAATAAATATGTTGAAACAAATGATACAAAGGTTGAAAACTATTGTACAAGACTAAGACAGTGTCATCAATATGGATCAATATTTTATTTAGTAAGAGGATAGGGGTATTGAAAATAGTAAAATTTAGGGTCTGACATTATAGTCCACTACTTCCATTGTTGTCTGAACTAGTCATAGAGATCTAAGTTTTTTGAGTTTTATCCACTATCCTTATTTGACCATGCCGGTGAAATCTTAGAGACTAAATATTTGTAGAGTTAAACGTAGGGATATTTTAATATTCAAACCCTAGGTATATCTACACACATGAAATAATAAGCACATCAAAACAAAAATGGAGAAAAAATGGGTTAGGGGAAGTATGATTTCAAGATCTAGAACCCCTATTGTTCTGACCATTGCCTACATTAACCCTCAATCAAAGGTCTTAGATCAAATGTAGTTCTCCCTCAGGGAACATGTATGATATATGAAATAATGAATTTCACCTAGGCCCTTACTTGATCAATCATGCAAATCTATGTGTGATGTAGAATGTTGAGCTATACTATTGACTAATTTTTCATTATTTATTATGCCAAAGTAGTAAGTGCTAGATATAATATACCTTTTGAATTCCTTTATTTATGATAATATTTATTTTGAATTTTTAAGTTTTATTCACATTAATCAACATCAAAAATATAAATAAAACTTAAGGGAGGGGCTAAGAAGGTTTATGACCCATTAAGCAAGAAAAAATGATTGTTGGAAAATAGTGTTGAGTAGGAAATAAACATCAGGTGATGTAGTCCTAAAAAATTATATTGTTTGGTAATCAAAACAATAGGCCAGGGTTGACATAGGCTAAATCAAGGGGTCCATGGAGGTCTAGGTCAGTTGACTAAGATAATAGAGAGGTGATAAAAGCAATAAACAAGACCAAGATAAGTAAAATAAAGACATGGCTAACGTGAACAAGGATCATATTCTTTAGTCAAAGTCTCTTATGAAAAGGACTATGAAAAGACATGATATATGTGGTTGCTTGACCAATTTAGGGTGTATACAATAACCATATTCATAAATATATAAACCAAATAAATAGGAATTATACTACCCAAGTATACCCTATGTTTAAAATACATTATAACTTTCAAAATAAATACATACTATAGGCACACATAATGATGCTCTATTTTATGCTAAATACACCTAAACACTTTTACATTTTAATAGATTCACTATATGTATCATTCACCCATTTCTCTCTCTCTCTCTCTCTCTCTCTCTCTCTCTCTCTCTCTCTCTCTCTCTCTCTCTCTCTCTCTCTCTCTCTCTCTCTCTCTCTCTCTCTCTCTCTCTCTCTCTCTCTCTCTCTCTCTCTCTCTCTCTGTGTGTGTGTGTGTGTGTGTGTGTGTGTGTGTGTGTGTGTGTGTGTGTGTGTGTGTGTGTGTGTGTGTGTGATGCTAATTATGAAATGGCAAATAATTGATAACCAATTTATACCATAATCTTTCTTTTAGATAGTATTAAATCTATTTATATGGATTGTTTTCATTTGGATATAGTTTCATTTCCTCAAATACTTTATGACTCAAAATAACTATTCATTTATCTACAATCATAGGCATATGACCCAAAATATTTATATATGTACTATTTTATATGGTTTCTTAAGCTCATGATTAAATATGTCTCCTATATATTAATGATTATATAATATAATGTATACCATATATAAGCATATGAATGATCTATACTAATTCTATATCAATGAACAACTATATTTATAACTAAATAACTCCATATGATTTTAATATTCATGAAATATAATGATAAAATTTATATGTATGGGGTTCCTTATACTAAAACTCCACAATATATTTTAACCCTACCTAAAAATATTTCTAACCTAACATATCCAAAAATGTACATTTTTTCCTACACAAGATCTCAAGATAAAATAGTCTTACATATCATGTTTTGCATAAAATTATTCATCAATATAGAAATTGATCTTAAATAATACACTAAATCTTCTATAAATTTATAAACACTAATAACCATGACATTAATCTAGTCATAATCTATACAAATGTCCACACACCCCAATGCATAAATAAATGTAACTCTATATAGATACCATATCATATCTAGATATATGCATATATATGACATAAAAATATTTATATAAGACACAAGAAAATCATAATAGAATATGTGTGTCAGATTCAAATCATATCTAGGAAAATACACCTAATACTAGGCTCTAAACTTAGTTACCTACACGGTATGCCATGATATTTATAATTGACAGATTGTATAATAATTTAATGACACATGCTATGGTATAATGGTATAAAACATTTTTTATCACTCAATAAAACTGATTGATTGAACTATATGCCATGAAATTATACCACATTAAAGCTTAGATTAGTCAATTAGTATTAGAGATGGATTGTTTTTAACCTTAAAGTTATATGATGTAAGAAAATTTATAACTTGTAATTCATATCATTAAAATTTGCTAATTATTTGGCTTATACAAAATAATTATGGTATTATCTACATATTTCATTATCAATTAGTGATTCAATATAGCTAGTTATATATAGTTATCTTAGGTTGCCCCTTTTACACACTCGTACCATATACCTCTATTGTGAATAATTCATTGCATGCTTCTCAAGTTGCTACATATGTATGATTTTCTATAACTAAGAAGCACAAAATTATAAATCATTACATAAGATACTAATTCCACTCTGTGTGTATATGCCATATGTGTGTGTGTGTGTGTGTGTGTGTGTGTGTGTGTGTGTGTGTGTGTGTGTGTGTGTGTGTGTGTGTGTGTGTGTGATGATTTAATGTACTATGTATACAAGTAGTAAACCGCATTAATTTACTTATGGAGTTGAGTCATTAATCACAATTATATATATATATATATATATATATATATATATATATATATATATATATATATATATATATATATATATATATATATTAATGTGGTTTATTGTTTGTATACAAAGACATTAAATCACCGCATTCACTGATTTTAGTGATATTTTTAGTTGATTAAGAAACTCTAATGGAAGAAATAGTAGATACTAAGTAATATTAATATTTTAATTAAATACCTAGCTAGTGGATCATTGCATATAATAGTATGGTAATGTATATGAGACAATAAATATTGTTTCAAAACTAGAATTTAATTCAAAGCTCCTATGGTGAGTCAATGCATAATGGAATGCTAAATTTCTAATTTTACATGGAAATGTTGTGAAAATAACATTTAAATCATTGTATAAATTTATTCAATAATATAACCATTCTAAAAGTCAGCTCTCATCATAGTAATTTTTCCTGCGCACCTCTTCCACTCAAGATTTTAGAGTCGTCAACCTACTCCAACCAATTTACTATGGAGAGGCTTCACTACCTATATTTCCTTACTATCCATAATGAATGATATTAAATAATATAGTTTCTTGATTGTAGGCTTAAGGAATAAGCTGCTATACTTTTCGTCTAGACCAAATCTCCCAATTAAAATGGGTTGTTATGCTTTTATATACATTAACTATGTTTACTTTAGTTGAAATCACCATACATAATCAACATGATAATAAAATAGTTTATTGTATAAAAAAATAGTTATATACTCTATATCTTATAGTTCTTATCTTTTCTTAGGGATGTCTAGTTATGAATTCATGCCAAATTATTTCTATACCAGACAAATATATAAACAGACACATAAAATTTTGGGTTTAAGTATGAGCAAAATCACCTACCTTGAAGCACATTTGGTTATTCATTTTATGTTGGTTCTTGCATACTTTCAATTCCTCTTCTTTTATATGTATTACACCCCTAGCCCTACTCTACGCTTTTTTCACCTTGGAAATATATTTATCATCTCTCTTCATAATTTCCCATCTCATTAAAAGGGCATAGTCTATCTTCAATAGTTTTTCCTTCTTTTTGATTTTTGATTTTCTCACTATTAAATGTATTTCTTACTCTTATTTTTTTTCTTATTTTTGGATTAATTTATTTGTTTTATTTATTTATTTTAATTTTCTTTCATCTTTTCTATGTTTTTTCACAAATGGCAATTTTCTAAATTTTATTTATTTATAATATTAATTATAAAAATACAAAATTTTACTAAATTCATTAACATATTCTAAATCCTTAGAAATTTAATGACAAATTAATAATCTAGATTTAATTAACTATGGAAATCATGTTTTTATTAGATTTTAATAATCAAACATGCTAATTAAAAAAACACATTCTATAAAATCCATTAACTATGCTAGCAAATCATATGAAAATGACTGTCTAAATATAATTATCAGGAAAAACATACTCTACTAACCATTCCATGATTCATCTAACATGAATTACATATGTAATTTGTGCAGGGTTCTAGTCAGTTCTCTATCATCCTCCCACATCTCTATCTATATAAATCTCTTTAATTATGCTCTCTGTCCATCGTACTCTGAGGGATGAGCTCTCTTAAATCAACCTAACAACAAGTAAGTAGTTAGATCTTAACAACATGATAAATTTACATCATAAAATATAGATAAAAAAATAATTCAATATGTTCATAATGTAACCACATATACTACAGCTAGCTCATAGCAATGTATTCATGTAACCTAAAATATATCAAACTAGCTCCTAAAAAATATATATTTCAAATCTTAGTAAAATATAAATTCATCAACTATAAATATCCAAGAATAGTCTAATTTTTTTTAGTAGGGAATCTGGATGTAACATTCTTCCCCTTTAAAACTAATCATCATCTCAGATGTATTTTATTCCAACATAATTTCTATATTAAAATTTTTGTTTAACAAAGTAAAAACATGGTATACAATATCAAATTAAGTAAATAAATATGAAATTTACCTAATTAATTTTTCAATTGTTTTTCAAATAGAACTATTCACAGAGTATTGGTCCCAAAAGACCCTACACCATGACATTTCTCCATTATGAAAAAAAAAAATTTAAGTGTCAATTGTTTTATTTAGTTCCATCATGACCACCTCAAGGTCTAGAATCAGAAACATAAGCCTATAAACTTCGATACTGACCACTTCTAATATATGAAAAGGTCCCACATATCATAATGAAAGTTTTACTGACTTTCCAAAATCACATGAGATCATCATAAAATATAAAAAAATAATCCCAAGAGAGTTCCACAAAACCTTATGGACCCTCTACACATCTCTCTAATCAAGAGAGTGTCTTTTTCATTCTCAAGAAAAGTGTTTAGGGAGCCTTGTAAGACTAATGCATATAAGTTAATATTATCACTACTTTATGTAGCTCTTCATAAGTATAACATGTCAATACTACCATAAATCTATAGAATTCTTGATGAGTATGATCATGAATAGGAATGAGAAATACTACATTTTCATTATATATAAAATTAAAGAATAAACATTCCACTGTGTACATGCGTATGACCATACAACTAAATTTGACAAGTCTATCTGTCAAATTTAAGATTTGACAAATCTATCTTTCATATCCAAAATTAGTAACTATCATGTTAATTATGAGACTATTAGGATCCACTCCTATTACTTAGTACTCATGTTCTTAATTATCACTCCTCCCTTAGGTGTCCTCGACCTAATGATCTTGAAAATGTTCACAAGGTTCAATGAATCACTTTTCTATACTAAAAAATCATAGAAGGCAATATTATATGATAAATAATCCCATATGTACCAACATATATATAAAAGAAACATCATATAATCATTCAATAATTATATTAAGTTACTACTAGATAAACATAAATAATATCATATTTCATAGCTTAACGTATAATGTTATATTCATAGTTAATAGGACATATTTTTAAAACTAACATAACATACAAAGTCCAAGGATCACATCATCTTTAAAACCCTATAAACGAAACAAGAAAGACAAGGTCACCCTATTTGTTCGACTAGTTACACAATAAGTTAAAAAAAAATTAACCTTAATAGACTACCAATACATTCTACACATACTATACCCTACTCACTATTGATGATAGGAACAAAAAAATATCTTTTCAAAACAACATGCTCTAATTAAAATAAAATATTATCAATCTATTCAAGGGTATATAATAACATAATAGTTATAATCAACTTATAATTCTTAATCTAGAATTACTATAAATTCAAGGTTCACCACTCTACATAGTTTAAGTTCACATGTTAGATAAATTAGTCACAATAAAAAGTCACTAGTAGAAAGTAGATAACTAACATCTCAAAAAAAAAAAAACTCTCAAATAATCTCACATGGTAGTAAAAAAAAACACAACCCAAGTTTCCATAATAACTACTCACTTACCATTCTTGTAAGTGTTATATCACCGCCTATTTCTGCAACTAGAAAGAGAAATACTAATCACAAAGATGAATCAATCCAACCAATCCTAAACATTCTATCGCAACAAGAAGTAGGAGACACTATTTTACGAACTCAATAGAATATGGTCTAAAACAACATTTCAAAAACAAGTTTCTGTTTAAGGAAAACATTAATTCAATATCATGAAAGTATGAATCCTCTAATTATCTTATAATGATGTCAAAGGAGAGTGAGAAAGTAACAACTCACCTCTAAGCTAACTGTTAGATATGTCACTTCTCTCTAATCAACATAACATAAGGGTGCCAATCAATAAAAGAACTCCCATCCTAAAGTAATTATTAACCAAGACATCTACACTCCAATACAATAAAATTCCCACCACACTAGGTGGTACTAAACTAAAAAACAATAGTCTTATAAGATTTCCCACTCCTAGTCTTAGTATAAATAAGACACAAAAATAATACATGTATACTTAAGTGTCAAGCATCACATGATTTTAAAACATTCAAAACATAAAACACAGATAACATAGGTGAGTTGATTAACTTGTAAGGATATAATCATACTAGAGGTGTTTGATATAGTGTTTAAGAATATGGTAACAGTTCATGAATTATGCTATGTGCCCACCTACCCAAACCACATATACAACCATCACCATATAGAAACTCAATAAAACAAAGCTTTAACAACTCTAAATGGATATGAATTACACTAAGGTACACTAGATGTACCATGCAATATTTCATGAATATCTCATACTTTCAATAGTCACCACACAATTTAGGAGGATCTACCAAGTATCAAAATTCCAACGATGGAATAACATGGTTCTATACTGAGGCACTAAAAATATAAAATACTAGTGAAATACTTCATGTCACTAGGTTCACATTGATGAAGAAAAAGACACAAAAAATGTAATAGACTCATTAGGCCCTAGAGTTCAAGTCACAACTCTAATCCCAGATGTAATAACATCAATCAGGTGAAACTAGAAATATGTTATTTTTTTAATTAAACACATACATTATAAATAGATTACACCATGAGAATATAAACAAGGATCATATTAAATACTCTAAGTGTATTAGTTGTAAATAAGCACGTGACCTAGAATAATCATTGATCACTATCAACATATCAAACACATCATTTTATAAACATAGAAGGCAATTACAAATAGCTATCCAATGCTGGTACAATACATAGCCACTACTATCAATCCAAAATAAATAGGTAACTACAAGTATTTATGATATTATTTCTAATAATAAATAGAATATAAAAAAAATGTACATAAATAAGATACATGGCTCTCTAGAGCATGAATTCTCTAAAAAATTTTGTATCTGTGGCAATCTCAAGTGTCATCTCTAAGTGAGGGGGCAGGGGTGAGGAGGGGGTGAGCATCATCGGATCACTTTACCACACCAAATACGGACCACCGATTCCTTACACTAATTAGATTAGGGAATAACCTCCCTTTCATAGATGAGTAGATAGTGAAAGCACAAAAATTCAAAGACACATACAAGTATGCATGTGTTGTATGATTTTTAAAATTGAACATGTAGTGTATCATAGAAAACCTATTATATTTCAATATATTATACAAACATGTAAATCATACTCATGAAATGATAATGTCTCACTAAACATACTTTATCTATAATTTTAGGAATAATAAATAATAACTATCTATAGATCAAATAAATTCATACATATTACTTGATCGTATTGCCTTCATATGATATTATGATGCTAGTAATTTAGTGAAATTTATCTCACTCGTTACTTAGTATCAACAATGTGAGATTGATCAAACATAATTTAACCATAATATTCATACAATTTACATCTGACTAATAATCATATGACATAATATTTTAAACATAAGATTAATCATAAAGCATACAATTATTTCATCAAACATATTAGTGAATCTCACATTAGTTTCTATCCAATACTAAAAAAAAAGTCTACACTTTATACCACCCGAGTATAACACACTATTAACTCTAGATTCTAACTACCATAATTTGATTCTAAAACATACTACACCTTACAATAACCTATATTATCATAGTCTAGTGTTCTAAGATGTCACTACTAATTTTTCACAGATAGTTATAATAATTTAGTCTTAAATACATGACATATTAGGTTATATTCGAGCAACTATATAAAACAAAGCAAGTCACATTTCCCACCAAACACATAACATTTTATTCTAGCATTTCATATATTTTTAGAGATTGTATTCATGCATAACAAAGATTTTATTTTATAAGAAACTACAATGTAGTTTGAACCACTTATTTAACTATAATTAGAAGTACACACCTCTATGTACATATATATACTATTCATAAAAATAACCAATGAGCATACATTTAGCTGATCAAATGTATAAATGTGTCTAAGTATATTGCTTATAGTTTATACCACTAAGGTATAATATACACATTTATATTATATTTCTAACTAAAATAGTTTCTATGAGCACACTAATAGATTATGAACCACCAGTCTTATAATTTTAAAAATCAAATAACTCATATTCATAAATAATAACTTAAAAAATATGGATTATACCACCCATGTATATCCTACGTTTATACTACATTCTAGCATTCAAAAGAAACAAATTTATAAGCACATATCATAATGAACTATATTATGTTAAATGTGTCTAAACACTTATACATTTTAATCTACTCACTATATGTGCCACTAAATATTTTCCTTTAGTTTATGTATTTATATAACAACAATCTATCTTGTTAATTCTGAAGTGTTAGATAATTCACAATCCAAGTTATACCATAATCTTTCCTTTAGATAATATTAATTCTACTTCTAGGGATTGTTTTCATCTGGTTATAGTTTCAGTTCTTCGGACACCTTATGACTCAAAATAGCCTTCCATTTAGATACAAGCTTAGGTGTATGACCCAATATATGTATTATTTTCGTATGGTTTCTTAAGTCCATGAATGAATATGTTTCCTATATACGAATGATTTTATAACATAATTTGTACATATATAAGCATACAAATGATCTTTATTAATTCTATATCAATGGGCAACTATATTTCGAGGTCAATAACTCCATATGATTTTAACTGTCATTATATTTTCCTATTCAAGAAATATAATGATAACCTTTATAAGATAAGGGGTTCACTAAACTAAAACTACACAATATATGTTAATCCTACATACAAATATCTACAACTTGACATATCCAAAAATGTACATTTTTACATACATAAAATTTCAATATAAAATAGTCTTTCGTATCATGGTTCACATAAAAGTATTTGGTAATATAGAAATTGAGATTAAATAATGCACTAAATAATCTATAAATTTACAACCACTTAAACCATGCAATTATTATATTCAAAATCTATACAAATCGCCACACACCCCAATATACAAATGCATATAACTATGCACAGATACCTTGCTCTATCTAGATATATGACACAAAACTCTATATATAAGACATAAAAAAATCATAATGGAATATATATGCCAGATTCAATTCATATATAGGAAATTACACCTAATACCAAGGTCTAAACATAGTTACCAACATAGTGTGTCGTGATAATTATAATTGATGGATTATATAATAATTTTTTGACACGCCATGGCATAATGGTATAAAAATTTCTTTATCACTCAATAAACCTAATTGACTGAACTATTTTCATGAACTTATACCACATTAAAACTTATACTAGTCGGTCAGTATTAGAGATGGATTATATTATAACTTAAAGTTATACGCTATAACAAATTTGCTAACATGCAATTCATATCATTAAAATTAAATAATGATTTGGCTTATACAAAACAATTATGATGTTGTCTATATACTCTTTTATCAAGCAATAATTCAATATATCTACTTAGATCTATTTATGTTAGATCTCCCCTTATACCCACTCGCACCATATGCCTCTACTATGAATAAGTAAATACATGCTTCTTAAATTGCTACATGTATTTGATTTTTTAAAATTAATAAGAACAGAATTATAAATCGCTACATAAGATATTAATTCCACTCTATGTGTATATGCCAAACTATGTATATATAATATAGATGATTTTTAATATTAATGAGTCCAATCCTTAAGTAAATTGCTATGGGTCATCGCTTATATGCACAGGATAATAAATTGATGCATTCGTTGATTTTAATGATAGTTTAAGCTGATTAAGACACTCTAATGGAAGCAACAATGGATACTAGGCAATATTAATATTTTAATATCATACCTAACTGGTTGATCATTGCTTATAATAGTATGCTAATATATATGAGAAAATAAATTTTATTTTAAAACTATAATTTAATGCGAAGATCTTATGGCAAGTCATTCCATAATGGAGTGTTAAACCTTAAATTTTTCTTGGAAACCTTGTGCAAATAAAATTTAAATCATTGCACATAGTTATTCAACAATATAACCATTCTAAAATTCAACTCTCATCATAGTAATTTTTCCTACGTACATCTTCCACTCAGGATTTTAGAGGCATCAACCTACTCCACCCAATTTACTGTGTAGTGGCATAACTTCCTATATTTCCTTACTATCCATAGAGAATCATATTAAATAATAAAGTTTCCAAATTGTGGGCTCAATGAATAATTTTCTATAATTTTTATCTGACCAAATCACTGAATTAAATTCAATCATTATGCTTTTATGTACATTAACTATTTTTACTTCAGTTCAAATCACAATACATACACAACATAATAACAAAACATTTTCTTGGTTAACAAAAAATATTTATATATTATATATCCCATAGTTATGGTATTTGATTTGGGATGTCAAGTTATGTAGTCATTCCAAATTAATTATATTTTAGAAAATATCTAAACATATCGAAACAAACACACAAAAATTGAGGTTGAAGTATGAGCAAAACCACCTACTTGGCAACCAATTTGGTTATTCTTTTTGTGCTCATTTTTGCTTCCTTTCACTTCCTCTTCTTTTCTGTGTATTATGCCCCTCTCCCTATGTTATGCCTTTTTCACCTTGAAAATATATTTATCATCTCTCTTCATAATCTCCCCTCTCATTAAATGGGCGTAGTCTATCTTTAAAAGTTATTCCTTCTTTTTAATTTTTGCTTTTCTTGTTATTAAATGTATGTCCTCGAGGCTCTTAGTTTTTTTTCTTATTTATGGACTGATTTATTTCTTCTTATTTTTTATTTCTTTTCTTTCATCTTTTCCATTTTTTGTTCACCAATGGCAAGTTTTTAAATTTTATTTATATTTAACATTAATTACAAAAATATTAAATTTTAAGAAAATAATTAGCCTCTTATAAATCCATAGAAATTTAATGACAAATTAATAATATGGATTTAATTAAAATTATATATCATGTTTCCACTACCTTTTAATAATCAAACATGTTAATTATGCAAAACATGATACATAAAAAATATCAACTATGCTAGTAAATCATGTGCAAATGATTGCCTAAATGCAGGTATCACCCAAGACATATTAGGATAACCATTCCATGATACATCTAACATGAATTGATTATGTGATGTGTGTGAGGTTCTAGATAGTTTCTTTATCATCATCCAACATTTTCATCTATCTCACCCTCTCTGATGATGCTCTCCCTCTATTATGCTCTTAAGGATGAGTTCTCTTACATCAACCTTACAACAAACATGTAGTTAGATATTAACAACATGATAGACTTACACCAAAAAATATATTTGAAATAACATATCAATATATTCATAATCTAACCACATACACTATAGCTAATTCATAGTAATGTATTCATGTAACCTAAGTAATATCAAACTTTTCCTTAACAACATATATCTCAAAACACAGTTAAATCCAAATTCAACTATAAATATCCACAAATAATCTAATATTTTTCTTAATAAGGAATCACGATGTAAAATTTTATAACACCATGCAATCTCACAATCTCTTTGAAAAATAATACTCCAATTCAAATGGCATCATTGGTTTTCTTACATGAAATAAAATTAATCATCTTTAAAAACATGTCTATAATAGAAAAAATTGAATCATTACCTCTCTATTTATTTTGTAATACATACACAAAATCAATGCTTAAGTCTATTGATGGTCCTCTTAAAACCTATAATGTTATGTACAACTTTGTATTTTGTGCATGTCCTTTTTCTACCTGACATATACTAAACCTTGAAACATATTTTACCACATGTCTCCTCATCTTTGGCCAAAAATACTTATCCTCCACCAAAGCCATTGTCTTTAACTTACCAAAATGTCCAACCAAACCAACATTATAAAATTATATTATTATATTTTCCCTTAGAGACCCCATTGGAATACATAATTATTTCCCTATAAAGATATAACCATCATACATAATATATAAACCAATAATTTCAATAGTTCTAATTTTATGCAAACTAAGGTCATATCATATGTGTCTATCTTATTGTGATTCAATGAATTCTTTACTAATAGATTTATTTAATTTAGAATGCTTGATCTAATTTACAAAGAATAAAATTAATTCTCTATATATATTTATTTATGTTTAAATAAATTGCAATGCTTACATATTTATAAACATAATAATTCAAATTAGGACCCTTATTTACTTGCTAACTAGAAAAATAAATACTAAAAATATTTAAAAAAAAAAAAGTTGGGTGAACCATAATTAAAAGGATCCATTGAATGCTCAAAATCATCCTTAGCATTGTAGACTACTTGGATCATTGAGGATTACAGAGCACACTACCCAAGCCACTTGAAATAAGAGAGATAAAGTGTTAGTTATGCATGCACAGTTAGGGATTTCAATTAAAAGATTTTATATACTTTGAAACTAACAATAATGTAATGAAAATATAATAGTAAAATTCTATTTTTTTATTGAAATAAATATTTTAAAAAACATGGACTAATCTCCAATGATACAACCTTACAAACTAAATAAAAACACACACACAAATCCTAAGGCTTACAAATAAAAATCCATCACAATGGTGTGGGTCCCATGACTCAATTCATATAGTGTATCCTAGACCTAAACACATTTATAACTAAATTAATACTTCCAACCATCTCTTATACTAATTAAACATTATATTATTGAATGCTTTTTAAAATATGTGGGATGTTATATATAGATACGTAATCCACTTAAGTTACATTAATGATCAACAATCCACTAATAAATATAAAATGAACAAACTTTGTGATGGTATAAGAATATAATATGTTGAATTATACCACCATTTAATGTGATATAAAAAATCATATTCCCTTTAACAATCCTCTATTTCATCAAAACAAACATCTTAACATGCATTATTTTAGGCTCACTAAATGGTTATGTTTTAATACCACATAGGTTAGACCATGTTTTTAATTAAGACAGTTACAATTCCCAAACTTATTGTAGGTTATCAGAATGCTTGTGTGATGAAGAACAAAATCCTATAACAACCTAATGAAACATACAATCTTATTTTGTGCATTCAAAAAATAACATGATTAAGTGATAACCTCAAATGAAATTTTTTCTCTCAATAAAATGTTAGATGCTTTTGAAAATGTTTCACAAATTATTATAGAATTAGCCTTGTGTAAAAGAAAAGACATCCTATTCAAGATAACTTCACAAGCTTCTCATTATCAAATTGAAACTATGCAACATAAGACTAGAGCAAATCAACATGTTAAGGTAATGTGAAATACAACCCTTACTCAATTATGAAATTATCTTAGTTTCCTAATCTAACATTTTTTGGTTGATGTAGGATTACACGTGCACCTAAAAGATCTCACATCATACACCCTGGGTTAGAATATTGAGTGACTATAGTGATCACATAATAAATCTAGGTGATAAAACCACCCTTATAACCCAAACTAAAGGCCTTGTCATTCTCTTGTTTAATGTGAGTTTATTCTCATATTCCATTTTGTAATATATAAACAAGATAAACATACCTCCTTCACCAAAATCATTTGAATTCAATATAGTGTCAGTTCTCACTCGAAATGGGTTGATCTCTATATTTGAGATGAAATGAACTATTACATTCACTTAATGTGACACTCCCCACTAAAAAATTCATATGTTTGTGGTTCACACTCTCGTTTATGTTAGTCAGCATGTTATTACTCTTTACATTCACATAACCACTATATTTCCTCTACATGGTTCCCTTGTATATCTTCATGCACTCCACCATACAAGTAATCATTTTTATTGAGAAAATATAAATGAATTTGTTACACATCCTCGTTGTATTTTTTTTTAAAATATCTCTATATATTATTCTATTAATTATATATCCACTTATCATCCTCTTATACCCTTGTGTTTGTGTCAGGTTCTCTCACACTACTCCCCAATGTTATCCATTTCCTTCTATCACATATTTATTTCTAATCATTTAAACTTTTCCAAATGATTTTCAAGATCAAATCTTAGTTTCCTAATTAAAATTCCTAATATTATGTTCTAATCTATTGCTTAGCTAATTTTGGCTGATTAGAATTTGGTAAACATAGTGAGCTACAAAGGGACTAATGTTTTTTTTCCATAGAAATCCCCAAGATTATAAATTATTTTCCAATAGTTTTAAAACACACACACACACACACACACACACACACACACACACACACACACACACACACACACACACACACACACACACACACACACACACACACACACACACACACACACACACACACACACACACACACACACACACACACACACACACACACACACACACACACATTGATTTGACTAATTTTTTAAGTCAAGTAAAGGGAACCAATCAATACATAGGCCTTAGAGGACACTACAAGCAAATTTTATATTCCATGTTTTTAATGGTATTTCAGAAGTGCATAGGATTCATGTCCCAAATTTAGTTTTATAGTAGTGAGAGGGCAGTGTAGATAATCTATTGGGTAGAAAATGTGCTTTTTATTTTCAATTTTTTATGCATGTATGAGTTTATAGTCTACAATAAAATTTAGGGCAAAAATGGACATAGAAAAACATTTCCACATGAAATTAAAAAAACATAAATTATGGGGAAATTTTATTTTTTCCATGAGACGATTGCATTATTGTGATCATATTTTTGAGAAGGTAAATTTAATATGTTTTTATATAGACATATTTTATTTAAATAAAAACCCATATGGTGATTGTTCCATTGTGATCCTATCAACTTGCAAATAATCTTGACCTATTAATATATAAATTCTTTAAAAATTGGGGCCCTTTTTTACAACAATTTTTTTCCTATAAATGGTATAAAAATAGGTAATCATCACCAATTACAAGTAATTCACCTAGAAAGGGTACAATTTATATGAATTTATTACTAAGGGTCTTCACCTCATAGAAAATTATGAATATTATGATCCTATAGATATAATAAAATTGAGTAAATGGAAAATTAGTTGTAATGAAAATAGAGTTATCAAGGTTAGTCAAAGTCTCTTAAATTAAATATTTATTTTATGGACATTATAGAGCAATTGTAAGTTAGGATTATATTAGAGAATATTTTTGGGAATCATAGTAATATGCCATAATGTCAACTAGTAATTGATAAGAGAGAGAATCAAATGTGGATTCCTAAGAAGGCAAAAAGTTAAGAAGATGTGAGTGTTGAGGCAACAACACCAAGAAGTCAATGGAAGAGGATTGAAGTTAATTCAAGCAACCAAGAGAATGAAGGTGAGATGGTGAGTATGGAAGAGGCATTCCATGAAGACAGGATGCTTGAGAGGTATACCAAAGGGGTAAAAGTTAAACAAATGGTTTATGATGATGTTTTTGAATCCTTTAATGATCTTTTCATGAGAAACAAAAATTGGAAAGTGGCTATGTGGACTAATGTTCAGCAAGGAGAAAGTTTGAAATGGATGGATGATGAGGAAAGGGGAGAGTATGCAGCAAAGCAATGCCTCATTGAATGCAAGAAACAAACAAGATGGCTTCAAGCAGAGATTGAAAAGAGCAGGGAGACACAAGGTAAGGATACTGTAATTGTATTTGATGAGTATATTGAAGAAGTTGGTTTGCATGAAGACAGCTCAAGAAAGGATGAGATGAAGAGTAAGGCTAGTGAAGGACATGTAATCCTTGTGAGTGATCAGCGCAAGTTTGATGAAGATGGTGAGATAGATGAGATCTCACTAAAGGAAGAGTTGAAGATGTTGGAGGAGATATTTGGTCATTCAAGAGAGATGAATGAAGGTACAAGCCATGTTGAAGACACCATTGGGAAGAGTGAAACAAGACAAGAGTAAAGCAAAGAGGCAAGGGCAATTTTGATCAAGGAACAAGAATGTGAAGATAGCCAAGAGGCTTCATGGCATAACAATTTTGGTTCTAAGGTGGCTTTGAATGTTTTGTATGCAGGTATGAAGGTTGCTAAAGTGAATGACAGACATGAGTCATTGGAGAAGCTCATGAAACAAGAAGATCTAGAATACATGTATAAAGATGAAGAAGCATGGAAGCAGGAGATGGCAGCTGAGAAATAAATGAGAAGAAGGACATATCTAAAGAGAAAGAATAGCAAGATGAAGGACAAAGACTATTTCAAACAAAGACAAGCATTGGTATTAGCAACAAGACCTTGGGATCCAGGGATAAAGTGAAGACTAGAACATTGAGGAGATATCTCATTTGAACTAAGGTTCAAATTATTTCTAGAGGGAGAGTATGATGTAGGAGCATCTACATACAAAATTCATGCAAGACATAGCTACGTTGGGATGCAAGTCATGTTTGAATTCAAATTTCAATTTATTGTATTTTTCCCTCCAAAATGTTGTTAATGAGGAGTAATTGTAAAAAGTGAAGGTAAAAAAATAATTGTTGGGGCTGTTGAGAAAATAAAGGAGTAGTTGAAAATATTTCAACCTTGGTATATTGTTGCAATTTAAAAACTATTTTTGTTTTATCTTCAGCCCAAGTTGGGCGTAGAGATCAAAGAGGAGGCTCTTAAAAAGAGCAAAAGAAAATTCATTCGGAGGAGGACAGTGCAATGTAGAGAAGAGAGGAAGAGAGATAGGGAGGTGAATCAGGAGATCAAGGTATGTAAAAATATAAGGGAGAAAGAGGAGTTTACATGTGAAGAAAAAGAGAAGAAATGAAGTATCTCATAAGGCTTTGTTAAGCCATTGAGCATGGGATATTGTAACTCCTGTAATGTAAGTATTTTTGATTGATTAAGAAGACAAATATTTGATTTTCATGTTACTATATGCAAACAGTGCTCTCATGTATACGAGGTTTGACTTACACAGTATGCAGATCTGTGTGTGTGTTTCTTTGAGAATAAAGAATAATGAATATCTATTTTCATAAGAAAAGGCATGAGAAACCATTAATTATTGTAAAGGAGAAACAATCCAAGAGTTGTGTTTGGTTGCAGGAAGTTTAGAACGCATGAAATGTTGTGAGAATGACTGAGTAGGGTTGTGAACAGGGTGCATGAGACTTATAAAAGCTGAGGAAGAGGTCTGTGGGGTAAGAGAGAGTCTATATAAGAAGAAAATAAGTCTTGAAATCATTTAGATACTTTAAAAACTCCAAAATTTAACTCTCGGCCTTTAGGTGATAGGGTACAGGTAGGGCATAGAGAATTACATGTTTTGAGAAAACAAATGAATTAATTAAGATCTCTTATGCATAGGTATATGTTATGGAAGGAAGGAGAACCTATTTTTAATTCATAACAGCTATTAGAATCAAGGATTAGATGAAAACCTTGCAACCTTGTTGACTGTCTTGAATACCCAGTGGAAATAAACCAGATTTACCTTGTTGGATTGATCAGAGGTATATCTTGGAAAAGTTGGTAAATGAGAAAGTTGTAGGACACTTAGACAGACCTCAAAGAATAGGTTAGACCCTTTGAAACATCTCAGAACTCTCCCAATTGAATTATTTGTACTCTCAGCCTGTACAGGCCCCTAGAAAGCCCTAAACTAGGGTTTGGGCTTTCGAATGAGTTTCAACCTTACAAAATGCTTGGAAATTTGTAATCTGACCCTTGATGATGTTCACCAATTGTTAGAAGTGGTTTCAAGATGATACAGTATGGACAAATATAGAATAATGACAACCAAAGTCAGATTCTAGGAGTATGCAAGCAAAGGATAATAGGCCAATCTTGAAAAGTGGTTTTTGTCCAAAGGAGAGGGAAAATAAATGATTAATTCACTTGTAAGGGCTTAATGGGTATCCATAACTGTTTTTACATTCATGGTTGAGCTAACCTACAAAGAGTTAGGGCCAATAAATAGAGGAAAAAGGGTTACAAGGATGATATCTCAGCCGATAGGTAAATGAAGAGTTTTAAGTTTTCCAACAAAATATTGATCGATCTGAATGGGTCTGTATAAGTATGTTAAAATGTATAGAACACCTTGAAGAAGTTAGATTTTAAGAAGATGTTGTCACCTGAGGTGTAAAAAAGGTGAGTGTTACACCAAAAATTCTTAAATATCTCGCTGCTAATGCTCAAATATTCCAAAGTATGATCAGATATCATAGGGATAATTATAGAAGATGACAATGAAAAAACACACAATGCAGGCAAGAGATCAAATAGACAAGAAGTTAGACATGGAACATTCGTTGAAAGAATGTCCATTGATAGAGGAGAGCAAGTTTTAATAGTTGTAAAAATTGAAGACTGGTCTTGAAATGAAGCACTCAGATCTACAAGATGAATGTCCTTAGGAACATATGAGTCATCAATACTATCACTGAAATTAGTAATGTCCACTAAAATACAAGTCTATGAAGGCTCTGAAAGAGCAACAATATGCTCAAGAATGAATGTAGAATTTATAATGAGATAACAAAGGTCTGGAAGATTATCATCTTATAGTGGGGGCACGATATAAGAATGATCACTATACACCATGGATGTATCATCACAATAGATATAATAAAGAAGAGGGATTAGAATAGTCTTAGAAGTGATAATATAAAGCAGAGGAGGTGTGATGTAGGTCTTATTAGGATCTCTGAAAAGACACTATAGGATGCTCCAAATAGTGGAGGGACATTGTGTATATTCTAAATCATGGCAAAGAAGATCCATGGAAACATGTAATAACAGAGTGGAAAAAACCATATCATAAGTATTAGCTCACTTATCGAACCAAATAGGATTAGTGGGTGTAGGAATCTGTCCATATAGGAATGGACTATGATTTTTGTGTGTGAACAAGTGTTGCATGTAAGCACGCAATGAATCATAATTGTCCTTCTTAAGAAGGATTAATTGATATTAAAAAAACTATCCTCATCTGGAGTCTCTCAAATGGGGTTGACATGACAGCGAGAAGACCCCAGAAAAGTGCACAACTACACGAAATAATTTACAATGAACCCTTAAAGCACACTCATAAAAGGGATGTTGGGCACAACCAAGAATCCCTTCAAGTGAGAAATCGGTGCTAGAGTAAGGGAAAACAATGGTGTATGCTCTAGAAATGGAATTCGTACTGGGTTGAAAATGAGTACATATAGATGAGAGTAATTAGTGCATTAAGTAAATTGTAAAAAGTAGGTCCATAACACATATAACCACCCCTCGTCTAGCCCTCCGTACCACCCTCCCCCTCGCCACCCTCAAATCCCCCAAAAAATAACACTTTATAACTTTAATGTATTTTACAATGCATATAAAATCAATGCATAGAAAATTAAAAAAACATGACTTTTTCAGAAGACAATGCTCAATTTTAATCTACCAATCAAAAGTTATAACACAATATATTTCTCATATATAAAATATATTTAATAAAACTACACTTATAAGTTTAAAATATCTATCCAAATAAAAAGTAAGGTAATCTTCCAAAACAAAATTACTGATCTCCTCAAGTCAACTAATGTTAAAAACATGCCCCTATGCACATCGATAAACTCTAAAGTAATAAATAGCCTCACTTTAAAAGACAAATACAATGCTGATTAAACAAAAGACCTAATAAAGCTATTTCAATTTAAATGAAAATATGCTTTAATTATTTTAAGGCTCATTTAATGATAAAAAAGCTATTAGGGCAACCAATTTTAATTTTTGACTTACTAAGGAGGAAATAAGTTGTACGGCGCCGTCAATGGAGGAATGAAGCTAGCTGGAGAAGTTGTACGGCACTGCCAATGTGGATGTACAAGTCAAAAAGAGGCTTTCGGCACTGCCATGCGAGAAAAATGTTCAAACTGCAAATCTACGCCATCTTTAAATCTACACTATTTAATCAAGATCTCTGAGTGAAAGATTGTTCCCTACTCATTAGAAGGAGAATTCACCATTATTTACCCTCCACCAAATATCAATCACCACCGCTGAAAGTGATTCAAGTCACATTCAAACCCAACCATTGGCAGAAATTACAGGCATCTTTGATTGCGTATAAGCGGGGAGTGTCGGTGAGATGATAGTGATGGGACGCCATAGGGTTTGCAAATAAGTGCAGCTCATGGAAGCTCCAAATGATGAGATGGGAGGTGGTAGCTTCTCTTAACATCCCTTAAAGTTCCTAGATCATTGTTATATGCATGCAACGACCTTGTTAAATCTTCCATGGTCTCCACTCTCCATTGGTTTTCCTTTACTTTCTGTTGATTTTATTTAACAACTTGTAAGTGGTTGGAGACTTGCATGGCGAGCTCGGTGTGGGTAAGGAGGGATGCAGCCTGCATAGAGATGAAGATGCGGTCCTGGGGGAGTCTCTGATTTTCACTGTCAGACTGTCTGATATGAATGCTAAGTCATTAACAAGTCTTGTTGGACATTCCACCTCCATACCTGATCAATAACATGGATATTATGACGCTTTCGTTTTCCTCAAAGCAGGGTCTTGACTAATATATTTATATCGAGCAGCTGAAGCCAAGCCTTGCACTATTTATGTGTGCCCCCCCCTCAACAATTTGCAACGGCAAAACTATAATTTTAATTGCACTGAAGGGTGTAGGCGCCACACCAAGAAGACCATGAAACTCCAACGAAACGTGTTTGTAGCTCGATCTGAATTCTTCGGCCGGCCTCGCCATAGTGAACAGACCTCCTAACTCGCCTTCAACACTATTTCATTGCTATTTATATCTTTGACGAGGGTCTTTTCTCAAAGACAAACTAGGAAGAGTAATTCAGTGCAATGATGTAGACTCTAATAGCTCAGCATAAAGTTTTTTTAATCGGATTCACGTACGACTCGCAAGGCTCCCAAAAAATTTGTCTCGATTTTTTTGAATTTCGATCTGAACTTAAAAAAATTTCAAAGAAATTGTATGCAATCCTAAAAAAAACTATCTAAAATCAAGCAGTTAATCGCATAGGTTAAAAAATCGACGAATGCAAAAAAACATTTTGAAGACTCCGCGAACATGAAGCAAGACAAAGCCAAGGACAATTATTAAGACAACTTCAGATAGAGCATTCAGATCTGCAAATCTAATCTCAATAATTTACAGATATTACAAAACAGAATATTTTCTCGAGATTTCAATAATGAACAACAAAAAACATTACAGTGATCATTACCGGATACCCATTCTGATACCATGTTAGAATTGGTCGATCGATGATCATATGGTAGAGTGAGCATATAAGTATTCTACAATAATAATGACTCAATTGTATTAAAAAATATGCAAGAAGATGTACAATAATTGCCTAATGTATTAAACGGCTTTGCTTGCCAATTATATACTCTATGACAATAGCTTAGTAAAAACGAATATAAATAAGGAGTAGGAGGAGTTAACTCACATAAGAACTCATGTGTGACTGAGTGTAACTCAACATGGAAATCATAGAAGAACTCATGTGGGACTGAGTGTAACTCACTGTGGAACTCATAGGAAAGCTCATAGTGGCACTTAGATGAACTATAAGTAGAACTCACCTTCTCACCCACTTAACCTCATATCACACCTAAGTAAGCTGAAACTAAATGTGTAGAAATTATCCCTTTTTTCCCTATTACTTGGGTCATGGTTTAGTGGAGGACGAACAGCCCATAAAGTGCATCATACAGAAACTCAATGTCAATTGTATACTATAGGGTTTTTGTTTAATATGGACAAACATTAGGTTCAACATTTAGTGTTTATAATTACCATTTTGTATTAGTTTTAATAAATATTGATATGAAATCATGTTTCAAAATTGATGGTTTATAACCTATTTTTCGTGTTAAATATTTGAAGTTTATATATTATGTGACTTAAAAATTTTATTATTTTAATAAGTGTTTGAAGTATATAGGGTTAATCAAATTTTGAATTGACATTTAAGGTTAATTTGAAATATTATTATCGGTTCAAATACAATTTACTTTTATGGTAATTGTTCAATATAATAATAAAATTACATGTAAACTCATCAGTTTGTGATAATTTAAATTTAATAGGTCAATGTGAAAGTAATATGTTTTCCCTTCATGAATATATTAGATTTTCATTAGAGATAGATTAGATCATAATGGTTTGATACCAAATGAGAGAGACCCCTCACCCCTCATAGATATGCATGTGTGTGTGTGTGTTTGTGTGTATATGTATGTATGTATATATGTATGTATATCAAAAATCACTCCATTTAGATTATTGAATAATTATAGATAATTTTTGTACATAGATTAGATATCTCTTCATATGTAGGACTAAAAATTTATTTATTACAACTAACTCACCAAAAGTACTCGCATAAACCTAATAAAGTTTTATTTTATTTTTATTTATTATCATGACTCATTTACAAACTATAACAAATATATTATTCATTTTCTCAAGATGAAACATTAATTACCTAATTCCCAAGAGGGAATGGGATCATATTGATCCACACAAGAGTAGCTTAGACATCAGTTTCATGTTGCATGCTTTGTATAGTTTATAGTGAGTCAAGATCTAAAGATATCATGGGGCTTCTAAGCATCTTGAATGTGGTCAACTATGGGAAAATTAAATCTTTGGTTTAAGAAGAATAAAATTTTATATTTTGTTCCATTTTCAAAAATAAAAAAAACATTGAAGTGTAAGTGGGCATACTATACTAAATATGTTGTAGATGGGTCCAATTACTAGTAAAAATATAAGGTTGTAGTAAAAGTTTTCTTCATAGGTTGAAGTTGCTGATTATCATGAAACCTTTTATTTAGTTTCAATTATGAATTCCATCTTACTACTACTCTCTTTGACCTCCACACAAAATTATAATTCGATAATATGGATCCCAGATTTCCCTCAATCTTCGAGACTTTTAAAAATAAATATACACAATCCAACCTAAAGGTTCCATCAATAGTGAGAACTCCAACATCGCGTGAGTATTTTAAAATTATTTATTTGGATTCAAAAATGATCATTCATCTCGTATTAAAAGATAAACATTATTCTAATCAATTCTTGTTACATAATCCCTATGATCCCTCAATGTACACCAAGAAAGTAGATGATCAAATTCTAATTCTAGTCCTTTATATTCATGACTTAATAATTATGTGGAACTCAACCAAGTGTATTATTGAATTGATATCATAGTTGAGATGACCAATTTGGGTATGTTTCATTTTCTCCATGGTCTTCGTATTTCACAATCTAAGAATGTAATTTTGATTATTCAATCTAAGTATGCTAAATAAATCATACACCACTTAAACATGTAAGAGTATAAGTGTACATTGAATCTTTTTCAATATGGAATCAATATTTCTATTAAATTTTCTTATCCATTAGTTGATGGTATACTTTACAGGAAATTGGTGGGAATCCTTGTATACATGACTCATACTTAGTATAATCTCTTTTATATTACAAATCATGTCAAAAATTTATCAATAAAACCTTGATAGGAATTATAAAGTGTTAATACAAATATTAAAGTATCATCGTAGTCTAAAATTTATGAGATTGACAATAAGTCTAAAGGAAAGTGTCAAATTATTTTTTACACTTATGGTAAAAAAACCACAATTGTAGGTTACAGATATAATGACTAGGTAAGAGATCCAAATTACCATAATATCAACCATAAAATATATATATTATTTTTGTTTAGGTCAGTGGACTTAGTTTTGCAAAAAAAAATATTTTATAATAAAAAAAATTAAGTATATTGGAGTTGTCATTGCGATAAATGAGTTAGTGTTGATTTGATGTATGCTTTCTAATTTTTATTTTATACAGACCCAACCCACAATGCTTTGGTGTAATAATAAGATTACTATCCTTAACTCTCATAACCTAGTGCAAAACTAACGCTCAAAACACATATAATTTCATATCTATTATATATAAAAACTAATACATGATAAGGTTATCGATATAAAGTCTTATCGAATGGATGATCTAGTTTAAGACATATTCACAAAGCCCTTGCTTTAGGTAATATGTTTGTAACTCATATGACTTTTTAGGTGTGAAGGAAAGTTTTGTAAATGAGAGATATTTTAATGATTCATTCTTCCTTCACTTTATCAAATTATATCTTACACTAATATGTTAAGGTATTTAATAATACATACACTTTTATCTTATTAAATATATTTACAATATTTATTTATAATATAATCCATAATTAAACACTGATTAATACACATTTAACTATAAATCATAATTAAAGAAAATTATCAATTAAATATATAATTAAATTAATTCTATAATAATATAATTGAATTTTCTTACAATTAACCACTCTCTAAAATCCTAACCATAACTTCTTTTCTTAATTATGTAAAAGTATAAATGAATGTTACAGCGCTGAATTTAAGCTAGAGATACTAATTTCATAAGGTAGTCAAACTCACCTTAAATTATACTCAAATCTAGTTAGATCCATTTTGGCCATGTACGTACCACTGTCAATTTGAAAACATGTTTATTAATGATTATATATATATAATTAATTATAGTTATAATTATATATTAAAAAAATAGTATTTATTTTATAGTTGATATTTTTAAATATTTTATTATTATTTTTTATATTTTTTGATATATAATAAAAAATATAATTATAAAATTGTTAAATTTAAAAAAAATGATTCAACGATAGAAAAAAGTAATTTTCATGCAATTATATAGTATTTCCAAACTATAATATTTTAAATCTTAATATATCATTTATGTGAAAAAAATATTTTATATTCGCATACTTTTGATTTATATAACTATTATAAAATTATATATTTATCGAAAAAAAAAAGCCTATAATGTTGGAGGTACATTATGTTTTTAAAAAAACTCATTTTAAAAATTATTTTTCCATACAATACATGCATGCAAATTTGTCAATCAATATACTTCTTGTTAATCAACTACTACTTTGTAAAGAAAAGCATAAAAAATATCGATAAATAATTTTTTTATTTTTAAAAATATAATAATATACTTAACTCAAAATCTTTCATTTCAGTTATGTACAATATTATAAAATTGTATAAAAATACCACTATTATCACTTAAATTTATGTAAAGTTTTATTTTGGAAAAAGAATTGTGTCACCTTTTTATATCAAAATATGCCATATTACCATAATGATAACCAATTTTTTCCTTGTAGAATTCGTCTTAAAAGAGTTTATTAAACTTATGTAAGAACCATATAATGCAGTTACAATATCTACATTACATTTCTTTATGTAAGAACCATATAATGCAGATACCATGTCTACATTACATTTGTTTTGTAAACGAGTTTATAGAAATGAGTAGCTCCTAAAATCATTTCTTTTATAATTTCACTCTTCTTAAAAGCATTTCACACTTACGGATGTAAATGAAATGACTATTTTACCATTTTTCATAACGAAGGTCGGCCGAGTCATTCATCCAAATGTGAAGGTGCCCACTTCCCATACTCAGTGATTTAATCTAATTGAGGTCAGATTTAATGTGATCGAATTTTTCAACGAAATGAATGCAGACGTAGACACACAACCAGACAGAATTCCCACTGCCCACACACTTCTTATTCATATGGTTGCTGGTCAAATTCCACAAGCACATTAGACCATTTTCTACGTGAAAAAAACATCATTTCCTTTGAACATTCCGCTTACACTTTAGACAGATGAACATTATTCACAACATTTTTTTCTGTGCTATCACATGCACTGAGTGGGTAAAAACAAATATTTTCTTTCTGAATTATTTCTTCTCCATCCTTTTCTTCTAAAGACATTTGAACTATAATAAAATTTGAACAAACAATACGAGAATGTGAAAGTGGTCAAACTACATGCTATGAAGTTAAACTAAAATAACACATACATAAGACTTTCTTAAACCAAATTAATTGGAATAGTTGATCTATCTTACATATTTTTGAGATCTTACATATTTTTGAAGAACTTTAGTATTATATAATATTAAAAATAACACATCAATAACTCAATAGTAATTCATTACCTATTTAAATTGGTGTTGTATAATGTATTTATAATATAAATTTAAATGCTTCAATAAATGTTATAATGAACAAAAACAGTTTTTTTCTTATTGATAGATGTTTAAATGAATTAGAGTAATTTGCTGGAATGCAAACTAACATCTAACAATTGAGAAAGGAAAAAATACATAATAAATGTTAAATGATTGAAAAAGCCAAAAGGCTTACCCTTGTTTTTGAAGACTATAAAGTTATTATAAAAACATGTCTAGAGAATAACTACATGCTCCATACAAAAATGATATAATGGATATAAATTTAATGAGGGAGAAGAGGACCACCATATCTAGATCATATAAACATACTCTAATAAGAAAGACAAAATGGTGAAAAATGCAAAGATGTCAAAAAACATGACTATCAGAAGTCAATAAATATGTCACTAATACTTAATTTAAAAAAATATTTGATGAATACAAAAACATCTGGAAAATAAGATGATGGAAAATTTAGATGTAGTTTCAACATTAAAACTTATTAGACCTGAAGAGATTACTATAGGATTCAATTATAATTAACTTTTGTTTATCAATCAAAACATATTGTTTTATGGGTATTAAAATATTGAAATATTTTTAATAGTTGACATGCACATTATTAACATTAAAAAAAATTATTTATCAATGTTTTAATTAGTGGAATGTTGTGGATGTTATTAACCATGACAAAATAGATGACGTAATAAATAATAACTAAACTGAAGGGATCAAATAAGTTTGAGAATGTGCACTCCAAAATATTATCTCTCGACACTACCTAGAACGATGTCAATATAAACCCAATGATCCTTCACTAGATTCCACCTTAGTTTTTAAGCCATCTAATGTACTTGGCCAAATAGAATTATAATTTTATTCTCTCATCCCAATGATGGTTCATGGAGTGTGAACCAAAACATTGATTTAAAAAGTATGATACAATTTGATCTAGAAATCCTTTACAAATATCGCATGCACTATGAAAATACTATATATTTGAAATATATTCACATTTTGGTAAATTTTGTGGGCTCACTTATGGGGTGAAAATATCCCATTACAACTTTCATATTTAGATGTGTAAATTATATCTGCTTAGTTACAAATATAAGCACATTGAACATTCAAACACAAAATTTCCTCCATGATTACACTTACTGATTGTGATGAAAAATTGAAGTCATTGCTTAGTTCATATGAATAATAGAACATATGGAGAAATAATTTATTGGTATTATAATTTCTATGGAAATGGTAAAGCCATGGCATTTTTTGACATATATTTGTTGGTCATTCTAAAATAAGTCCACTAGAATGAAAAATGTAACTGTTATAAACTCAACTAGACCATGTGATTATCAAATCATTCACAATTTTTCATAGGATTAAATTGGCAAGGCCACACATAGTTTTGATATAGTGATAGGTAATGGGAGGTTTAGCCCAATTTATAGATAATTTTTAGTTAATCATACTATTTGTATAATAAAAGATTAGAGAAAAAAAAAGATCAATTCTTCCATAATTTCATTAAAGAATTGCATGTAATTTTATGAGTGCAATAGGTTAATTTTGTTAGATTAATTACATAATAAATAAATAATACTATGTTGTTTTAGATATTTTTTTAGTTGTTAAGTTGTTAGCTATGTAGATTTACCATGAAGCTTAGTTAAGCTTATGATTATTCTTATGGTTAATATTATAAGTATCATATCCTTTAATGGATAAATTCTTGAGATATTTCTATGGCTTGTTCAATGTAATATGTAAATTCTTCTAGTTGATCTAATAAAATATATGGTATGGAGCTCATGATTCCAAAGCCTAAGAGATAGCCATGTGACATAGGACCATCCAAGGCCTCATGCAATCTTATATGAATAAAAAATAATATGAATAGGATTCATAAAAATAAAAATATGAATACAATGGATATCAACAAGTGGGATTACATAACTTTACTATTATAATGCTTGCAATAATTTTAAGCCACTTCTAGAAATTTGTGATAAGCTTGGGTTCCTCAAACAAGTACAACACCTAACACCTATGATGAACTTATTTTTTATTCTATTTGAAATACAAAACTTGCAATAATATGGAAATTTTCATGAATCATGTAAATAACACAAGAAGCGTATCTATCAATTTAGATTTTTCTAGTTGTTAGAGAATTGAAGGAAAATGGAAAATCAACATAGTGGAGCTACATGCCTTGTGGTAACATGATGTTTGTCATTGACATTTTAAACATTATTATAAATCCATATTTAAAATTATATCTTACATAACTATCATGGTTTTGCTATAAACTTCAAAATATTCTATAATAATCATGGGAAATTACTATTTTACAAGAAGCACATTGACACCATTTTGAGTCCATTTGTCAAAATAGTCTATGTCTGAATGTTATAAATTATTTATGAAAGGTATAATTTTTCAAATCCTATGTAGGATTGATTTCCATTAGGATTTGACCTACTTAAGTAATTATAGAACTTGGGATGAGTATTGGTGATGTGTTATGGACATTCAACATTTAATAATTCTGGTGCATATTAATGTGTTATAATAATTAAATTATTGTTTCTCTTAATGATGTATTAGTTGTATTTAATTATTATTTCTTTACTAGGTGGTTGAGAGAATTAATGTACGTAGTTGCTTTGTGTCTGTATATATACACGTAACTACACTTGTGAGATGGATTTTAGGGAGAGCTAGTTCCTTGGTTAGTCTTGGAATAATTTTAGAGTATTTTAGAGAAAAAAGGCTTGAATCAATTCAATAAAATATTTTTGCTAGTCATATATTTATGAGTCTAAAAGACTATAAAGCATATTATTTTGAGATTGCATTCATTATATAAGTTTTTAATGACTGCAAAATGTATGCAAGCTATAATTCATCATTTGAAATAATCAAAAACATTTTCACTTTAGTTTATCATATTGTTTATGTGTATAGGAATGAAAGTTAGTCCATCCATTATGTTAACTATATTGGTTACATAGACTAATGTTATTTTTCATGGACCCTTGAATCACAACTACATCATTTGGTATCACATAAAGGCTATAATCCTATTTAGTGTTTGTTTTTTTCTTTATTTTTGAGCACAAGTATAAATTAGCTGTATAAATCTTCCAATAATATTGTCGAGTAGAAGATATGGAGGTTATACTTTTACTTTAGAAAATAATTGGCATACAAAAAAGTTAAGAAATTTGGACTGGTTATTATTTCACAAGAAAAAGTGTGTGTATAAAACAAGTGATATGTTGAGATTGTGAAAAGACATTATAAATATCAGAAAAACAATTATGTATAAGGTGTTTGCATATTCTAATGTATTCCATAGAAAAAAAAAGTTAGTACAAGATATAGATAAAGTGTTGTAGGTGAGTTACAAGAGTATGTGACTTGTATTCCTATGTATAAAACTATAAATACATCCTCAATTAAAACATAAGTGGGTAAAGGGTGCATATAGATTATATACGTATTATTTTAGTGGGTAAAGAATAATAAATTTGATATAATTTGAAAGAATAGATTTACACATGTGTTTCAATAAGTGAAACAAAATATTGAAAACTGTGAAGGTCTTACAATCTATGGTGAAGAGGTAGATATTGAACTCTACTACTAGTGATATCTATGTAATTTTAGGAGTGACACAATAAAATATGCAGATTGTTATTTTTACTCTCTTATTGGTTGACTAGAAAACAAATAAATGAGGAAAATATGTGTATTATATGTGTAGGATTTCCTATGAAGGATTGAGCATTGGATTTAAAGTGAACATTAAATTGAGCAGATATAAATTTTGAATTTATAGAATATGGATTTGAGCATATATAAATTTTGAATTTATAGAATATGGATTTGCTAAGAGAGAAATTGAGAGTTATTTTGAGGAATAAATTGAGTGATAAAGGTTTTAAAAAGGCCTTGGAACATAGTGTATAGGATATGACAATGATAAGTTGACATGAAAAAACAATAGGATTTGAAGAGAAAGAAACCCACATGATAGAGATAGATATTATGATGGCATACATAAAAGAAATGATATTAGCTTTAGAGAATATAGAGAGGAAGATCATATCACTAATACTCAAATCAAATATTTAGAAGTTTAAAAATGATATGATAATGGTTCAATCCATAATGGATATATTTGAGGAATAAAATGTAATAAAAATATTAGTAAGAAAATAAGGAAAATAATTTGAAGATGAGGGATACATCATATGTAAGGTTGAAAATGATGAAGGGGTGAATCAGGGCTACCTAAAAGAAAAGTTAAAAGCCTTCATGATTTTAATAGAATATGGTATTTTGAACATTCATTCATAGATAAATATATATGAATGATCTTGAGGGATGATGGATGAAGTGAAGATATAAATTTTATCCATTCCTTAAGGGTTCCTAGAGGATATAAATATGTGGAAGCAAATCCCATTATAGTGGGAGAAGAAGTAACAAAAAAAATCATGTTTTTAGTAGAGATGTAGATGAGTGAAATAAAGGTGTAGGCATGCACAGATAATAATGAGATAGAGATGATTGTATTGTATTTCTTTTTGAAAAAAAAATTAGAAGAAGAATAAGAAGAATTTGAAAGAATGGTTTAGGAAGAACACATTGCTGAAAAAAAATAAATTGGAGATGCATTCCTGGCATCCTTAATATTTGAATGTGGAGAATAATATATCCTCATTTAAGGGGATAAAACAATATAACATGGAAATTAAAGTAGAGAAATAAAAGTAGGTTTCACTTAAGATAGCGAAGATAAGTTGAAAGGAAAATAATTACATCATAGGAAACTAAATTTTATAGAGTATCAGGTATATTGTGAATAAAGGGAGAGTATCCTCACTAAAGTGAATAAAATTGAAGAAAACAATTATTCCAAAAAAATCAATAATGAATAAGCAGGCCTTTTGGAATGGAAAGAGGTGAAAATAAAGATGAAGCTAAAGGAGAAAAATATTATACATAGAGAAGTTTATAAATAAAATGTGAAGGAAATGATTTGTTCATTAATTTTCATATGTGAAGAAGAAAAGAGAAAAGAATAATTATAATAATAGAAGAATAAAATAAAAATATAGAGAGTGCAATGCTAATTTCACATGGCACAAATT
>JARHVA010006958.1:435000-472500 GCA_037957365.1 Torreya grandis | reverse complement strand
ATTTAATTTGTGGTTTCTAGTGTAGAGAGTCGAGAATGATACCATTCTATGATAAATTTATGGAAGAGCAAATATCCTAGCTAAGGAAGGGGACATCATTCATGCCACTAGATAGTTTATTTTTTATTAGACAATAAAAATATAAATCATTGTGATGTAAATTTTTATTTAGTCAATGAAACATAGGAAAATGAACTTTAAATCATTATTTTAAAATAATTATTTATTTTAACTTAAGTCAAGTCACTTTAATATTTTCCTATAAAAAATTATTAATTATGTATTTGGAGAATTGAAATGAACATAAAGATTAATAATTTATAAATTATTTGGTTAATAGTCATAAACTATGTAAAATGGGGTATTTTAACAAATATTTTGAAACTTGTGAAATTTAAATTTTTCCATCCATTTTAGGTGGTTTAATGTAAAACATTTAATTTCATTTCTCAAAAAATGGTAAAGAGTTTTAAGCTGAAAATTGACAATGTTGTCTTGTTTTAAAAGTGAAACCATGTGTAAAATAGATGATTACAAAAAAAATTTGTTAGTATTAATTAATTGTATTTACTGTAAAACTATGGTGAAACGGGTAGTTTACAACACATGTAATTGAAATATTCTCAAAAAATGATAAGGGCAAACATTATATTAAGGAGTTACAAGATATTTACTATACAAGAGAATCAAAATATTTATAGAATTATACTTTCCAAAGAAACAAGGAAAGGTGATGAACTTGATGACAATGATAATTTTCATAGAAAATATTTGATGTTATTAAAACTTTTTATTTCTACCAATTTATTTCCAAAATATAGTAATCAAACTAAAACATTAGATTTTTAGAAAATATTTAACTACTAAATATCATGCTTAAGAATCCAGATCAGTATTTTCATTGAAAAATAGGTTATTTTACATTAAATTCCAGGAGGTGGCTTTACTTCATATATATTTTGAAATTAAAGGATATATGTTATTAACTAAAAGTAGGTGAGAAACCCAAAGATGAGAAAACTTTGATTGCGTTGGTACTATATAATTTAATTTCATCATATGAATCATTTTTTGAGTCATGTCATATGATTTTGGAGACACATACATTGGATTATTAGAAGTTGTCAACATCTTTCATGAAAAAAGAAAGGATGAAAGACCAATTAATTTATATTTAATACAAGCAAATCCTTGAAAGAAACCTCTTAAATAAATGTAAGTAGTTCAATCACTCTAAATAGAAGTTTTTTTATTGTAATAAACCTAGTCATTTTAAGAACAATTGTCATATTTGACAATATTATTTGATGGCTAATTAAAATAAGTCACAGTCTTCATATGTCCCTAAAGAAGATGAAAAATTCCAACAAGTATGCCTATTTTTTTTGTGATAGTTAATAAATTAATGGATCCGATAATGTGGTATTTTGATTTGGGTACAACAAGAAATTACACATGTCATAAATACCAATGTGTATTTTTTTTAAGAGAATAGTACTAAAGAATTTGTTTCCTTGTTGATGGTTAGGTTCACTACGTTAGAGGATATAAGGACAATTTTGAAAAAATTATCCTGATTACTAGTATAATTTAGAAAAATGTTACAAAAAAATTAGTCTACATTATTAAAAAAATTATATTTTTAAATTCTCTCTAATGTAATTTATGGGGAATGGATTCAAATTATTACCATAATACTAGTCAAAATTATTTGTAATATATGAAAATTATTATTTATCCAGCATTCTCTCTAGTCTAATTTGGTGGCTATAAGCCTTGATTATTTGATATGGTCCTTATATAGTGATGTTCATATTGCCTTTATAAATTATGGTAGTTACCATTTCAATAATGTTTAATTTATGCCTGATATGAACACCAATATTTTATCTATAATTGATATAATTACAAATCCTATCCTTTTTTTAAATTTTAATGGAAACAAATTTATGGTTAGCAATCCTCATGAAAATAAATTCATTATTATTGGTATTAGTAAAAAGGTATAGTATATTATTTTTAATCTCAAATAAATAAAAGAGCATGTATTACTAACACTTAAAATCACTAGTGAACTATGGCATAAGATGTATCTTCACCTTGGTTATTAGAATTTTCATAAATTTCTTCAAACTAAAATGGTCAATGGACTTTCATCTATTCAAAATATATGTTCAAAATGTCAAATGGAAAATATTTTTTCAATTCATTTGACATTGGTAAAGAACAAAGATGTAAATGTGCACTATCTTTGGTAAAATGGGTTTGTATGATCTAAATCAGACACATTACATATATGGAAATTTACATTATTTTTTTTTTATAGATTATTTTTTTTACATCTGGGTTTATTTTATGTATATGAAGTGAGAATGATTCAATAAACATGTATCCTAAAAATCTATAGTAGATAAACAATGAGGGAGATGTGTAAAATATCTTAGATTAGTTAATAGGGATGAGTTCATCTATGATAAATTTAATAAATTTTGTGAAAAATATGGTATAAACATGAAATATTATAAATAACATAAGGAATTAATACTAAGGATTCACATGAAAATCATGGAGATAATACATTGTATGGTTGATAGCTAAAATTTACCATATTAGTACTGGGAAGATGTTTTGAATATAGTTGAGGAGATGCACAACATTAGGGGAAAAAGGGAAAATTTAGAAAAAAACATTTTCATTTCATGTAAATGTTATGTGCCATTTTAAAAAGGGTTCATCCTCTTTCCTTTAAAAACTTATACAAACATTAGGTAGGTCATTACAGACCCTGACAGGTGTACAACCTTTTTCAAAAAGGGTGTACACCATTTCAAGCCCCAAAATGAAGTACACATTTTGTGAGGTAAGAGATGTGCACCATTTTTTGGGACAAAAAGGGCATATATCCTTTGAGAAAAAGAGCATAAATCATTTATAAATATGAAAACCCTACACAATTTTAAACCCATATTGCATTTCCTCTGTGAATTAGTTGGTTGTAAATTTATTGTATAAAATAGAAGACGTGCATTTTATTTGTCTCCATAAATATGTGATAAGATTCCACACTTGTATCTATGTCCCATGTATGTTTATTTTACTAAGGGCATGGTTGGGGTTTGTAATGCATTTTTTATGATGTAATTTTAATAATAATCACAACTGCATGTTTAAATTAAATTTACATTTCTATCATGAAAACATTCAACTACCTAATATAAATGTTTATTTTTATAAATTTATATACTTAATTCATTGCAAAAAATTATTGAAACAAACCTCCAACAAAGACTTGATGAAAACCCCCAACATTTTCAATTCATAGAAAAAGAAGTTGAACTATACAAAAAATATAATTCAAAGTAGAAATAATTTTAGTTTTTTGATAGATATTTGAGTTGGTGGGTCCCATGACCTATAACAAAAGAGACTGCCATAAATTTAAAAACCACAAACCATCAATAATAATATATAATAAAACCAAATCAATCATCGTGCCAACATCAAATAAGATGCAAAAAACACACAAGTTACATAATAGATAAAGAAACTAACCAAAATAACTATCCCACCCTTGTCTTCTCTATGATGGGAACAAATAATCCTATAAAAAGGATCAAGGTAGCAACCCATTTTTTTCTTACTCCTCACTACAATTCAATCTTCTGGATAACACATATTTCCTAAATCTACACCATAAGGGGTAGACATATAACTTGATGGGTCTCTAGATGCAACATTCATAGTATCTAAAACCACAATAATAATCCTAGAAATCCTAACCTCCTTAGTTCTCAACTCCTTAGATAACAGAGTCAAAACTTGAGGTAAATAACCTTTAAGATCCACCTTTTGGTTAGTTTAATCAACTTATTTTGATGATTTAATAGGGATGAAATCTAGAAAACTATCATACGATCATCACATATATACTTCCACCAAGAATAATCCAATTTATGCTTTGAGCTATGGAAATGCCTAGCTATTTGACAAATTTTGAAACATTTATGACACCTAAAGGGTAGTGCCTCAAAATCAAGTGTTTTAGTCTAGCACCGATCTTTGACTACTAGTTCAATAGCTATTGAAAGGTCCTGAGAGGTATCTATACAACAAGAATCTGCAAAAAGGTGGTATGGGATAATTTAGTGGTATAAGCAACAGTGTCTAACACATCACCCTAGGTTCAACCAATAGCTAAGAGGTAGGAATCTACCCAAAATTGTAGAGGAATATATGGTATTTGAACCTATATGGCCCTAATGGATATATTTTCAAGAATAGTGTAGAAGGTGGGAAACTAGGGATTTTAAAAAAATTGGGGATGATCCTAGATCTAAGATTTGGACTAAAAAATCTTGTCATGGTTAGCAATACTATCATAAATGACAATAAGGAAGCCTCTACCACATGGATATATTTCAAAATTATCCTCTATTAAAGGTTAGCATGGATTAGAGACATATTGATGTAGAGTAGGGAGGATTGTCAAAAATATGTCAAATCTACATACAAAACCCTTAATCATGAACCAATCCTCATTTTGAATCACTCCCTCTAGAGCATCCTCGATGAATTACACCACTAGGGTGTCTTTTATAGTGGCCAAAAGATCAACAACTAATTTCTCAGACTTATTTTCCACTTGAGAAGCTTCAACAAAATATTTTTATTTTGTTAATAAATTGACATCTAAATTTATTCCCATTGGGTGCAGAGCATCCCCATTAGGCGTAGGGAAGAAGGTTGGCACTCCAAAGAAACTTCCAAATCTCCAAAACTAAATTGTCAAAATCGCAGATTGTGCATATAGATGCCTTAGGGAAATTTTGGTAGAAAAAAGAGATATCACCCTTAACCATTGTTAAGTCACCAATGAACACTAGCATCTTTGCCAGATAACTCCATCAACCTAATCTACTAATATGGTTTTACAACCCTAGTGGTTGGGCGAATAATCATAGTAGCTCATGATATAATGATGGTAGATCAACAACCAACAAACTATTTAGAATTTAGTAAAGAAATACTTATAACTATAATTCCCAAAAAAATGATTAATCATATCCCTATAAATGGGTTATGGACTTACCTCATCACATTTAACATAGTTTTAAAGTCACATAACTCCCATCTCATTGAACACCAGGCAAGTAATCCATTACATAAAATAATTTTCATAATCAACCCATCATACCTTAGTGTGGTAATGATATTAGAGAGTGATCATCATAGGGAATGGACCTTAATACCTTTGTTTGACACAAATGTTTGCTAAGTATCATCCATTTTTTGGTGTTGGACTAGCACATCATAGAAGGACCATAGTGCAAAAAGACTATGGCATAGGACATGCTAGGATTATAAGCATCATAGAATAGAACCTACAGGGCACAAGAGGACAATAATATGGAAGGACCATTGTGAGAGGACCCAGTCAAAGAATAATTAGTCATGAGGAACCCAAGAACATAGGACTGATAATTGAAGTAAAAGACTACGAGAGTATGTTAGAAGTGGGAGTAGTTAAAGGAATGATTTAAATAGGCACCTAGACCTTATTTATAGGAAGTTCTTCACTGGCCTACAAATAGAGGAACATAGTAGCAAGTATATAACATAGAATGTAGATATATGGGTGAAAAGGACTGGGTACTTAGGAGAAGGAAATTTGTTGAATTCCATGACTCTCAGTCTATTGTGAGTTTGTTGGATAATTACTCAAGTCACTAATGATTATAAACACTTAGTTAGGGTTAATCAAATATAAATACCCTTGTTCTAAAGGACTGTGAAGAGGATGGTGGATGAAAGTATTGTTAGTTTTTAATGTTTAAACATAATATATGAACTTACAGGTTTTACCAAACTTTTTGTGTTCATGGTTAATTATGTCATGTGAGTTAAGCATAGTAATTGGGACTTAGTATGAATTCTAGCCCATAGTTTATTTTTTAAGAAGTAACTTTGAAACTATAATGTTGCTAATTGATGTAATTATGGTAATCAAACTTAGAACTCCAAGGTTCATAATTTTTTACCTTTAATTTTATGGAATATCTAATTTTATTTTATTCATGTTATCATAAAAATGTATTTCTAAAAAATGTTAAACACTATTCCATCATGGTGTAGATGTTTATCCCATGTTTTCTAAGGATTAAGATGTCATCAAGGTAGATTTTAAAAATGACATAGGTAAAGGAGCTTAGGATGTCATTCAACATCTCAATGAATGGATTCATTACATGAATCAACCTGAAAGGAATAACCAACTAGTCAAGCACTCCTTCATTTGTTTTTATGACTATATTACAAATGTCTAGAGGTTCAACATGAATATGATGATACCCATAATTAATATCAATTTTGGAAAATAATTATACACCTTGTATATGGTATAAAAATGCCTTAATATTTATATGAGAATAATAGTTCCTCACTTTAATCTTGTTAATATTTATTTAATTGATTCAAAACTTTGGCATAAACACAAATAGGATTTTGCAAGGAAATGACCTGGGCATGATGTTTCCATTATGCATGATATCATGGATCTACAACTTGATCTATTCATTATCTAGAAATTATATTTTGTATAAAGACGTTTGAGGTAAAGGTAGTTAAGGGATCAAATATATTGTATTGTTTAGTGTAGAGTATGTAGGAACTTATTTAGGTGACTAAAAGATATCCTTGTATTCATCAAATATATGGTTCAATTATTTTATCTTTGTTATGGTTGGATAAAACACACTATGATATGGTTCCACAAGGATGTTATTAAATTTAATTCTTACCATCAAGAGTATACCTCTTACTGGAACTAACAATATTCTTGCACTTTCTACTACTAATAAATAAAAGTTTATGAACTAACTATGGTATATGATTTTTCAAATCATGACAATATATCAAAACATTTAAAAGATATAATTCATATAATATATGTCAATGGTAAATATATGGTTGAACACATGTAAAACATCACACACCTTTATTGGTGAGATGTCACAAAGTATTGCATCTTTAAAAAGTTTGATTTTGTACACCAAGTGACACTACTAGGTGATCCATTTCTCAAGGCCTCCACTAGACCATACACTAGTGTAGGGTTATGGATGATGTATCAATTTCAAGTTAAATTTTTTAAGATATGCTTTAGGATAAATTAAATTATTATTAAATCCATTAGAAATGATGAATTGTATTGGCTCACCATTGAATTACATATGTTAATGAAATAATATTTATAATTCATATAATTTTTTGTTGGGGGAAGTAAAGATATTTTTAGTACCAACCATATCATTGGGTTCATAATATATTATCTACTTACCCTTTTATAGTGATAAATAACTTGTACCCACTTCTCAAGATATGCAAGTAGATAGTTCATAGTATGACACTCTTCATTAGATTGAATATTGAAGTTTTAAATTAAGCACCACTTTCAAATCCTATACTACTTGTTCTAATCATTTGAAAATAATTTTCCACTCCTAGGTATGATGAATCAATCAATAGACATATAAGTAGAAGGCCTTCAGTGTAATTATTCAAATCATAAAATGTCATCATATAGAAATTAATTGATTAGTTTCAGGAAATCACATAGATTGGTGATCCTAATATTTACTACCCATTTTTGGTGTTATGGTGGGTTTACTTGCTTCTCTTTTTCTAGAAGATCTTCAATAATTAATGACATCATTTCTAATAAGTCCATATTTTTTCATAGCTGCTAAATATTTGTGTTTAAAATTTACCTCCACATCATTTTGATTACTATGTCTTAAATTTGATGCTATCACTCAACTCTCCACTTATAGATCCTAGAATTTTTAAACACCACAAAAATAACATCATCAAGGTATTGGATTGAATGATTAAGGATGAAGAGGGATGATGAGGAATTAAGTATAGATGATGAGGGATGGTAAGGGTCAATGAGGTAGTGATTGGGGAATATGAGGGAGTGATTAGGGGAGATGAGGGAGTGATTAAGGGTGATGAGGGATGATGAAAGAGTGATTACATATAATGAGGTATGATGAATTAGTGATTAGGGAATATGAGGGATGGTCAGAGTTAATAATGAAGTGATTAAGGATGATGAGGAAGCAATTATAAATGCTAAGGAATTATGAGGTTCAATAAATATGTGATTAGGGATGATGAGGAACAAGGAAAGAGTGAATACAAATGATGAAGCAGTGATTAGGAATGATGAGAAAGTGATTAGGGATTATGAGAGATGGTGAGAACTAATGAGGGAGTGATTAGGGATAAGGAGGGAGTGATTAAATATGATGAAGGATGGTGAGGGTCAATGATGGAGTGATAAGGGTTAATGAGGGACAAGGAGTGAGTGACTATGGATGATGATGGATAGTGAGGGTCAATGAAGGAGTAATCAAGGATGATGAGGGAATGATTATAGATGATTAGGGATAGTCAGAGTCAATGAGGGAGTCATTAGGTAAAATGAGTAATGATGAGAGAATAATTAGGGGTGATGAGGCATGAGTAAGAACTGATCAAGGATGAGGTGTTGGGAGAGGGTGTACACCGGAAGCATGCAATTTGATTACTAATACCAAGCAACTTAATATGCGGAAATTAACCAGATTCACCAAGTAACTAGAATTCAGAATAACACAGCATATGAGAGACAATACCAAATTGTATTAACACTTTATACAGAAAAGAATACAATAAAGAAGATGCCACTTCTTCTCCACCACCTTACAGAGGTTTCCCACACCTCAAGTGGACAATAATTCTTCTCCCCAAAGCTCTCCCTCTCACAGGTCCCAACACCCAACTCAAATACAGAGTTGGTGTTCACCTCCCGTGCTCCACGCACACCACAAGTGCTCCACGCACTCCACAAGCACTCCACGTGCTCCACAAGTACTCAAGGTACTTCAAGTAGATCTCCCATGAATCTGCAACAACCTGCAATTCAACAGACCATACTTATGGAAGGAACTCCCTTGCCTTCCTCTTGCTCTATCCGAGTACACACCTGTACTCCAAGTAGATCCTGCCTGATACTGCTCCCTGTAGTGTTGCTGTCTGTATGACCTTGCACACCTGCAAATCAAGCAATGGTTCCAATCGCCTGTGAACCTCGACCTTGCACACACATACACCTGCAGATCAACGATCTTACTTATTGAAGAACCCAGCTGGCTCTCCAATCCAGCACCAACACACCTGGTACTGTGGCACTAAGAGGAACGCACCATAGCTCTACCTCACACACAGAAGGAGCTTATAATTATGCTCTCTTACTCCCTAGCACACCTTTACAATACAACCATGAGTCTATTATATAGATCTCATCCAAACAATGACTAGACATCTAATTACAATAATTAGATCCGCAGCTATGAGTCTAAAATTAGCACTCATCATGCAAACACTTGGTTCGTTAGCTAACTGCCCGTAAATAGCTCGCAGTCGAACCACACAGGCGACCGACGCCGGTCCCTGTCCGCCTAGAGGTGACCGACGTCGGCCGATATATGACCGACGTCGGTTGCTTCACTGTGCTATCCCACCGACGTCGGCTGATCAGACCGACCCCAACTTCTTCTGCAACTTAGCAACCTTCAGCAACCTCCTCTCTTGTTTGCATCAGTGAAGCTTTTAGCTCCATAATCCTAACAATCTCCCACTTGGAGATAAACAGCTGCACTGTACCTGTACCTGTACTCCGTCTAATCTATTTCCTGGTTTGTATCCCTCTTCAAGCTCCCACCTGAAGACAACCCACCACACATCCCGTGGTGTACCACCTGTCATCCGAGTAACCTGCCACATCCGAACCTACAAATACATGTAGTGAAGTCCTGACCCTGCATAGCAACACTTGCTGCCGGTCCCTCTCAGAATACCTGAGAATCCACTTCCACGAATTGGCTCCTAACTCTCTGACAGCTCCCACTGCATGGGAATACTCAGGTCTATACCAGACCTCATGTGATTTTGGACACTATACCTGTCCAGCCCTTAGTGTGCTCCGGCTCTGTATCCCGAACCTCGCCAACACCTGATTCACATCAGCTCCCACCCGAGACAAAATCACCCTGTGATCTCCATGCCTCCCATGTCAAAGAATTCCGCTGCTCCAAACTCCTCATGACATGCCACTGAACTAATCTTACCCTTAGCTCAGCAAAACCCTGTATGTACACCCCTGCTAGCTAGCATACTATCCACATACAGCAACAGAATGATGTTGCAATCACCATCCCCCTGGTAAGTCAAATCACAGTAGTTACCTGACACTGACTGAAGCCATGCTCCGTCCTCCACCTGTCAAAACCTGTACCACTGTCCTGCAGCTCCACAAGACCATATACCTGGTCTTCCGTCTCATGTGTCCGTTCTCTCTATTCTTCTACTAAGGAATCCATTCGTCTCTATGCTTTTATACCTGCTGGCATCTCCACCAAGACACACCTGTCTGGTTCTCCTCCAAGGAATCACATCCTCATCCATGCCAAGCTCACACCTGTTTCTTGGATCCTTCCTGCTCTACAATCAGCAACAAGTATGAAGAAGAGGAACAATAAATTTGAGGGCCTACTTACGCCTTCAGTCCTCCGTATGGGTGTTTGAGACTCCTTGACAGCTTGGTGTCCACCCAAAATTCATTACAGTAACCGACCTCGGTCACCCCACAGTCTGCATCCGACCGACGTCGGTTCCATGCGTCTGTACCTGACTACCAACCTGCCTGCGCTGGTGTCCCTGCTGCCGACGTCGGTTCTCCTAACCGACATCGGTCTTACATTCTGCCGACGTCGGTCCCATGACCGACGTCGGTCTTACCCTGCCCGACATCGCCGGCTTCGGTCTACACATGACCGACATCGGCACCTGTCTGTTCGACGCCGGTTCCTCCTGACCGACATCGGTACCTGTGTTCGCCTGTGAGTGATGACTTTTTACCCGCGAGCTTCTTTGAATCAAAATCCATGTCCAAACTGCCCTGCTCAGAAGTATCCAGCCACATCCACTGGGTTCTGTCTGCCATCTCCTCCATAAACACCAAGGCTTTCCAGTTCTTAAGCCTGTCAAATATATCTGTCTTCCGCTTAAGAACATGCATCTCCTTCCTGCTCATGTGACCAAGCCTACGAAGCCACGTCTCCGCAACAAAAGAAGAATCAGTAATATAAACAAGTAGATAAAGGATACCTGTTTTCTTACCACCAGCTAATTCAAGTGCATCCGCTGTGAGAGTTCTTGTGCATCTCTCATCACCCAATCTATCTGAAGAAATTAGCCATATCTCCAAACCTGGGACCTGCATGACCTTCATCAACACCTGTGTGTTGGCCGCCTGCAATTTCAGCTTCACTTCCCCTTTGCCAATTCTTTGGCAAGGCTCACCAGCTCCTCTACCTGGAACTGCATGGAAAGAGGCAACCAAATCTTTTATCCAAGATTCAACTTTATCCAAGAAACCTGCAAACACATCCTGTGCAACAACACCTGCTACATCTGTATCTTCAGTTTCTTCATGTTGATCTGTTACCAACCAACAATAATCTTTTACCTGCTCTTTCTTTCCATAGGACCGTGAGTGACCATCTGTGCTTTTCAACTCCTCCATTCTTAGCTTACTTTGATCTGCAGTTGCTCTACTCCCACTCGATCAGAAACCCCTGAGAGTGACCTGTAACCAAACACAAAACCTGCTTCCTCCAACCTCAGCTCAGATACCACCTGTTGGTATCAAGCTCAAGAACCTACAACCAAGGCTCTGATACCACTTGTTGGGGATCTAGAACAACAAACCTGGCTCTGATACCACTTGTTGGGAGAGGGTGTACACCGGAAGCATGCAATTTGATTACTAATACCAAGCAACTTAATATGCGGAAATTAACCAGATTCACCAAGTAACTAGAATTCAGAATAACACAGCATATGAGAGACAATACCAAATTGTATTAACACTTTATACAGAAAAGAATACAATAAAGAAGATGCCACTTCTTCTCCACCACCTTACAGAGGTTTCCCACACCTCAAGTGGACAGTAATTCTTCTCCCCAAAGCTCTCCCTCTCACAGGTCCCAACACCCAACTCAAATACAGAGTTGGTGTTCACCTCCCGTGCTCCACGCACACCACAAGTGCTCCACGCACTCCACAAGCACTCCACGTGCTCCACAAGTACTCAAGGTACTTCAAGTAGATCTCCCATGAATCTGCAACAACCTGCAATTCAACAGACCATACTTATGGAAGGAACTCCCTTGCCTTCCTCTTGCTCTATCCGAGTACACACCTGTACTCCAAGTAGATCCTGCCTGATACTGCTCCCTGTAGTGTTGCTGTCTGTATGACCTTGCACACCTGCAAATCAAGCAATGGTTCTAATCGCCTGTGAACCTCGACCTTGCACACACATACACTTGCAGATCAACGATCTTACTTATTGAAGAACCCAGCTGGCTCTCCAATCCAGCACCAACACACCTGGTACTGTGGCACTAGGAGGAACGCACCATAGCTCTACCTCACACACAGAAGGAGCTTATAATTATGCTCTCTTACTCCCTAGCACACCTTTACAATACAACCATGAGTCTATTATATAGATCTCATCCAAACAATGACTAGACATCTAATTACAATAATTAGATCCGCAGCTATGAGTCTAAAATTAGCACTCATCATGCAAACACTTGGTTCGTTAGCTAACTGCCCGTAAATAGCTCGCAGTCGAACCACACAGGCGACCGATGCCGGTCCCTGTCCGCCTGGAGGTGACCGACGTCGGCCGATATATGACCGACGTCGGTTGCTTCACTGTGCTATCCCGCCGACGTCGGCTGATCAGACCGACCCCAACTTCTTCTGCAACTTAGCAACCTTCAGCAACCTCCTCTCCTGTTTGCATCAGTGAAGCTTTTAGCTCCACAATCCTAACATGAGGGAGGGATGATAAATAAGTGAAATTAACACAAAGGGGTCATTTAATTTGTGTAAGTCATAAATATGACCTATACTACCACAATCACACTACTTTTAATCAATTTTAATGTGATTGGTTTTGAAAAATCAAATTTAACATAGTACTCCTATAAATGCCAAGAATCAATTCAGAAGGCACAAAAAGCTAAAAGAAATACTATATGTTTAACAAAAATGGATATCAATTACAGTATTGATGCCTTTAAATCCCTAGGTTCAAAACTTAGATCCTATAAATGCCTAAGTACTCACCAAATAAGATTTTGAAAAACTATTTTCTACCTCATAAGGTGTGAATCTATGAGAGCAAATCTATTAGATGCAAAGTGACCATAATTTATTATATTTATTAAAATAAATTTAAAGTATAAGATTACAAATGTAAACTTATACTTAACATTTGGAGTAGTAAAAATAAGCTTCCATCCAAGATTGGGTTAACGTATATGTCCATAAGCTTTTATATGTAAAATAAATGTAATGCGATCATGCTATTGCATAAAGAATAATATGATCACATTATTTATTAACCAAGATTCACTCGATATACATGTTCACATGATTTAAAATTCAAAATAATAGAAACATTATCACATTATTATTTTTAAAATAACGTGATCATATTATGTATTAACATGATCACATAATGGTTCGGTAATTGTCAAACTATAACTTAAATAATAGGATAACATTATTTAACAACATAATCATGTTAATTAATAATGTGATCACATTATGGAAAATTTCCACTAGATTATCCCCAACCTCCATGCATTTACCCTGCACATTATATGCATTTTCACTTTGGTCACATTTGTAATGTTGTGGATTCGTAGTGCTGAACATGGAGAGAGGTGTTGATTTTACACCATCAAAACTGATGGTTTATGGTAGTAATTCAGTCCAGGAAATTGATTTATAAGTGGCATATTATGGGTTAGTATCAAGAATGTTTTTACATTCCCTCTTAAGATATATTTCAAGCAATTTACATTGTCTTGGGCATAAAATACCTACACCATTACATGTATAACATGGTCAACTCTATAATTATTTCAATGTTTGATTAAAAAATCATGGATATTTTGGTAGATTCATACGTGGTCTCTAATTGGGTGGATCTCTTTGTAAAACTAGAGCAACACCTTAAGGTCTTGTGGAGGTGATAGGAGATACTGAACTGGGTCCTTTTCACTAAATTACCTTCTTGAATTTTGATGGTGTTGGGCTGATTCTAGTTTCTACATGCATGGACTTGGAGACATGTTTCATGGTCTTGGTAGGCTTTATGGAGAAATTTCAGAAAAAGGTCTATGACAATGATTCAAGTGAAGGCCAATTTATCACTATTCCTCCTTTGGTTCAATTGAAAAGTCCATTTTTAGAAATTTACTGATGAAAGGTGGCTCACCATAACAAATCCCAGGTAGATATAATAATTTTTTTTGGCTAAACTGGTCTCTCATAGTGGGGTTATTACTCCTTCATGGCTGGCAAAGCCACCCTTTTAGGCTGGCACAATGTCCACATAGGGTCATCTGGATAGCAACCAAGTAGATTCTTTGGTGGTTGGCATCAAAGTCAATAACAGGGGTTCCAAGTAAAAATTGATAAGTGGTTATTTTCTGTGATTGTTGTAGTAATTAAATCATCATTTTGGATGATCTTGAGGATGAGGATGTTTTTGGTAGAACACAATATATAACTAAATTTTTTTGGTAATCATGCTCTATTTAATTTTTATGTCCTATTGGTTAGTGTTTTAAACCATCTTGGGTTCTTTGTTTTTTGGTCTTTGGGTGTTTGTTTGTTTATGGTTACTATTGGGCTAGCCATTGTATATGGCCTTGCCCTGGTAATATGTAAAAAGATATCTTTTATCATAGTTGTTTATTTTGTAATACTCTTTGTAAGCCAAGGGACCTATATAAACTCCAGTAACAATCTAAAATAAAAAATAAAATCAAGTTTATGTTGTCAAAAATTACAATAAAAAATAAATTTTTACCTTGATTTTAACTAGATATATTATCACTTATATGAAACATCCATGCGGCGAGGGGAGATTCTAAAACTAAGCTTCAAAACCAAATTTACTAAGTAACAAACCTATATGAGGATAGAGGCAATAGATGAAGGAGGTCTTTTAGTGTCCTCTCATTAGCCATTAATGATGAGGTCACACAATAACTTAGTGACATTTTTTATTTTTTCATTTTTTTATGACATACTAAGTGAGCACTTTCAAATATAATTCCCTAATATAAAAATATAGTGGAGTACTGAATCACATATTACTTTATCAATCACGATACTTGTAAAAGTGTTTTTATCATCCTATATGAAACCATCTATAAATGTTGTTGGTTGCACTAAAAGACAATATTAGTAAGTTGTTAGTTGTATTTATAGATTAAAACCTTCTGTATGTTTGGGTTATTGGTTGGATCCTATATAAAACTATCAATGTATAGGTTTGGAGGATGAACAAATGTGTGGGTCCTTGTTCATAATTGAGTGGTTATTCTATCCATTCATGAAAGGCAATTTTGAGAATACCATTTTAGAGAGTTGTGTGATAATTAACACGGATCATGATCATGAGTAATCATAGATGAAATGCTATTTTTTAAGACTAAGGTGAGGGAATGTTAGGAATACCATAGTTTAGTGCTCATAGTATATATTTGTATGGGTAGTTCAATATATGTTTGAGTGAGAAAACATATTGTGATAATATATAATAATATGAGAGAGTGAGTTGTGATAGTAACTCACGTAAATAGACTTAGTTGAGATATCTTAAACATATGTGATATATTCCAAGAGATATAATGAGAGATTTCAAGGATTCTAGAAGAAATTTCACTCTTAGGATGAAGGATTATAAATATCTATATATTATAGTCTCTATCAATGAATAAATTATAAGATCAAATTATAAAGATTAATATTATTTGATTAAATTTGTAATGAATTTATTATGAATAATTGGGTTAACTCTAAACAAAAATAATAGGAAAGTACCATCAATTTGAGATAGTTCAATGATTCTTTTTTCCTTGCCTATACCAAATCACATCTTAAAATGGGATGTTAATGTATTTAATTACAAGTAAAATTTTTATGTTCAAGATATACTTACAGTATTCATTTATTATATAAGTTATAGATAAGAATTAACTAGTTCACACTTATCTATAACAAGTAATTAGTCTCCAAAACCTAATCTCAACTATAGTATCCTTTCTTAGTTATATAATAACATAGATGGATAATAGGTAATACATATTTTAGAAGATAGTTATTCATGTTATACTATTGAATTTAGGCTAGAGATATTGATACAAAAATTAATATAAAAATCAGAATTTAATAATTGAATTTTTTCACAAAAAAGTGAAGGAAAACCCTAATGGTATCTAGGATTTTATACTTCTTTGAAGTGAGTCAGTTTCACCAAACATTTTATTATTTTTTTAAGAAACTAGGGTTTAGTTCCTAAAAAATAATTGGTATGGATTAAGGGATAAAAATTAATTAAATATATTAAAATAAAGGTCTATATCAATTTAATCAAATCAATTTCATAAGGAAAAGAAGTAACTTATCTAAATAAATATGTTGAAACAAATGATACAAAGGTTGAAAACTATTGTACAAGACTAAGACAGTGTCATCAATATGGATCAATATTTTATTTAGTAAGAGGATAGGGGTATTGAAAATAGTAAAATTTAGGGTCTGACATTATAGTCCACTACTTCCATTGTTGTCTGAACTAGTCATAGAGATCTAAGTTTTTTGAGTTTTATCCACTATCCTTATTTGACCATGCCGGTGAAATCTTAGAGACTAAATATTTGTAGAGTTAAACGTAGGGATATTTTAATATTCAAACCCTAGGTATATCTACACACATGAAATAATAAGCACATCAAAACAAAAATGGAGAAAAAATGGGTTAGGGGAAGTATGATTTCAAGATCTAGAACCCCTATTGTTCTGACCATTGCCTACATTAACCCTCAATCAAAGGTCTTAGATCAAGTGTCAGTTCTCACTCGAAATGGGTTGATCTCTATATTTGAGATGAAATGAACTATTACATTCACTTAATGTGACACTCCCCACTAAAAAATTCATATGTTTGTGGTTCACACTCTCGTTTATGTTAGTCAGCATGTTATTACTCTTTACATTCACATAACCACTATATTTCCTCTACATGGTTCCCTTGTATATCTTCATGCACTCCACCATACAAGTAATCATTTTTATTGAGAAAATATAAATGAATTTGTTACACATCCTCGTTGTATTTTTATTTTAAATATCTCTATATATTATTCTATTAATTATATATCCACTTATCATCCTCTTATACCCTTGTGTTTGTGTCAGGTTCTCTCACACTACTCCCTAATGTTATCCATTTCCTTCTATCACATATTTATTTCTAATCATTTAAACTTTTCCAAATGATTTTCAAGATCAAATCTTAGTTTCCTAATTAAAATTCCTAATATTATGTTCTAATCTATTGCTTAGCTAATTTTGGCTGATTAGAATTTGGTAAACATAGTGAGCTACAAAGGGACTAATGTTTTTTTTCCATAGAAATCCCCAAGATTATAAATTATTTTCCAATAGTTTTAAAACACACACACACACACACACACACACACACACACACACACACACACACACACACACACACACACACACACACACACACACACACACACACACACACACACACACACACACACACACACACACACACACACACACACACACATTGATTTGACTAATTTTTTAAGTCAAGTAAAGGGAACCAATCAATACATAGGCCTTAGAGGACACTACAAGCAAATTTTATATTCCATGTTTTTAATGGTATTTCAGAAGTGCATAGGATTCATGTCCCAAATTTAGTTTTATAGTAGTGAGAGGGCAGTGTAGATAATCTATTGGGTAGAAAACGTGCTTTTTATTTTCAATTTTTTATGCATGTATGATTTTATAGTCTACAATAAAATTTAGGGCAAAAATGGACATAGAAAAACATTTCCACATGAAATTAAAAAAACATAAATTATGGGGAAATTTTATTTTTTCCATGAGACGATTGCATTATTGTGATCATATTTTTGAGAAGATAAATTTAATATGTTTTTATATAGACATCTTTTATTTAAATAAAAACCCATATGGTGATTGTTCCATTGTGATCCTATCAACTTGCAAATAATCTTGACCTATTAATATATAAATTCTTTAAAAATTGGGGCCCTTTTTTACAACAATTTTTTTCCTATAAATGGTATAAAAATAGGTAATCATCACCAATTACAAGTAATTCACCTAGAAAGGGTACAATTTATATGAATTTATTACTAAGGGTCTTCACCTCATAGAAAATTATGAATATTATGATCCTATAGATATAATAAAATTGAGTAAATGGAAAATTAGTTGTAATGAAAATAGAGTTATCAAGGTTAGTCAAAGTCTCTTAAATTAAATATTTATTTTATGGACATTATAGAGCAATTGTAAGTTAGGATTATATTAGAGAATATTTTTGGGAATCATAGTAATATGCCATAATGTCAACTAGAAAAAGGGATTGGAACTGATAGTCCATACAACTATCCTTAGATAAAATACAAAATCACTCAAGTCAAGAATTTAAGACTTATAGTTATTGAGAGGTGTAGCCAAGACTCATTAAAATATCATTTTGAGTTATTTTAAATGATCCATTCCTACTAAGTCTTATTCTAATATCAAAATATATAAAAAAAAATTATTTAGGTATCGTATGTGTTGCATTGAATTTATATATATTATATAAGTAACTTAAGAACAAATAAGGAGAACTAATTTTTCCCATAATTTTACCAAAAATATATATCATATATTTCATGGAATATGGAAATAATATCTATTTTAAGACTAATTTTCATTGATTACATCTAAATTCAATGTACTAGGTAGTAAGACTCAGTTATCAATGATACTATTATGATGTCATAACCTAGCATTGGTAAAGGCAAGAACCCTTAGAAATGAAAATGGTAGAAAAAAATCCTAAGACTAAGGGAAATTAATCAAATTATAGAAAGGGTTCCCCCTATTAGGATAAATGGAAAATATAAATTAGTGCAAATGCTAACAAAAAATGTTACAAATTTAGGGGTAAATTAGATGAGTTTGAACATCAATGTTTCAATAAATTGACATACTTGGAAGTAGAGATAAAAAATATGCATCTTCCTCCCTCTAAAAATGAAACATGACAATAAACATAACCCCTATATTTTTATTGATATACGATTCATGAGCCTATGATCACATGGTAAATGATGTGTCATCGTTTCATAATTATGATGAATTCTACACAACTATTTTTTATGGGAAACTTGAGTCCTCTATTTTTTGAGGGAAAAGTGCTTATTGAGATGGAGAATTTCATATTCAAAAAAATTATTACTTTTATATACATTTTTTGAAATCCCCATCCATCTATCAAATCACACATTTAAGTGAAGGTAAAACTGTTGAGTTTAAACCTACTAATGTTTTTTACCAATAATAAAAATTACTAGTATGCTATTATAACCAATATAAAGGTTGATCATTAAGACAAATTTTTATTTTTATCAACCTTCACAAGTCATAATTTCTCATCCAAATAACCTTAGTAAGCATTGGCATGAGTGGTTAAGTCACCTAAATAACTGCTCATTTTAGGATCTCAATAAGCACAACATGGTTCTTGGTATATTATGAAAGTTCCTTTCAAAAATGGATTTTGTATAGGATATGCACAAAGCAACAAAAAAGAAATCCTAAAGGAAAATTAAGGAAAAAACAAATCAAAAAGGAAAATTAAGGAGGGCCATTAAAATATTACACTTTGTTAACAATGATCTCAAATATTTTCCTCGTGTTTATTCTTATAAATATAAATACATGACATCATATTAATATCATTGAATTTTCCTCTATTTCGAGTTCCCTATGTCATTTATAATGCACCTTTATGACCAACATAGCCTCATCTAAAATGGGTGCACATGTTTTACAATGATTCTAGTACATGGGAAGGGGATCCTAAGGATCCACATGGGAATAAATTAAATCATCCATTTAATTTTTTATACTCATTATAAATGCAATGAGTAAGAACCCAAATAATTATCAATGGGATTCTAAGCATCCTGAATGATAAGCAACTAATGCCAAAGAATTTATTTTTATAAATAAGAATACAAATTAAGAATTTGTCCCATTTTCAAAATGAAGAAAGAAAGTTAGGTGCAATTGGGTGTTATACATGAAGTATGTTAAAAAATGGTCCAATAACCAGTAAAAAAAATAATCTTGTAGTAAAAACATTTTCATAGGTTGAAGGTTTTGATTACCATGAAACTTTTCATCTCATTTTTAATATGAATTATACCATTCAAGTACTCTATTTAGTTGCAAAATGAGGTTAAAATTCCATAATATGGATATCAAAAGTGCCTTATTTCGTGGAAACTTTTAAGAATAAATATACATTCCCAAACTAAGTGGTCCATCGGTAATGATAACTCAGGCTCCATGTGAAGATTTAAAAAATTCTTAGTTGTCTTCAAATAGTATCCTCGATATTAGTACCAAAATGAACAAAATATTTCTAATTCATGTTTTATATGTATTTCATCTTACTCCAATGTCTTCACCAGAAAAGTAGATGGGAAAATTCTAGTTTTTGTCTTCTATGTTGAAGACTTAATCATTACAATTACTTCCACCAAATAGATTATTGGAGTAAAATCATAGTTAATCAATTAATTTTTAGATGACTAGTTTGAGTTTGTTATATTTTTCCCTTAATATTCATATGCTAGAGTCTTATAATGGAATTTTTGTCATTCAATGAGAGTATGATAAATATATCATATACCACTTAAACATGGAAGAGTTTAAGTCTACATTAAATCATTTTCAATCTGAAATCAAGCTTTCCATCAAGTTTTCTTATCCCTCTATTAATAGTATTCTCTATGGAGAATCAGTGGGAAGCCTTATATACATGAATCATTCTTGTACTAATGTCTCTTTTATTGTGAATCATGTGTTAAAATTCTATTAATGCCCCCATGATAGTGATTAGAAAGTCATATAACACATATTAAAGTATCTTCATGATCTATGAGTTATGAGATTGATAATAATTCAAGAGGAGAAAGCTAAATTGCTTGTTACTATTCTAGTCAAAAAATCCCAGTTGTAGGTTACACAGATAATGACTCGAAAGGAGATTCAAATGATCAAAAGTCTACCATTTGATACATATATTATCTTAGGTTAGGTCTCGTGACTTTGTATTTCAATGAATAGCTTTATCTACCATATAAGTTACGTACAATGGAGTTGTCACTACCAAACATGAGTAAATATAGATTCAATGCATACTTGTTGACATCAAATTTCTATAAATCCAACCCAAAATTATTTGATATGATAATTAGATTAATCCTCTCATCTCTTGCAACCCAATTGAGTACTAACATATAAAATCCATTGAAATACATATGTATTATACCCAAAAACTAATACACAATAAGGTAGTTAAATTCAAGTATTACCAAATAGATGTTCAATTTTAAGACACCTTAATAAAGACCTTGCTTGAGGAATGATTTGTATAGCTTAGATAACTATTGGGATTGAAAAAAGTGATGGGTATATCATATTTTGATGCTCACAATATATGTTTGAGTGAGAAAATATATTATGATAATAAATCAGAATGTGAGAGTCAATTGTAAGAATAACTCACATAAATAGACTTAGTTGAGATATAAAAGACATTTGTAAGATATTCTAAGATATAGAATGAGAGATTTTGGAGATTCAAGATAAAGTTTCACTTTTAAGATGGAGTAAAAATAATTATATATTGTAATCTCTATCAATGAATAAATTATTTGATTACATTATATAGTTTGATATTAATTTGAGTCAACTTTGCAATAAATTTATTGTGAATAACTCAATTGAATTCAGAACCAAAATAATATTTGGTATCAGAGCCAGCTATAGTCTTGTCCTTATGAATAATGCGAGTGGAAGAACAGTGTGAAAAGCTTTGTCATAGCTGAAACATATTTTCTGAAGCCCCCATATTGAAATTAATTGCAGAGCGTGAGAGTTCACTTGAAGAAGCTTGAAGGAGTCTAATCAATAGTGCCATTCAAATACAGATTTGTGCAGTTAGTCTGGAATAAAAACACTACACTTCGACTCAAACGAGGATTTCATGAGTGTTTGATAAATAAATCTAAAGCAAATCATTGATTATCATTACAGTATATATTGTGAACGTCACTTTGCAGATATTAAGCCAAAAATATTTGGGATATCTGTTTATATCTTTGGAGACTCAATAGTCAGCTTGTGTGTCGCCATCTTCATGTTGCAGATTCTCTCACCATGAGTAATCAATTTGTTACAGATGTCTTCAACTCCTGTGTTCTCCACGTGCTAATTACTTGATCTGTAACCTCTGTGCATTTTCCAAATCATAACTGCCATTTTAAATTGCCGTTTGTACCTTGCAAGTCGTGTGCTTCTCCATCTTCAACACATACGTGTCAGGTTGTGGTTTAATCGATTTAATTTTTTTTAATAACTTCTAACTATATTAAAAATTACATTTAAGGCGATTATCATTAACTCGAGTCATTAAATTAGTAATTTTGTTTTATTTAATTTTTAAATTCTGCGTTTGTTGTTTGAGTGCCTTTGATAGTTTTTAAATTGAAGTAAAGTTTTAGAAGTTTCATAATGGTAGGTTGTTGTTATAATTTATTGTCGGTTTAATGGTTCATTTAAAAATAAAAGTTTTTAGAGAGATATTCAGTGTCATAAGCTAAAACTCTAGTAAAAATATTATATATTCTCAAATTCATAAATTTTTTTATAGCGATATTTCATGTTATAATCTAAAACTCAATTAAAAAATATTGTATATTTTTAAATTGAGTCAAGGTCAAGGTTGTCTCATTTTATTTAGAATATGATTCATTTTTAATTCTTTAATAAATAAGTTTTTAATTGTATTGTTATGAAAATTATGTCATGTCAAAATCAATTCATATTATAAAAGTCCCTTTTTAGGTATTATAATAATCAATCCAATTAAATCATTAATATGTATTAATGGGACATGACTTAAGGAAGGAAAAAAATAAGAAGCCCTCATTTTCATAGTAGGGATATGGGTGCAGACATCTGAAGGCTAGGCAACAGCTTGCAGAGGAAGATTTGCTAATGACAAAGAAATGGATTGGGTTTTCATCTATTAATGGAGTGGAGGAGAAGTTGCAAGAGGGGACTTGCAAGGTCCCAAAAGGAGTTGACAGGAATTCTGAATTCCAACATGGAAAAGAACTAAGCTTTGTGGTGAAGTCACAATCTCCAAGCTTCATTTGCGAAGACAATGAGGTGGAAGCTACTACCACTAATTTTGAAGGGCTTGATGATTATAACACTTGAACCTGGGGAGGATTGAAGATTTGTAGAGATAATAAATTCATCTGGGAATCCATCGAACACTCTCAAGTTATTTCACTCATTGAGGAAAGGGATCTTATTGGAAAATTTCCTAACAAATGGTCAATGATTGGTGAAATTGAATATTGGGTGGAGGAAAGTTGGGGAAGGGATACTGAGATTAAATTCCTATGGAAGTGTTTCTTTATATCCATATTTTCTAATATCAATATTTAAAATCAGGTTTTCAAACAAACATTTGGTCCTTGCACAATGCTAGCCTATGGCTTCAAAATTGGAAACCTAATTTGGATGATCCTTTAGTTCAGCAAGATAGTTACCCTATCTAAGTTAGATTTTATAGTCTCCATATGGAATACTATGGTTTTGATTGTCGATCAGCTTTGAGAAATATGCTAAGTTCTTTTATTTAACTAGACCTAGTTATTGAGGAACATTTTTTTGGCATCATATGTAAGAATTATGGTTTTGATGGATTTAGATGTTTCCATTGTGAAAAAAATCTTCATCAAAACCCAAGGTCATTTGTGGACTCAATCAGTCGACATAAAAAATCTTTCTTTCAAGTGTTTCAATTACACATGTACTAGTCATACTTAAAATTTTCATAAGAAAGTTTTGATGCCAACATATAGCAATAAGTGAAAGACTTGAAAGGTTTGAAAACCAATTATTTCATCTTCTAAGGATTTTCAAACTTGCAATCCTGGGAAATTTAGGTTTAAGCAGGTAGGTAAATTCTTGGATAGCAAAGGTAATAATTTGGCTCTTGATCAGTCTCTTGAACAACCCAATGCATATTCTTTGGGCTTCAAGTAAGATGTCCCTCCAAATCTTCAAGTCAATTTTCATAAATCTCAAAATTTTCAAAAGACCTTTTTTTTTTCAAAATCATAGAATTAGAGGCTCTACTTGAAACATTATGTGGAATTGATGATCTCTCTTCGAATTTAATGATCAAAGGTTATGAATTTATTTTAGAATTATCAAAAACTATAAAATCTATTATATATAATTTATATTTAAAACATGAGATGAATTATGATAGTTTAAATGATGATATAAATCTGGGAGAGAACAATCCTATAATTTAGCCACTGGTTAATTATTCATATATTAAAGAGTATGAAAAAGAGTAAGAATTGAATTCCAGATATTTTTTGTTTATATCCCATTCACAAAGTGCCTTATATAAGCCTAGTTGTGAGCAACCTAAAAGGAAAGGTATAAAAACTATCAATGGGCTTGTTATAAGGGAAGTCTTTATAGGTAAGCAAGGGACGCTTTCTAGATAGTTTGGACCTGAGAAGTGTGAGATGGAAAATTTACCTCACTTTTGATGAATACAATTTAATGGAATGTTATGGACCTCAATGACCCTAACAAAATATGATTTTTAAGTGTATGTTCTCTTAAGATAATCTTGTTGTCATTATACTACAAGAAGAAAAAACTAAATATAGTGGAAACCTCTATTTTCATGCAGCTCAGTTGGAAGAGATGAAATAGATCCTTTGTTGAAGCTGATGGGGCCTCAGAAGGGCTAGATATTTTATGGGTTCCTTACAAAGCTCAAGTAGAAATAATAGAGACTATCAATAATTGACAATTTTGTAAACTCACTTGCCTTAGCACTGATTTGAGTTTATTTATAATGTGTATGGACATAATGATTCCAATGGTAAATTGATGTTATAGACTGAGTTGTCTAACCTTTTTTCTCTCTTTTCGAATTCAAATATTTTGATGAGTGGTGATTTTATTGCAATCATATCTTCCTCAGAGAAATGTGGTGGCAAAATTTTAGGAACTTTTGGTAATCCTAGTTTTATTCAGTTTGTTTCTAATATTGAGTTTCTAGATATTATTCCAATGTATGGGATGTTTACTTTGAATAAAAACATATGTGGAGAAATTAATATTATGTAGTGTTTGGATATATTTTTATTCTTTAATAACTAGATGTCACAAAATTGGATTATAGAAAGCTTTATTCTTCCTTTCATATGCTCTGATCACTTTCCTATTGATCTTTGTGTCAATATTGATTATAAACCCTCTCTCTTCCCATTCAAATTTGAGAAGATGTGGCTCTGAGATCATTCTCTACTAGGACTCATGGAATTTTGGTGTAATAACTTCCATATTGAGTCCTACTCTCCAATATTTAGAATTGTAAAAAAACTTCAATTTATTAAAGGTTGTCTTAGATGGAACATTAATTTTTTCAAAACATCTTCTAGGAAAAAAATCATGTTGAATCAGAGCTTAAGAATAGAGATCAAATGATATACCAAATAAGAATGGATCAAAATTATTATGGTAAGGAAAATCTTTTTCTAGTGGAGTATAAAGAAATGCCTCAAAGAGAAGAAAATTTATGGAATAAAAAAATTAGAACATATCAGTTAAAAGGAGAATTGGATTATATTTTTTTAAAAATCTGTTAATATTATGTAAAAAATTTATTCCATTCTAAATTTTTTTCTTTTGAAGGTGTTAATTTCATCACTAAACCTGAGATTTGGAATGAGGAGGTTAAAATTTTCAATAATTTGCTAAACAATGATAAGGCTTAAGAACTTGATGCTCAAAATCACAACCTTAGTTTTATTCCTAAATTGGTTTTCCCTGATCTAAATTTGAAACTCTTGGATCCTTTATCTTAATAGGAAATTCAAATAGTGGTGTTTTATAAGGAAAAAGATAAGGCCTCTGAATTAGATGGATTTCCATCAGTGTTTTACCAAACTTTTTGGGATCTAGTGGGGGAAGAGGTCTTACACATGGTGGAATAATCCAAAAGGAGTAATATTTTACATAATATCAATGTTACCTTTATTTACCTTATTATTAAATGGTATAATCAAGAAATCTTAAATGAATTTAGTACTATTCTTGTATTTAATATGGTTTACAAAATCATCTCTAAAGTAAGGCAACAAGTCTCAGGCCTATCCTAGATTCCTTGATTTTAGAAGAGTAAAATGGGTTTTTTCCATGAAATAATATTTAGAAGGGCATCATTATTTCTCATGAAACTATTTATTCTTTGTACATTACCAAAGGAAGGGTATGATGATCAATCTTGATATTAGAAAAGCATATGATAGGGCCGAGTGGCACTTTTTGATCAAAATTCTAGAAAAATATAGGTTTGATAAGAAGTGGTGTGATTGGATTTTTAGTTGTATCTCAAGCCGTAAATAATCCATCTTGGTCAATGGAATTCCTTCTAGTTTCTTTTAATCCTCAAGGAGAATTATACAAAGAGATCCTCTTTTCCATTTTTTTATCCTACTGGTTGAATCATTGGGAAGGGTGGTGAAACATGCTAAGGGAGATTATTTGTTACAAGGCATATGAGATATGAAAGGTATTAAAAATATTATCCTTCATCACTTTGTTCATGATACATTCATTTTTAGCCAAGATTTTTTCTGTGAAGATCAAATCTTCAATTCTATCCTGAATAGCTATGAGTAAACTTCTGGTCAAATGGTGAACATCAAAAAGTCTAAGATTTTATTTATTAAATTCTTAGGAGAGGAAAACCATGCCATCTTCTTGTTCCTTGGTTTAAACATTTAAAATTTTCCTTCAATGTATTTAGGTGTTCCACTTTTTCCAAGGCTAGACAAAAATATTGATTTAGAAGGACTAGTTAATTATTTTAAAGATTGACTGGCTTCATGACAAGGTCGTTGGCTAACATTGGAAGGTTGTATCACTCTCATCTAATATATTTTGAGCTATCTTCCTATATATTATCTCTTAGTGGTTCAACCACCTTGTCATGTATTTAGTCTACCTAATAAAATCATAAAAGACATTTTATGGTAAGGAATGAAGAATTGGGAAAGAATCCCATTAATGAAATGGGAAAGGGTTTGCAAAGTGAAGAAGATGGGAGGAGCTAGAGTGAAAAACTTGAGTCTAAAAAATGAATCTCTTATAGTTAATTTTTTTTGGGGAAAGCTTTCCAAACCCAACCCTCTTTGGTCTACAATATTGGAAAGTAAATACCTTGATTTAAATAATCCATCAAACATGGTTTCTATTACTAACCCTCCCAAAGGTTCACACTTATAGAATTTTTCTTTGAATTAAAGGTCTTTCATTTTGGAACAAGTTTCTTTGATGATCAACAATGGAAGGGCAACTAAATTTTTGGAGTATTCTTGGAATGGTCATAAACCCATAGCTAATATATTGTATATAGAGGAGGCTAGACATATTCTCTCTACAACTTACTTGGCATCTTGGTTTCAAATTATGTGGAACTCCATCAATCTAATGGTGTGACCTCCTAGGGTTGAAACTATTTTGAAGCTTTAGATATTTCAGTGGAGCAATGAATGCATCTAACTGAATACTTAATTAATGTGAAGGTCTTATTAAATGCCAAGGAGGATTCACTAGACTTGATTAAAGCCAAGTGTGGTATTTACATAGTCAATATTGGTTATTAGATAGCCAATGCTACTGATGATATGATGAACTGGGCAAGATTTCTTTATTGGCATAAGATTGAGATTCAGAAAGATAGAGCATTTACATGGCTTGGTATCCAAAATTACATTCTAAGACATGATAGATTGAACAAAATTAGTTTCTTTGGTCCATCCCATTGCATTCTATACAAATCTAATGGTTGTCTCTCAAATTTGGATATGACGATGAGTGTGAAATGGAGGCTTATTACTCTTCCACCCATTAATAGGCCGCTAGTAAGATCAGGTAAACGATTGAGAAAGCTTAAGAATACATGGATTCCCCACCACCAAGGTGGTATAAATTGACTTTCTATGGTGCTTCTGTGGGAAATATTGGCACTTTTAGGGCTTCCTATATTCTCCAAGATTGCAGTGGAACCTTGATCAAGGTGATTGTTGGAATCTAGGAAGCACAATTGATTACCATGCAACTAAACATGCGGAAATAACTAGAAGCAATAAGTAACTAGAATCAGAAACAACACTAAATATGAGAGACAATACCTAATTGTATTAATACTCTTCTAGAAGGAAATACAACAAAGAAGATGCAATAGTCTTCTTCCTTACACACCTCTAGGACTCACTCTCTCTCTTACAGTCCCAACACACAACTCAAACACACAGTTGGTGTTCACCTCCAACCAGTCAGTATCCACTACTGCCAGTACACCGAGTATACACACATACTCAACCGAGTACACAACGTACTCTAAGTAGATCTCCCATGAATTTACAACAACCTACAACTCAAATCATCTTACTTTTGGAAGGATCTACCTTGCCTTACTCTATGCTCAATGACTGAGTACACACCATACTCCAAGTAGATCTCTCCTGATCTTGCTACCTGTTGTGTTGCTATCCTCCTTGATCGTGCACAATTGCAAATCAATCTGGTTCTGTACACCTGCAAACCTGGATCCCAGACCCACATACACCTGCAGATCAACTGATCTTACTTACCACATGTAGATTTCCTAATGTGGCCTTGCACACCTGCTGACCAAGATCCTACATACATGAAGAACCCTTCTGATTCTCCAAACCAGCACCCACACTTGGCACTACTATGGAACTAGGAGGAGCTACCCTTGCTCTCTTCACACACAAAAGGAGCTGACCAAGCTCAACTCTAAACTAGCACAAATTACAATATAGCCCAAGAGTGTATTATATAGATCCCATGCAAACAATAATAAGACATCTAATTACAATAATTAGATCCGTAACTTCAAGGCCATAATTGGCCTTTGACATGAAAACAATCATTTTGTTAACTAACTATCTGTGAACTGGCAGTTTTGGAACCGCAGAGGTGATCGATGTTGGTCCTTATCTGCCTGGAGGTGACCGACACCAGTTGATCCCTGACCGACGTCAGTTGCTCTTCTCACTATATATGACCAACATCGGCTGATCAGACTGACATTGGTTACTCTACAACTCAGCAACCTCTTAGCAACCTCCTCCATGTCTGCATCAGTGAAGCTTTTAGCTCCAGAACCTAACAATCTCCCACTTGGAGATAAATAGCTGCACTATACCTGTACCTGTACACTATCTAATTTGTTTCTTGGCTTGTATCCCTCTCCAAGCTCAATATTGAAGACCAACCACCACACATCCTGTGGTGCAACACCTATCATCCAAGTAACTTGCCACATCTGAAGTACTTGACCCTGCATAGCATGAATCCCTATTGCTGATCCCTCTCAGATACCTGAGAACCCACTGAACCACTTTCCAGTGCTTCCTTCTCGAATTGACTACAAACTTTCTAACAACACCCACTTCTTGGGCAAACTCAGGGAGTACACATTTACTCAACCCCATCATGCGATTGGGGACACTGTTATGTGAACTGTCCATCCATAGGTGTGCTACCCTGTTCTTCATCCCGCACTACCTTCACACAATCATCCTATGACAACATCAACTTGTGATCTCCCTATTTCTAGGATTACTCATGCCAAAGACTTTCACTGCTCCCAAATCTTTCATGGCAAACCACTGAACTAACCTTACCTTTAGCTCAGCAAAACCTTGTATGTCTGAACCTGCATCAAGCATACCATCCACATACAGTAACAGAATAATGTCACGAACATCATCCACCTGGTAAGACAAACACAATGGTTACACTGACATTGACTAAAGCCCTACTTTGTCATCCACCTATCAAAACCTGTACCACTATCTTACAGCTTTCTCAAGACCATATGACCTAGCCTTCCATCTCGTGTATCCATTCTCTCTATTCTTTAACTAAGGTATCCATTTGTCTTTCAGTGCTTTCATATCGGCTGACAACCCTACCAAATCTCCCATTTGGTTCTACATTGTGTTCATGCCATGCTCCCACTATTTCCTGGATCCTTCCTACTCTGAAGTGAGTAATGAGTATAAAGAAGAGGAACAATGAATTTGAGGCTTATTTACCCTTTCAATCCTTCATATGGGCATTTGAGACCCCTTGACAACTTGCTGTCTACCCAAAATCTGTTCCAATGATCAACCTCAGTCACCACACAATCTGTATCCGACCAACGTCGGTTCCATGCGACTGTCCAGGTCATCAACGGTGGTTATCCTACCGACGTTGATCTCCACCTGCCCAACACCACTGACTCCTCTGGTCTGCACATGACTGACGTCAGTACCTATCTGTTTGATGCTGGTTCCTCCTGACCGACACTAATACCTGTGTTCGCCTATGAGTGATGACTTTTTACCCGCGAGCTTACTTTGAATCAAACCCATGTCCAAATTTCCCTACTTAGAGGTATCCAAACCCATCCACTGATCTCTATCTATCATCTCCTCCAAGAACACCAAGGCTTTCCAGTTCTTAAGTTTATCAAATACATCCGTCTTCCTTTTCCTACAATAAACACAATCCTTTCTTGTAGCATCCCACTGCTCACAAAAATCTTGGTCTATGCTCTCTGAAGCTGATCTCTTACCATCTAACTTAAGAACATCCATTCCCTTTTCACTTATGTGACCAAGCCTACAAAGCCACACCTATGCAATAGAAGTGGAATCAGTAATATAATCAAGTAGATAAAGAGTACCTGCTTTCTTACCACATGCTAATTCAAGTGCATCCTTAGTAACATTCCAAGAATCTGCTATGAGAGTTACTGTGCATCTCTCATCACCCAAATTTCTTGAAGTAATTAGCTGCATCTTCAAGACTAGGACCTGCATGACCTCCTTCAACACCCATGTGTTGGCCTCCTACAATTTCATCAACACTTCCCCTTTGCCAATACTATGACAAGGCTCACCAACCCCTCTACTTGGGGCTGCATGGAAAGAGGCAACATAATCTATTAACCAAGATTTAACTTTATCCAAGAAACATCCCAGAGCATCCTATGAAACAACACCTGCAACATCTGCTTCTTCAATTCCTTTATGCTGATCTGCTATTAACCAACAATATTTCTTTACATGCTCTTTCTTTCCATAACACCGTAATTGACCATTCGTGCTTTTCAATTCTTCCATTCTTAGTGTACTTTCTTCTGCCATTGCTATAATCCCACTCAATCAGAAACCCCTGAGAGTGACCTGTAACCAAACACAAACCTACTTCCTGCAACCTTAGCTCTGATACCACTTGTTGGAATCTAGGAAGCACAATTGATTAACATGAAACTAAACAAGCAGAAATAACCAAAAGCAATAAGTAACTATAATCAAAAACAACACAAAATATGAGAGACAATACCCAATTGTATTAATACTCTTCTAGAAAGAAATACAACAAAGAAGATGCCATAGTCTTCTTCCTTACACACCTCTAGGGCTCACACACCTCTAGGGCATAAACAATAAATCTCTTCAAGAGCTCACTCTCTCTCTTACTATCCCAACACACAACTCAAACACAGAGTTGGTGTTCACCTCCAACCAGTCAGTATCCACTACTACCAGTACACCGAGTATACACACATACTCAATCGAGTACACAACGTACTCCAAGTAGATCTCCCATGAACTTGCAACAACCTGCAACTCAAATCATCTTACTTTTGGAAGGATCTACCTTGACTTCATCTATGCTCAATGACCAAGTACACATCATACTCCAAGTAAATCTCTCCTAATATTGCTACTTGTTGTGTTGCTATCCTCTCTGATCTTGTACACCTATAAATCAATCTGGTTTTGCACACCTACAAACCTAGATCCCATACCCACATACACATGCAGATCAACCGATCTTACTTACCACATGTAGATCTCCTAATGTGGCCTTGCACACCTGCTAACCAAGATCCTACATACATGAAGAACCCTTCTAATTCTCCAAACTAGCACCCACATTGGCACTGCTATGGAACTAGGAGGAGCTACCCTTTCTCTCTTCACACACAGAAGGAGCTAACCAAGCTCAACTCTAAAATAACACAAATTACAATACAACCCATGAGTCTATTACATAGATCCCATGCAAACAATAATTAGACATCTAATTACAATAATTAGATCCACAGCTTCAAGTCTATAATTGTCCTTTGACATGCAAACAACCGGTTCATTAACTAACTGTCCATGAACTGGCAGTTCTAGAACCACAAAGGCAACCGACATCAGTCCCTATCTGCCTGGAGGTGACCAATGCCTGCCGATCCCTGACCGATGTTGATTGCTCTTCTCACTGTATATGACCGATGTCGACTGATCATACTGACGTCGGTTGCTCTGCAACTTAGCAACCTCTCAGCAACCTCCTCCATGTCTGCATCAGTGAAGATTTTAGCTCCACAACCTAACAATGATTTCTATAAAAATTTTTGATGGCATAAATAATGAAGCTAAAGCTCAAGCATTATCCACTGGGATTAATATTAGTATTTACTTTACTATTAACATGCTCATTATAGGAGTTGACTCTTAGATCATAATTTCTAGACTTAATTAAAATTCATCAACTTCTTGGAAACTAGAAAATATTCTATCCAGTGTTTGTGATAAATGAATATTTTTTCATTCTTAGATAGCAAGCATTGTTTCAGAGAGGTTTATTTTTCTATGGATTTCCTTGCTAATAGTGGAAGTGATTAACTTGAAGAATTTAGGATGGATAACATTTGAGCTACTTGGGAAGACTTCCCCATTTTAGCTTCTATTAATATAGGTTTTTTTTTAAATTATAGAAAGAAAAAAGAAAGTTTAAATAATTAAAAATTCAAATAATTTATAATAATGAAATTTATTTATTATTAGTTATGAATGTTTTTCTCCATCTTATCTACCTATGCCACTTGATTGGGCCTTTTGATGTCGCTATCTCAGCATGAGTGTTTTTCCTATGAATAAGGGAGGAATTACTTTGTATTTATGGTAAGGATTTGAAAATAGTTATTTCCATCTAGTGGTAGATATAGGGTAAGTGTAAAAAGTTTGGGGACAAAATGGTACCTATGCATAGACATGATTTTTAAATTTTTTTAGAAATATGAACTTATGTAACTAATTTGAGATATCTACACTCCAAATTTGAAGATGGTGTAAGAACATGAAATGTATTATTTTGAGTCTAGTTTATAAAACATTAATATTTTTATAGAAATTGTAGAGAATAAATAGGTCAAATATCTAAAATTTTAATAGGATCTCTTGTTTTCTAAGAAAATAGAGTAGATAGATGGTCATGTAGTGCACCATTTTTTGAGTAGCATTTTATTATTATTTGAAACACTTTGGGAAAATTTAGATGAGATATTCTAATTTGTGACCTATATTTTTTATATTTTTGAAATGATACTTTATATATATATGAGTTTTACATGTAAATAGATCTAAAAAATTGACAAAAACATGTATAGTTGTCCGTGTGGTGTGCCTAGGAACCTCAAAAAAATAAAAATCAAAATTTTCTAATGTGTGTAAAATTTGGCCTAGTTTGTGAACATATAACCTTTTCGTCACTTGGATCAATGAAAGAAAATAAAATGAACATGTATAGCCACGTGTATTTGCATCATTTAATGGCCTAAATAAGGTATAGTTAAAATCAACATAATTTAAAACCTTAAATTAGTATAAAAAATATAAAAATCATATTTTTAGAAAGAGGAGAATGAGCACATCATGATGGTATTAATTATTTTGATTTTTAGCATTGAAATTCATAGTGTATTTGGTGATCAAATTTTAATTTTTTTTTTTTTAATTATAACTTTTACACTTGGTTGTAGATTTATAGATCCAAGCTTTTGGCTTGTGAATCTAGCCATTCTTGAGCCAAAAGACATGATTTTTCAATTTAAATTCTAATATCATGATCATGTTAATAACAAAATCACATTAGTAATTCCATCATGTTAATAGATAATGTGATCTCATTATTAGACAATGCGGTCACATTATTAGATAATTTGATTGCATTATCAGACAACATGATCGTGTTATGAGATAAGGCAACCATGTTATGGGAAAATGGGATCACATTATTATGAATCTTATTTCTGTATAAGAGCTTATAAATATGCAAATGAGCCCAATGTTGACTTTAATCTTATATTGCTACATTTATTTATTTATATTTTAAATTTATTTATTAAATATAATAAATTAGGGTCACTCTGCATCTAATAGAGTTGGTCTCATAGCTACACACCTTACAATGTGGAAAATAGTTTTTCAAAATCCAATTTGGGAATTACATAGGAATTTGCAAGGTATAAGTATTAAACCTAGAGATTTCAGTAAGTAAATTTTCCAATTGATATCCAATTTGATAAACATATAGTAATTTTTCAGGTTTTTGTGCCTTTTAGATTGATTCTTGGTATTTTTAGGAGTCTTAGGTTTGTAAAAATTAAATTTTGAAAATTGCTTACCTTTAACTTGATCCAAAATGGTGTGATTGGGGTAGTGTAGGTTACATTTATGACCTACACATATAAAATGACCACTTTTTGTTAATTTCACTTTTTCATCATCCCTCCATCATCCCTAATCAATTCTTACTCATCCTTCATTATCCCTAATCACTCTTTCATCTTTTTTCATTGTACATAATCACTCCCTAATTGATCTTCATTATTATTAGTCATTTTAAATCACTCACTTATCATCTATAATCACTATTTCATTAAACATCACTATCCCTCATCATTATTAATCACTCCCTAATTGACCTTTATTGTCCCTTATCATCTCTAATCACTCAGGCAATTAATCCCTAATCATTCCTTTAACAATCACCATCCCTCATCATCCATAATCACTCTGTCCTGATCCCTCATAATCCCTTATTACTATTTCCTTATCCCTCATCATCACTAATCACTCCCTCATTGACCCTCACCATCGCTCACCATCTATCATTACTCCATCATTAACCCTCATCATCCCTCATCATCCCTAATCACTACCTCATCATCTAACATAAGTATATACTCTAAAGATATATTTGATTCCAATCATATGTTTTTAATTAAATTATAATATAAATTAATTATTTTATAGGACTTGTTGTGTTTTCAATACCCATTTGTGATAGTCAATTTTATTACCAAATGAATTGGATGATCCTATAAATTTATAGTAAGTAACATAAGTATAGTGACCAAATCTATCAGATGTATAGTGACCATAATTTATTATGTTTATTAAAATAAATTTAGAGTATAAGATTAAAAATGTAAACTTATACTTAACATTTTGAGTAGTAAAAATAATCATCCATCCAAGATTGGGTTTATGTACATGCCCGCATTATTTTCTATGTAAAATAACTAGAATGCGATCACGTTATTACATATATAATAATGCGATCACATTATCTATTAACCAAGATTCAATCTATATACATGTTCACATGATTTAATATGAAAAATAATAGGAACATGATCACATGTTTTTAAAATAACATAATCATATTATGTATTAACACGATCACAATATGGTTTGATAATTTTCAAACCATAACTTAAATAACATGATCATGTTATTTACTAATATAATCATGTTATTTAATAATGTGATAAAATTATGGAAAATTTCCACTAAACTATGCCACAACTCCATGCACTTACCATACACATTATATGCATTTTCACCTTAGATACATTTAGAATGTTGTGGATGTCTAATGCTTAGCATGGAGAGAGGGGTTGATTTTACACTGGCAAGCCTGATGGTTTATGGTAGTAGCTCAGTCTAGGAAATAGATTTTGAAGGGGAATATCATGGGATAGGATCAATAATCTTTTCTATGTTCCTTCTTAAGATATCTTTCAAGTAATTTCCATTTTCTAGGCATAGATTACCTGGACCATTGCATGTATAGCTGGGTCAACTCTATAATTATTTAAATGTTTTCTTCAAACATCATGACTCTTTTGGTAGATTCATACTTGGTCTCTAATTTGTTAGAGATTGTTGTAAAACTAGAGCATTGCCCCAAGGTCTTGTGGAGGTGATAGGCAATACTGAGTTGGGTCCTTTTAACAAACTTCCCTTCTTTGATTCTCATAGTGTTGGGTTGTTTCCAATTTCTACATGCATGGCCTTGGAGATGTGTTTCATGGTCTTTGTATGATTTTAGAAGAAATTTATATAAAAAATCTAAGATAATGATTCAAGTGAAGGCCAATTTATCACTATGAATTCTTTATTGCAATTAAAAATTCCATTTTTAGAAATTTATCGCTAAAAGGTGGCTCACCATAATAAATCCCAGGTGGCTGTATTATAACTTTTGGCTAAACTAGTGTCTTGTAAGGTAGTTGTTACTCCTTCCTAGCTAGCAAAGCTACCCTTTCAGGCTGTCAGAATGTCCATGCAAGGTCATCTTGTTAGCAACCAAGTAGATTCTTTGGTGGGTGGCATCAAAGTCAATCACATGGGTTCTAGAAATAAACTGATAAGTTTTTCTTCTTCTATTTTTATTTGTAGTGATGAAATCATCATTTTGGATGATCTTGATAATGGGGATGTTTTTGGTTCAACATAATATATAACTATGACTTTTTACTAATCATCCTCTATTTAGTTTTTATGCGTTATTGGTTAGTCTTTTAAACCTTCTTGGATTTTTTATTTTTTTTGGTTTTTGGGTGTTTATTTCTAGTTACTATTCAGGTAGCCATTCTATATTGCCTTGCCCTAGTAATATGTAAAAATCTATGTTTTATCATAGTTGTTGATTTTGTGATACTTTTTTTAAGGTAGGGGGCCTATATAAACCCCAATAAAAAAATTAAGTTAGTTTATGTTTTCAAAAAATACAATAAAAAATAAAAATTTACCTCAATTGTAACTAGATGCATTATCACTTATATGCAACATCTATGAGGAGAGGGGAGATTCTAAAACTGAGCTTCAAAGCCTAATTTAATAAGTAAGTAGCAATCCTATATGAGGCTAGAGGCAATAGAGGACAGAGGACTTTCAATGTCCTCTC
>JARHVA010006958.1:392500-430000 GCA_037957365.1 Torreya grandis | reverse complement strand
TGCAGGGTAGTGATCTAAGATAATTTTGCTAAATATTAATTCTGCAATTTTTTATACTATATTTTATGTTCAATCTAAACTATAATTAAAAAATAGTGATTTTTTGAAAAAAGTATCAGGCACCTAAATAAAATATTTTGCGATAGCCAAACTTTATAAAACTGATACATTTCATCTTATTGGCCTTAACCTAAACCTACAAGTCATTAAATTCCAAGCCTGGTCATGCCAATGTCTACATATCCATACAAATTTATATTACAACTAATTGTAGGTCTCCCTTAGGACTTCTCATGTATAATTTACTTGCAGTGTAGCACGAGATAATCTCTAAATAGACGAGAGCATAAAATTGAAAAATAAAGAACAACAATGGCAAAGAGTCCCAGTCAAGAATATCATGGTCTAGGAGTAATACTACTAACTTGGGTATTATTTTTTCTCCTTCCTAATAGTTTGAATAAATTAAAGTCCATCTCAAAGTTATCATGTTGTGTATTAGTTTACTTTTAAAAGGCACATACTTCATGACTTGCCTCTGACTGTTATTCAGAGGAGACTTGATCCATGAGTTGAACAATTATAATACTATGAGTTGCATCATCAGTAGGTCGTCATTGTATGAAATACCACCATTAACAACTTAGAACAAAGTATATCCAAGTTACCTCAGAAATCTTAGGTATGCTAATTACTTTAAATGCCATCACCTCCATGTTCTTGCCACCTAAATTATTTCCTTCACAACAAATGATTCTAATGGCAGCATTAATCTGAAGATTTGTGAGGATGGTGTCATGAGAAGGATACCTTTGCCTAGCAATATTCTTAACTACACGTTTCCCATGTTTCTCATAAATCAATATAGAGATGGTGTCACAATTATATATAAAAAAGGAAACAAGAAGAAAAGTTATATGCAAACTTTAATCTCAAAAATTGAAAGCTAAGAACCTAACGTAAATAAACGTATAACAATATATAACTGAAAGGTATTCATTATCCCAAATTTTTTGGGGATTGAAAGCCGAGCTCTATATTAAATACAAACATCTATAAGACTGTACATGGTAGCTCTATTGGGTTGGTCTGCCTAAACCTCTTCAATAAAATTCTTATCCAACTTCTTTATTTCCACTGATGACGTATGGAAGTTTTGAGCATCAACATGGTTTTGGATACAGGTACGGTAACCTTAAAGCTGGAGATGTCGATTGCAGTTTTTATTTTGTGGGATTGAAAAGCTATAGCCTCATCAACCTTAAAAAGTTCATCATCGGAACTCTTCAATTTCATCTTGCAGCCATGGTAGTTTGATAAGATGACCACCATAGACATTACAATTGTATATAAAAATAATATAAGTATACAAATATATAGTCATGTCAGTTGATTTGTGGACTCTTATCAATTTTTTTAATTTATATTGTATCAATTGTTATCAATTTATTTATTTATATTAAATTTAATTTAAAATAGATATCAATTATTTTTATTAACATGGTCATGACATGAGAATCTTCTCTATCCCTTATTTATTATGATGTGGTCAATCTAGATGAGGTCTTATGTGATGTGGTCAATGTCTTCTCTCACCGTATCACCCACCAATGTCTTCTCTCATATGCAATAAAAACTTTTCAAGATGAGGTTTTATGTGATGTGGTCAAATTAGATGTTTTTGATGTACTCTTTGGTCAGCCATTTATGTATGCTCGACATGGCATTTATGAATCAAGAACTCAAAGGATTACTCTCACTCTAGGAACATGGCGCTATAGGGTACCAGAGGTACCACCTTCTACATCTGTCTCTCTGATTAGTGCCAAGAAATTTGTTCTCATGGTGGTCAAGCCACAAGAATCCAAAAGGGTTGATGTTACAGCCTTGACTACATAAACAACACAACAACAAAACCAAATAGATACCGAGCTGAAGAAGTTCATGGCCTTCCATCCACAGACTGATGGTCAGATAGAAATGTTGAACAATCAAGTCTTGCACAGTTCCATAAATCACAGTCCCTTCCAAGTATGCATCAAAAATCAAATCGATATATAACTACCACACTTGATGACAAATCTTGATGCAATGGGGACAATTCAGATGACAATTCGGCTGATGGGTCCACCCCAATTGATGACAAAAATTTTGGGAGCCATAAATTTTGCACCGTAGCTCCAATTGACTTGCTGTTTGAACCTTTGGAAAGTTAATAATGAGGGGAATGTCGTGAGATGGCATCAAGCTCTTATTGATAAGTTTTACCCCCTAAAACCCAATGGAAGTGTCCCAAATTTTAATTTTAGTAGTGCATTCTAAAAATAGTAATTCGTCAAATTATGTATTGTTGTAAATCATGGAAGTTAAACCAATTCATCTCCCTCAATATTGGTGACCTTCCACATCCTCCCCACACCTTAAAAACATGTATAAATGAAGATGTAACCAAAATTGTAAATTGGGCATCTGCTCTCAGAGATAAGCATATGTTTGGGTCTGCAAATTTGATCAATAAAAGATCTCTTCTCAGAGATAGCATTATTTGAATTGTTTTTTTCTTGTTTCTTGAATTATATATTAACCAAAGCTTTTGAGTTTTGGATTAGTGGTATCAGATTGGTTTGTCTTTAGAGTGTATGATCTCGAGGACGAGGTCAGATTATAGGAAGCTTGGGTGGAAAATAGAACCAACAAACTATCCACCTATTCGCTCCAAATGACTTCAAATGGTAGACAACACTAAGACATCTGATCCTTTCAAGGAAATGGTGAATGAAGCCCTCAAACATTAGCAAATGCATATGCTACAATAATTCACTCAAATTCTCCAACAAATCTTGATGGGAAATTTTGGCTCCTCATCTGCACCCGCACATCCTTTCAGTGCCCAAACACCCTTCAAGGTTCAGGTGAATTTTGATATCCCTACATTTGAAGGCAAAATCAATGCTGATGTAGTAGAAAATTGGTTGGATCAATTATCTTCTTATTTTTCTATAAATAAATTTACCGATAAAGAGAAGATCACTTTTGCTCTTTTGAAAGCATCATTGCCTGTCAAAAATTGGTGGGAAGTGTACAAAAAGAGATTTAGTGTAGATGATATTATCCTTGAGACAAAACCTACTTTGGAGAATTTTATAGAAGCTATGAAGGAAGAATACTACCCCATTAGAGCATATGACGATCTATATATAGAGCGGCAACAACTTTGCCAAGGTAAGGAATAATCTGTTCAAGATTACACTGATATTTTTCATTCTCTATCTACAAAATTGGGCATCCAAGAAAGTGAGAAACACAAGGTTCTCAAATATCATGGTAGACTACAATGGTAGATATGGGGATAAATGGAAATCTTCAATTTGGAAACCCTTGGTGAGGCATACAAGTTTGCAGTGAGGATTGAGCAGAAGAATGGAAGAATGAATATGAAGAGTCAGCCTTCAAAATGGAGAAGTAACAAAGAAGGTCAAACATGAGGCCAAAATTGGAAGCAAAAAGAAGGAAAGATTGGGAAATGGTGTGATTGTTACAAATCTAGAACTCACTCTAAATAAGAATGTTGAGCCATCAAGTCCTTACTTTTTGAATCACAATCCTCAACATCTACTGCTCTACGTCATATAGACCCTATAGTTGAAGAGGTTGAAGAAGAGATTATAGATGTTGAGCTTGAAGCCATTATTGCTTCATCATAGACCCATGAGGAGAGGCTAGATGACAAGGAAAGGTTGTTTCACTCTAAGTAATGGGTGAAAGGTAAGCCTCTGCGTTTCATTCTTGATAGTGGAAGTCAAAAGAATTTAATCTCTACTAATATTGTGAAAAGCCTAAATTTGTCCATGACGCCTAACACAAAGCCATACAGTATTGAATGGTTGAGTCCAGGGAGAAAGTTCTGTATCACCCACCAATGTCTTCTCTCATATGCAATAAAACCTTTCCAAGATGAGGTCTTATGTGATGTGGTCAATCTAGATGTTCTTGATGTACTTTTTGGTTAGCCATTCATGTATGATCAACATGGCATATATGAATCAAGAAATTGAAGGATTATTTTCAATCTTGGAACATAGCACTATAGGGTACCAGAGGTACCACCTTCTACATCTGTCTCTCTGATTAGTGCCAAGAAATTTTTTCTCATGGTGGTTAAGCCACAAGAATCCAAAAGGGTTGATGTTACAGCCCTGACTACACAAACAACACAATAACAAAAGCAAATAAATATTGAGCTGAAGAAGTTCATGGCCTTCCATCCATAGACTGATGCTTAGAAAGAAATGGTGAACAATCGGGCCCTGCATAGTTCCATAAATCACAGTCCCTTCCAAGTATGCATCATAAATCAAATCTATGTACAACTACAACACTTGATGAAAAATATTGATCCAATGGGGGCAATTATTTATCAAGGAGGGAGGAATGATCCAGGAAACAATTCAGATGACAATTCAGGGGATGGGTCCACCCCAATTGTTGATGAAACTTTTGGGAGCCATAACTTTTGCACCGTAACTCCAATTGACTCGCCGTTTGAAAATTTGGAAAGTTAATAATGAGGGGAACATCATGAGATGGCATCGATATTTGTTGGATGAATATTTACCCCCTAAAAGCCAATGTAAGTGTCCCAAATTTCAATTTTAGTACTGCATTCTAAAAATAGTAAGTTTCTAAAAATAGTAATTCTTTAAATTTTGTATTGTTGTAAATCATGGAATTCAAACCAATTCATCTCCCTCGAGATTGGTGACCTTCCACATCTTGCCCACACCTTCAAAACATGTATAAATGAAGATGTAACCAAAAATGTAAATTGGACATCTCTTCTCAGAGATAAGCATATGTTTGGATCTGTAAATTTGATCAATAAAACATCTCTTCTCAGAGATAGAATTATTTGAATTGTTTTGTTATTGTTTCTTGAATTATATTTTAACAAAAGATTTCAAGTTTTGGATCAGTATTTTAATTAATTATATTAATTTGATTTTTTTTTAAATGTTGTCTATATTACCATACTTTTATTTAAAGACAAGTCAATCCAACAATGTCACATAATATTACTTTTTCATATTAATAATGATATAAAATATATGTTGAAATTGAATTTGAATAATTTTTAAGTTTTTAAAACAATTTTTGGAGATGATTATAACTTATCTAACATTAATTATATCAAAAAAATCTGATAAAGTAAAAAATAAAAATAAATAAAAAAGAACATTTAATGTATTTTATTAGTGAAATAAGGAGTGTATATATATACCAAAATTTATTTATATAATATTATTAATATGAATAGATGATCAATTTTTTTCCTATTGTTCGGGTCATGATTTAGTGGAGGACAAAGATGTCAGAATATCCTAGTAGGTGATCATTTGATAGAGTGAACACACAAGTATTCTATAATAATAATAATAATAATAATAATAATAACAATAATAATAACAATAATGATAATAATAATAATAATAGTAATAATAATAATAATAATGACCCTACTTGTATTCATATATATGCAAGAAGATTTGCAATAATGCCTTGATTATTAAACTACCTTGCTTACCAGTTGTATGCTCTATTACAATAGCTTGGTAAAGAGAAATTTAAAGAAGTAGGAGTTACATTGTATGATAACTCATTTGGGACTGAGTGTAACTCACTATGGAACTCATAGGAGAACTCACAATGACACTCCCTAAAATACAGGGGGAACTCACCCTCTCACCCACCTAACCTCATATCACACTTAAATACACTGAAGCTAAATATGTAGGAGTTATCCATTTAATAAGTAAATAGACTAGTTAATATCATACACCAACACCCTTCCTCAAGCATAGCTTAAGTGGAGAGAAATGAAGAGATGGGTCCTGACAACATGTCCTGATAAGATATTCATGTAGAATGCAACTCTCAACAAGTGGACTAAAAAGAGAAAATCTAGTGGGAAAAAAATCCATGTTTCCCCCTCGTCCACCCAAAAAATAAACAATGTAAATAATGTAGGACTAGAAAGCTGACACCAACACCACCCTTAAGCAAAGCTTAGGTGGGCTAAAAAATTGGGTCCCACTAATGAGCCCTGATGAGGTTCCAATGTACATAGAAATGATCCAAGAATATTATAAAATATGAAGTATGTCCACAAAGAACAGAGAATATATGGGTAGAATGTTGCATGAAAAATATTGTAGTAGGTCCCTAAACAATAAATGGTGTTTCTTTCTTTTAGAAGAAAGAAGTCATTAGCTATCAAACTACTAAATTCCCACTCTAGTGGAATGTAGATAGGAATCATGATGTAGATCTATAAAAAATTCTCAAATATCTCACTGCTAATGCTCAAATATTCCAAAGTATGACTAGATATCACATGGCTAATTATAGAAGATGGCAATGAAAAAACACACAATGAAAGCAAGAGATCAGATAGACAACAAGTTAGACACGGAACATTCATTGAAAGAATGTCCATTGATAAAGGAGATCAAGGTTTAATAGTTGTAAAAATTAAAGACTGGTCTTGAAATGAAGCACTCAGATCTACAAGATGAATGTCCTTAGGAACATATGAGTCATCAATACTATCACTGAAATCAATAATGTCCACTAAAATACAAGTCTACGAAGGCTCTGAAAGAGCAACAATATGCTCAAGAATGAATGTAGAATCTATAATGAGATAACAAAGGTCTGGAAGATTATCATCTTATAATGGGGGCACGATAGAAGAAAGATCACTATACACCATGGATGTATCATCACAATAGATAAAAGAAAGAAGAGGGATTAGAATAGTCTTAGAAGTGATAATATAAAGCAGAGGAGGTGTGATGTAGGTCTTATTAGGATCTTTGTAAAGACACTGTAGGATGCTCCAAATAGTGGAGGGACATTGTGTATATTCTACATCATGGCACAGAAGATCCATGGAAACATGTAATAACAGAGTGGAAAAAACCATATCATAAGTATTAGCTCACTTATCGAACCAAATAGGATTAGTGGGTGTAGGAATCTGTCCATATAGGAATGGACTATGATTTTTGTGTGTGAACAAGTGTTCCATGTAAGCACGCAATGAATCATAATTTTCCTTCTTAAGAAGGATCAATTGATATTAAATAAACGATCCTCATCTGGAGTCTCTCAAATGGGGTTGACATGACGGAGAGAAGACCCCAGAAAAGTGCACAACTACATGAAATAATTTACAATGAACCCTTAAAGCACACTCATAAAATGGATGTTGGGCACAACCAAGAATCCCTTCAAGTGAGAAATCAGTGCTAGAGTAAGGGAAAACAATGGTTTATGCTCTAGAAATGGAATTTGTAATGGGTTGAAAATGAGTACATATAGATGAGAGTAATTAGTGCATTAAGTAAATTGTAAAACGTAGGTCCATAATACATATAACCACCCCCCGTCTAGCCCCCCGCGCCACCCTCCCCCTCACTGCCCTCAAATCCCCCAAAAAATAACACTTTATAACTTTAATGTATTTTACAATGCATATAAGACCAATGCATAAAAAACTAAAAAAGCATGACTTTTTCAAAAGACAATGCTCAATTTTAATCTACCAATCAAAAGTTATAACACAATATATTTATCATAAATAAAATGTATTTAATAAAAGTACACTTATAAGTTTAAAATATCTATCCAAATAAAAAGTAAGGTAATCTTCCAAAACGAAATTACTGATCTCCTCAAGTCAACTAATGTTAAAAACATGCCCCTATGCACATCTATAAACTCTAAAGTAATAAATAGCCTCACTTTAAAAGACCAATACAATGCTGATTAAATAAAAGACCTAATAAAGCTATTTCAATTTAAATGAAAATATGCTTTAATTATTTTAAGGCTCATTTAATGATTAAAAAGCTATTAGGGCAACAAATTTTAATTTTTGACTTACTAAGGAGGAAATAAGTTGTACGTCGCCGTCAATGGAAGAATGAAGCTAGCTGGAGAGGTTGTACGGCACTGCCAATGTGGATGTACAAGTCAAAAAGAGGCTTTGGGCACTGCCATGCGAGAAAAATGTTCAAACTCCAAATCTACGCCATCTTTAAATCTACACTATTTAATCAAGATCTCTGAGTGAAAGATTGTTCCCTACTCATTAGAAGGAGAATTCATCATTATTTACCCTCCACCAAATATCAATCACCACCGTTGAAAGTGATTCAAGTCACATTCAAACCCAACCATTGGCAGAAATTACAGGCATCTTTGATTGCGTATAAGCGAGGAGTGTCGGTGAGATGATAGTGATGGGACGCCATAGGGTTCGCAAATAAGTGCAGCTCGTGGAAGCTCCAAATGATGAGATGGGAGGTGGTAGCTTCTCTTAACATCCCTTAAAGTTCCTAGATCATTGTTATATGCATGCAACGACCTTGTTAAATCTTCCATGGTCTCCACTCTCCATTGGTTTTCCTTTACTTTCTGTTGATTTTATTTAACAACTTGTAAGTGGTAGGAGACTTGCATGGCGAGCTCGGTGTGGGTAAGGAGGGATGCAGCCCACATATAGATGAAGATGCGGTCCTGGGAGGAGTCTCTGATTTTCACTGTCAGACTGTCTGATATGAATGCTAAGTCATTAACAAGTCTTGTTGGACATTCCACCTCCATACCTGATCAATAACATGGATATTATGACGCTTTTGTTTTCCTCAAAGCAGGGTCTTGACTAATATATTTATATCGAGCAGCTGAAGCCAAGCCTTGCACTATTTATGTGTGCGCCCCCCTCAACAATTTGCAACGGTAAAACTATAATTTTAATTGCACTGAAGGGTGTAGGCGCCACACCAAGAAGACCATGAAACTCCAACGAAACGTGTTTGTAGCTCGATCTGAATTCTTCGGCCAACCTCGCCATAGTGAACAGACCTCCTAACTCGCCTTCAACACTATTCCATTGCTATTTATATATTTGACGAGGATCTTTTCTCAAAGACAAACTAGGAAGAGTAATTCAGTGCAATGATGTAGACTCTAATAGGTCAGCATGGAGTTTTTAAATTCGGATTCACGTACGACTCACAAGGCTCCCAAAAAATTTGTCTCGATTTTTTTGAATTTCGATCTGAACTTAAAAAAATTTCAAAGAAATTGTATGCAATCCTAAAAAAAACTATCTAAAATCAAGCAGTTAATCGCATAGGTTAAAAAATCGACGAATGCAAAAAAACCTTTTGAAGACTCCGCGAACATGAAGCAAGACAAAGCCAAGGACAATTATTAAGACAACTTCAGATAGAGCATTCAGATCTGCAAATCTAATCTCAATAATTTACAGATATTACAAAACAGAATATTTTCTCAAGATTTCAATAATGAACAACAAAAAACATTACAGTGATCATTACCGGATACCCATTCTGATACCATGTTAGAATTGGTCGATCGATGATCATATGGTAGAGTGAGCATATAAGTATTCTACAATAATAATGACTTAATTGTATTAAAAAAAAAATGCAAGAAGATGTACAACAATTGCCTAATGTATTAAACGGCTTTGCTTGCCAATTATATGCTCTATTACAATAGCTTAGTGAAGACAAATATAAATAAGGAGTAGGGGGAGTTAACTCACATAAGAACTCATGTGTGACTGAGTGTAACTCACCATGGAAATCATAGAAGAACTCATGTGGGACTGAGTGTAACTCACTGTGGAACTCATAGGAAAGCTCATAGTGGCACTTAGATGAACTCTAAGTAGAACTCACCTTCTCACCCACATAACCTCATATCACACCTAAGTAATCTGAAACTACATGTGTAAGAAATATCCCTTTTTTTCCCTATTACTTGGGTCATGGTATAGTGGAGGACAAACAGCGCATAAAGTGCATCGTACAGAAACTCAATGTCAATTGTATACTATAGGGTTTTTGTTTAATATGAACAAACATTAGGTTCAACGTTTAGTGTTTATAATTACCTTTTTGTATTAGTTTTAATAAATATTGATATGAAATCATATTTCAAAATTGATGGTTTATAACCTATTTTTCATGTTAAATATTTGAAGTTTATATATTATGTGACTTAAAAAATTTATTATTTTTATAAGTGTTTGAAGTATATAGGGTTAATCAAATTTTGAATTGACATTTAAGTTTAGTTTGAAATATTATTATTGGTTCAAATACAATTTAATTTTATGGTAATTGTTCAATATAATAATAAAATTACATGTAAACTCATCAGTTTGTGATAATTTAAATTTAATAGGTCAATGTGAAAGTAATATGTTTGCCCTTCACGAATATATTAGATTTTCATTATAGATAGATTAGATCATAATGGTTTGATACCAAATGAGAGAGACCCCTCGCCTCTCATATATGTATATGTATGTGTGTGTGTGTGTGTGTGTTTATATATATATATATATATATATATATATATATATATATATATATATATATATATATATATATATATATATATATATATATATATATAATTGAATAATTATAGATAATTTTTGTACATAGATTAGATATCTCTTCATATGTAGGACTAAAAATTTATTTAGTACAACTAACTCACCAAAAGTACTCGCATAAACCTAATAAAGTTTTATTTTATTTTTATTTATTATCATGACTCATTTACAAACTATAACAAATATATTATTCATTTTCTCAAGATGAAACATTAATTACATAATTCCCAAGAGGGAATGGGTTAATATTGATCCACACAAGAGTAGATTAGACATCAGTTTCATGTTGCATGCTTTGTATAGTTTATAGTGAGTCAAGATGTAAAGATATCATGGGGCTTCTAAGCATCTTGAATGTGGTCAACTATGGGAAAATTAAATCTTTGGTTTAAGAAGAATAAAATTTTAGATTTTGTTCCATTTTCAAAAATTAAAAAAAAAAACATTGAAGTGTAAGTGGGCATACTATACTAAATATGTTGTAGATGGGTCCAATTACTAGTAAAAATATAAGGTTGTAGTAAAAGTTTTCTTCATAGGTTGAAGTTGCTGATTATCATGAAACCTTTTATTTAGTTTCAATTATGAATTCCATCTTACTACTACTCTTTTTGACCTCCACACAAAATTATAATTCGATAATATGGATCCCAGATTTTCCCTCAATCTTCGAGACTTTTAAAAATAAATATACACAATCCAACCAAAAAGTTCCATCAATAGTGAGAACTCCAACATCGTGTGAGTATTTTAAAATTATTTATTTGGATTCAAAAATGATCATTCATCTCGTATTAAAAGATAAACATTATTCTAGTCAATTCTTGTTACATAATCCCTATAATCCCTCAATGTACACCAAGAAAGTAGATGATAAAATTCTAATTTTAGTCCTTTATATTCACGACTTAATAATTATGTGGAACTCAACCAAGTGTATTATTGAATTAAAATCATAGTTGAAATGACCAGTTTGGGTATGTTTCATTTTCTCCATGGTCTTCGTATTTCACAATCTAAGAATGTAATTTTGATTATTCAATCTAATTATGCTAAATAAATCATACACCACTTAAACATGTAAGAGTATAAGTGTACATTGAATCTTTTTCAATATGGAATAAATCTTTCTATTAAATGTTCTTATCCATTAGTTGATGGTACACTTTATAGGAAATTGGTGGGAATCCTTGTAGACATGACTCATACTTAGTACAATTTCTTTTATATTATATATCATGTCAAAAAAATTTCAATACAACCTTGATAGGAATTATAAAGTGGTAATACAAATATTAAAGTATCATCGTAGTCTAAAATTTACGAGGTTGACAATAAGTCTAAAGGAAAGTGTCAAATTATTTTTTACACTTATGGTAAAAAAACCACAATTGTAGGTTACAGATATAATGACTAGGTAGGAGATCCAAATTACCATAAATCAACCACAGAATATATATATTATTTTTGGTTAGTTCAGGGGACTTAGTTTTACAAAAAATATATTTTATAATAAAAAAATTAAGTATATTGGAGTTGTCATTGCCATAAATGAGTTAGTGTTGATTTGATGTATGCTTTCTAATTTTGATTTTATACAAACCCAACCCACAATGCTTTGGTCTAATAATAAGATTACTATCCTTAACTCTCATAACCTAGTGCAAAACTAATGCTCAAAACACATATAATTTCATATCTATTATATATAAAAACTAATACATGATAAGGTTGTCGATCTTAAGTCTTATCGAATAGATGATCTAGTTCAAGACATATTCACAAAGCCCTTGCTTTAGGTAATATGTTTGTAGCTCATATGACTTTTTAGGTGTGAAGGAAAGTGTTGTAAATGGGAGATATTTTAATGATTCATTCTTCCTTCACTTTATCAAATTATATCTTACACTAATATGTTAAGGTATTTAATAATACATACACTTTTATCTTATTAAATATATTTACAATATTTATTTATAATATAATCCATAATTAAACACTGATTAATACACATTTAACTATAATTCATAATTAAAAAAAATTATCATTAAATATATAATTAATTTAATTTTATAATAATATAATTGAATTTTATTACAATTAACCACTCTCTAAAATCCTAACCATAACTTCTTTTCTTAATTATGTAAAAGTATAAAGGAATGTTACAGCGCTGAATTTAAGCTAGAGATACTAATTTCATAAGGTAGTCAAACTCGCCTTAAATTATACTCAAATCTAGTTAGATCCATTTTGGCCATGTACGTACCGCTGTCAATTTGAAAACATGTATATATATCTATATATCTAAAATTAAAGTTATAATTATATACCAAAAAAAAATAGTATTTAATTTATAGTTGATATGTTTAAATATTTTATTATTATTTTTTATATTTTTTTTATATATAATAAAAAAAAATAATTATAAAATTGTTAAATTTTAAAAAAATGATTCAACGATAAAAAAAAGTAATTTTCATGCAATTATATAGTATTTTCAAACTATAATATTTTAAATCTTAATATATCATTTATGTGAAAAAAATATTTTATATTCGTATACTTTTGATCTATATAACTATTATAAAATTATATATTTATCGAAAAAAAAAAAAAAAAAACCTATAATGTTGGAGGTACATTATGTTTTTAAAAAAACTCATTTTAATAATTATTTTACCATACAATACATGCATGCAAATTTGTCAATCAATATACTTCTTGTTAATCAACTACTACTTTGTAAAGAAAAGCATAAAAAATATCGATAAATTATTTTTTTATTTTTAAAAATATAATAATATACTAAACTCAAAATCTTTCATTTCAGTTAAGTACAATATTATAAAATTGTATAAAAATACCACTATTATCACTTAAATTTATGTAAACTTTTATTTTGGAAAAAGAATTGTGTCACCTTTTTATATCAAAATATGCCATATTACCATAATGATAACAAATTTTTTCCTTGTAGAATTCGTCTTAAAAGAGTTTATCAAACTTATGTAAGAACCATATAATGCAGTTACAATATCTACATTACATTTCTTTATGTAAGAACCATATAATGCAGATACCATGTCTACATTACATTTGTTTTGTAAACGAGTTTATAGAATTGAGTAGCTCCTAAAATCATTTCTTTTATAATTTCACTCTTTTTAAAAGCATTTCACACTTACGGATGTAAATGAAATGACTATTTTACCATTTTTCATACCGAAGGTCGGCCGAGTCATTCATCCAAATGTGAAGGTGCCCACTTCCCATACTCAGTGATTTAATCTAAATCAGGTCAGATTTAATGTGATCGAATTTTTCAACGAAATGAATGCAGAAGTAGACACAACCAGACAGAATTCCCACTGCCCACATACTTCTTATTCATATGGTTGCTGGTCAAATTCCACAAGCACATTAGACCATTTTCTACGTGAAAAAAACAACATTTCCTTTGAACATTTCGCTTACACTTTGGACAGATGAACATTATTCACAACATTTTTTTCTGTGCTATCACATGCACTGAGTGGGTAAAAACAAATATTTGCTTTCTGAATTGTTTCTTCTCCATCCTTTTCTTATAACGACATTTGAACTATAATAAAATTTGAACAAACAATACGAGAAAGTGAAAGTGGTCAAACTACATGTTATGAAGTTAAACTAAAATAACACATACATAAGACTTTCTTAAACCAAATTAATTGGAATAGTTGATCTATCTTACATATTTTTGAGATCTTACATTATTTTATTTTTTATTTATTTATTTATTTTTATTTTTTTTGAAGAACTTTAGTATTATATAATATTAAAAATAACACATCAATAACTCAATAGTAATTTATTACCTATTGAAACTGGTGTTGTATAATGTATTTATAATATAAATTTGAATGCTTCAATAAATGTTATAATGAACAATAATAGTTTTTTTCTTATTGATAGATGTTTAAATGAATTAGAGTAATTTGCTGGAATGCAAACTAACATCTAACAATTGAGAAAGGAAAAAATACATAATAAATGTTAAATGATTCAAAAAGCAAAAAGGCTCACCCTTGCTTGTGAAGACTATAAAGTTATTCTAAAGACATGTCTAGAGCGTAGCTACATGCCCCATACAAAAATGATATAATGAATATAAATTTAATGAGGGAGAAGAGGACCACCATATCTAGATCATAAAAGCATATTCTAATAAGAAAGCCAAAATGGTGAAAAATGCAAAGATGTCAAAAAACGTATGACTATTAAAATTCAATAAATATGTCACTAACACTTAATTTTAAAAAATATTTGATGAATACAAAAACAGCTTGAAAATAAGCTGAAGGAAAATTTAGATGTAATTTCAACATTAAAACTTATTAGACCTCAAGAGATTACTATAGGATTCAATTATAATTAACTTTTGTTTATCAATCAAAACATATTGTTTTATGGGTATTAAAATATTGAAATATTTTTAATAGTTGACATGCGCATTATTAACATTAAAAAAAATTATTTATCAATGTTTTGATTAGTGGAATGTTGTGGATGTTATTAACCATGACAAACTAGATGACGTAATAAATAATAACTAAAATGAAGGGATGAAATAAGTTTGAGAATGTGCACTCCAAACTATTATCTCTCGACACTACCTAGAACGATGTCTATATAAACCCAATGATCCTTCACTAGATTCCACCTTAGTTTTTAAGCCATCTAATGTACTTGGCCAACTAGAATTATAATTTTATTCTCTCATCCCGATGATGGTTCATGGAGTGTGAACCAAAACATTGATTTAAAAAATATGATACAATTTGATCTAGAAATCCTTTACAAATATCGCATGCACTATGAAAATACTATATATTTGAAATATATTCACATTTTGGTAAATTTTGTGGGCTCACTTATGGGGTGAAAATATCCCATTACAACTTTCATATTTAGATGTGTAAATTATATCGGCTTAGTTACAAATATAAGCACATCGAACATTCAAACACAAAATTTCCTCCATGATTACACTTATTGATTGTGATGAAAAATTGAAGTCATTGCTTAGTTCATATGAATAATAGAACATCTGGAGAAATAATTTATTGGTATCATAATTTCTATGGAAATGGTAAAGCCATGGAATTTTTTGACATATATTTGTTGGTCATTCTAAAATAAGTCCACTAGAATGAAAAATGTAACTGTTATAAACTCAACTAGACCATGTGATTATCAAATCATTCACAATTTCTCATAGGAGTAAATTGGCAAGGCCACACATAGTTTTGATATAGTGATAGGTAATGGGAGGTTTAGCCCAATTTATAGATAATTTTTAGTTAATCATACTATTTGTGTAATAAAAGATTAGAGAAAAAAAAATATCAATTCTTCCATAATTTCATTAAAGAATTTCATGTAATGTTATGAGTGCAATAGGTTAATTTTGTTAGATTAATTACATAATAAATAAATAATACTATGTTGTTTTAGATATTTTTTTAGTTGTTAAGTTGTTAGCTATGTAGATTTATCATGAAGCTTAATTAAGCTTATGATTATTATTATGGTTAATTTTATAAGTATCATATCCTTTAATGGATAAATTCTTGAGATATTTATATGGCTTGTTCAATGTAATATGTGAATTCTTCTAGTTGATCTAATAAAATTTATGGTATGGAGCTTATGATTTTAAAGCCTAAGAGATAGCCATGTGACATAGGACCATCCAAGGCCTCATGCAATCTTATATGAACAAAAAATAATATGAATAGGATTCATAAAAATAAAAATATGAATACAATGGATATCAACAAGTGGGATTACATAACTTTACTATTATAATGCTTGCAATAATTTTAAGCCACTTCTAGAAATTTGTGATAAGCTTGGGTTCCTCAAACAAGTACAACACCTGACACCTATGATGAACTTATTTTTTATTTTATTTGAAATGCAAAACTTGCAATAATATGGAAATTTTCGTGAATCATGTAAATAACACAAGAAACTTATCTATCAATTTAGATTTTTTGAGTTGTTAGAGAATTGAAGGAAAATGGAAAATCAACATAGTGGAGCTACATGCTTTGTGGTAACATGATGTTTTTCATTGACATTTTAAACATCATTCTAAATCCATATTTAAAATTATATCTTACATAACTATCATGGTTTCGCTATAAAATTCAAAATATTCTATAATAATCATGGGAAATTACTATTTTACAAGAAGCACATTGACACCATTTTGAGTCCATTTGTCAAAATAGTTTATGTCTGAATGTTATAAATTATTTATGAAAGGTATAATTTTTCAAATCCTATGTAGGATTGATTTCCATTAGGATTTGACCTACTTAAGTAATTATAGAACTTGGGATGAGTATTGGTGATGTGTTATGGACATTCAACATTTAATAATTCTGGTGCATATTAATGTGTTATAATAATTAAATTATTGTGTCTCTTAGTCATGTATTAGTTGTATTTAATTTTATTGATTTACTAAGTGGCTGAGAGAATTAATGTATGTAGTTGCTTTGTGTCTATATATATACACATAATTGCACTTGTGAGATGGATTTTAGGGAGAGCTAGTTCCTTAGTTAGTCTTGGAATAATTTTAGAGTATTTTAGAGAAAGAAGACTTGAATCAATTCAATAAAATATTTTTGCTAGTCATATATTTACGAGTCTAAAATACTATAAAGCATATTATTTTGAGATTGCATTCATTATATAAGTTTTTAATGACTTCAAAATGTATGCAAGCTATAATTCATCATTTCAAATAATCAAAAAAAATTTCACTTTAGTTTATCATATTGTTTATGTGTATAGGAATGAAAGTTAGTCCATCCATTATGTTAACTATATTGGCTACATATACTAAGGTTATTTTTCATGGACCCTTGAATCACAACTACATCATTTGGTATCACATAAAGGCTATAATCCTATTTAGTGTTTGTTTTGTCTTCATTTTTGAGCACAAGTATAAATTAGCTGTATAAATCTTCTAATAATATTGTCGAGTAGAAGCTATGGAGGTTATACTTTTACTTGAGAAAAGAATTGGCATACAAATAAAGTTTAGAAATTTGGACTGGTTATTATTTCACAAGAAAAAGTGTGTGTATAAAACAAGTGATATGTTGAGATTGTGAAAAGACATTATAAATATTAGAAAAAAAATTATGTATAAGGTGTTTGCATATTGTAATGTATTCCATAGAAAAAAAAAAGTTAGTACAAGATATAGATAAAGTGTTGTAGGTGAGTTACATGAGTATGTGACTTGTATTCCTATGTATAAAACTATAAATACATCCTCAATTAAAATACAAGTGGGTAAAGGGTGCATATAGATTATATACGTATTATTCTAGTGGGTAAAGAATAATAAATTTGATATAATTTGAAAGAATAGATTTACACATGTGTTTCAATAAGTGAAACAAAATATTTAAAAGTGTGAAGGTCTTACAATCTATGGTGAAGAGGTAGATATTGAACTCTACTACTAGTGATATCTATGTAGTTTTAGGAGTGACACAATAAAATATATAGATTGTTATTTTTACTCTCTTATTGGTTGACTAGAGAACAAAGAAATGAGGAAAATATGTGTATTATATGTGTAGGATTTCCTATGAAGGATTGAGCATTGGATTTAAAGTGAACATTAAATTGAGCAGATATAAATTTTGAATTTATAGAATATGGATTTGAGTAGATATAAATTTTGAATTTATAGAATATGGATTTGCTAAGAGAGAAATTGAGAGTTATTTTGAGGAATAAATTAAGTGATAAAGGTTTTTAAAAGGCCTTGGAACATAGTGTATAGGATATGACAATGATAAGTTGACATGAAAAAACAATACGGTTTGAAGAGAAAGAAACCCACATGATCGAGATAGATATTATGATGGCATACATAAAAGAAATGATATTAGCTTTAGAGAATATAGAGAGGAAGATCATATCACTAATACTAAAATCAAATATTTAGAAGTTTAAAAATTATATGATAATGGTTCAATCCATAATGGATATATTTGAGGAATAAAATGTAATAAAAATATTATTAAGAAAATAAGGAAAATAATTTGAAGTTGAGGGATACATCATATGTAAGGTTGAAAATGATGAAGGGGTGAATCAGGGATACCTAGAAGAAAAGGTAAAAGCCTTCATGATTTTAATAGAATATGGTATTTTGAACATTCATTCATAGATAAATATATATGAATGATCTTGAGGGATGATGGATGAAGTGAAGATATAAATTTTAGCCATTCCCATTATAGGATATAAATATGTGGAAGCAAATCCCATTATAGTGGGAGAAGAAGTAACAAAAAAATCATGTTTTTAGTAGAGATTTAGATGAGTGAAATAAAGGTGTAGGCATGCACACATAATAATGAGATAGAGTTGATTGTATTGTATTTCTTTTTGACAAAAAAATTAGAAGAAGAATAAGAAGAATTTGAAAGAATGGTTTAGGAAGAACACATTGCTGAAAAAAATAAATTGGAGATGCATTCCTGGCATCCTTAATATTTGAATGTGGCGAATAATATATCCTCATTTAAGGGGATAAAACAATATAACATGGAAATTAAAGTAGAGAAATAAAAGTAGGTTTCATTTAAGATAGCGAAGATAAGTTGAAAGGAAAATAATTACATCATAGGAAACTAAAGTTTATAGAGTATCAGGTATATTGTGAATAAAGGGAGAGTATCCTCACTAAAGTGAATAAAATTGAAGAAAACAATTATTCCAAAAAAATCAATAATGAATAAACATGCCTTTTGGAATGGAAAGAGGTGAAACTAAAGATGAAGCTGAAAGAGAAAAATATTATACATAGAGAAGTTTATAAATAAAATGTGAAGGAAATGATTTGTACATTAATTTACATATGTGAAGAAGAAAAGAGAAAAAAATAATTATAATAATAGAAGAATAAAATAAAAATATAGAGAGTGCAATGCTAATTTCACATGGCACAAATTTTAAGCTAAAGAAATGAATGAAAAGAGAATCAATAAATGTATATTTGAAGATAAATAAAGAGGAATAGGAGTGAATGGATGGCTAACTTTTATATCAATTCATGCTAGAATAAAGATGAAAGAAAAGAGCATTAATCAATGTACATTTGAAGGTAAATAAATAAGAATAGAATTGTATTGGTAGTTGATTTTTATATTAGTCCATGCATGTGAGGAAATGAATAATAATACATAAGAAAAAAATTGGAAGGAGTACATGAAGGAGCTCTTGATTTCAAAAATTCTAATTTAATTTTTTTGAGTGTGTTAATAATTTTTTTATCACATGAATGATATAAGGCACTAGGAATTATTTTTAAAAATTTATAAAATGAGATAGTTGAATTCAAGATTATATTGAAGAAGTTGTGGATATCAAAGCATTATTTTAAAATATTATGAAGAGTGAAACATAAAGTAGAGATAAAATATTATTAGAGGTGGATGAGTTTTATGAAATTAAATTACATAAATATAAAGGGAAGATAAGAGAGTCATGAGGCACCAAATACAATTGATTTGGATAAATAGAAGTAAAAATATGAAAGAGGAAAATATAATAGAATGTATTTTGAGAGACATAAAAATAGAAGATGTGGGGCTTTGTTAACTTGATGTGGATGTATAGGTATAATAGTTTTCATTTTTATGATATATGAGACATGAAAAGTGTGTAAACATGGTGAATTTAATGAAAATTTATGGACATCTGATATTTGTCCAAGGAAAAGAAGAAGACTATATCTTAATTATAAAAGAGATGAAGGTGATGTAGTGGATATATGAGTGCTCATACCCAAACATAGATGGATACTCAAATATAGACAAAGATAATAATAAAAAATATAAATTCATATTTAGATTAAGATTCAAATACAAATTATAGTTGTAGCACAAATGAGGATATAGATAGTGAAGAGAGATGAAAATTTTGAAGTTGTCATACATGTTAAAGTGGAAGAAATAGACATTATTGAAGTGAAAAAGGTACTATAGTCATTTTAAGTTGTAACTAGATCCACAAAAGATAATAACATAAGGAAAATTATAGAACTGACAATGCAGAAAATGGGTAATGCGTTTGTAAGTTATGCATTTTAGTTTTTAGATGAAGATGTTTATTCGAAGATAATTTTCATAAGGGAAGACAAACAGTGTAACATACCCTACATAGATTTTAAAAAGAGAGAAAAATATGTTGTTGTTATTATCCTAACCTTGTTTAGATGATAATGATATTATATTTGATATCTCATTATAATAAGAGCATAATGAAGCTATAGTGGTTGAAGAAAGAAGTGAAGAAAATTTAGCAAAATTAAAATTCCAAATAAGGGCATAAAAATTAGTTGAATAAAAACTGAAGATAGATGCAGTAGAAAAAATTATTTTGACAAAGATATTGAAATTTTTTGATACCGTGACAAGGCAATGAAATAATATGAGGTTACAAGAAATTATTTCGAATCATAAAATATGAAAATGGAAGGAAGAAAAAATATGTAAACTAATGATAATCATGAAGAGTTAAAATTATATGAAGATAATTGGTATGATATTTCAATATTAGTTTAGATGAAAGTTAAACAAAATCAATATGGATTTTGGTGGAGGAGGTCTGATTATAGTGAGTATAAACATACAAAAGTGTGTAATAGTAGAATGAATATGAATTATTGGAGGTACACATATAGAGGTTGTTAAGTCCCATAATAGGAAGTAAATTGAGAGAAAAATATAATTGGAGGAAATGGATGGATTATACATAATTAATTAGAAGGAAAAGGAAAAATTTGATTAGAGAGCTAAGTGAAGAATAACAATTTATTGTTTAGTAGTTGGTTCAAAAATAAATAAGGAATTGAATGAAAATATTAATATGTGTCTCACACGATGTAAAGGCACACCATAGATTATGATTCAAGTCAAAATTATGGTTATATCATCTAGCCTAAATTTTTAAATATTTTCTAGGGGCATTAAATACCCCATGTAATTTTGCCTCAACAAAAAATTATAAATAGAAAAGATAACAATACAAATATGAATAGGATGGATTGAAATAAGTGGGGTTACATATCTTTATTGTTAGAATGTTTATGATAATTTTGAAGTACTTCTTGAAATTTATGATAAGCCTTACTTCCTTAGATGAGTATAACACTTGAAACATATGATAAATGAGTTAAAGAGCCAATAACATTAAAATTTGTATGAAGCATGAAAATGACACAAGGAGAACATCAGTGAATTAAAATTTATATAAGTTATTATAGATTTTTGTGAAAATAGAAAATCATCACAATGGAGCTATAAGCCCTGCATGAATGTGATATTTTAAATTAGATTCTTATCATCATTATAAATCCATCTCTAAAATTAGATATTATATAGCTATCATGGTTTGGATATGAAATATAAAATATGCAAAATACATAATGTGAAGTTATAGTTATATAAGAAGTACATTGACACCATTTTTAGTCCTTATATCAAATTATTTTATGGTGTAAGGTTAGAGAATATTTTTATAGACTCTATTTGTTTAAAACCTATATGTTTGATTTCAAATAGGATATGACTTGATAAAGTAATTATGTAATTAAACATTAGCATTGGTGATGTTATATAGAGTTTGGGATGCATTATAAACATTAATAAGGTATTGAGCATTTGATAATTGTGATGTATAGTAATGTTTTACAATCATTTGATGATTGTGCCTCTTAGTGTTGTAGTAATTATATTTAAATATTATGGAATTAATGTGTGGTTGAGAGAATTAGTGTTGGTATGTTAATTATGTATCTATTAAAACACTTCCCTACACTTGCGAGAGTGATTTTGAGGAATAGTTGATCCTATCAAAGTTTTGTATGTATTTTAGAGTCTTTTAGAGAAAAAGAACCCAGATCATTCAGGTAGAGATTTATATAATTCATATATATATATATATATATGACATGTCAAATATTTTAACACATCTTAGTTTTAGACTTTATTAATAATGGAAGTCTAGAATTAAGCTAGAAAATGTATGCACGCTATAATTCCTCATTTGAATCAATAAATATCTTTGTTAATTGAGTTTATCATATTTTAAATGTGTATAAAATTTAAATTTAGTCAAATAATTGTGTTAACTCTATAGTTTGGATGACCTAATATTGTCCTTCATTAGACCCCATAAGTATGAATCCATCACCAAGGTTCATGTAGAAGAAAATAAGTTAGTATTTTTTACAAAACAAATTATATGGTGAAATAAATAAAAGTATACTTATTTAGGAAAGAAGAGTAGTCATTCAGTGTGATGAAGTATCAAATAAGAGAGATCATTGAGTGCATTTTTCATTGTGATTTGATGTGATTTATATGAATAAATATCTTGAATATGGGATTGATATACATAGAGAGGCATCGAAAGAATTGGTGGGTAATGAATCTATTTTAAAATTTGTCAAATATTGTTGATTATTTCTATTAATGATAGCCAAAAAATATCCCTATATAATCATATAATTTGATTTTTAAAAGGACCAGAGGGATGTGAATAAATCACTATTGGGGATATGTGAATGCTCATATTTTTATTTTGATGACGTTTGATCATATATCAAGGAATCTACCTAGAATAATACCAAAGTAAATAGAATCTCCCAGATGAAGGAAGTGCCACAATCATAACATAACCAAAATAAGAATAGCATTTTAAAAATAAAATACATCCTAAAAAGAGTGATACATGTTTTCAATGCAACTATAAAAGAACATGACATAGTTATTCAAAGGAGTGATGAATTTATGATTTAAGTAGTTGATATTTAAGATTTACTCAAATTTAATTTTTGGTTTCTAGTCTAGAGAGTCAATAATGACACCATTCTATGATAAATTTATGGAAGAGCAAATATCCTAGCTAAGGAAGGGGACATTATTCATGCCACTAGATAGTTTATTTTTTATTAGACAATAAAAATATAAATCATTGTGATGTAAATTTTTATTTAGTCAACTAAACATATGAAAATGAACTTTAAATCATTATTTTAAAATAATTATTTATTTAAACTTAAGACAAGTCACTTTAATATTTTCCTATAAAAAATTATTAATTATGTATTTGGAGAATTGAAATGAACATAAAGATTAATAATTTATAAATTATTTGTTTAATAGTCATAAACTATGTAAAATGGGGTATTTTAACAAATATTTTGAAACTTGTGAAATTTAAAGTTTTCCATCCATTTTAGGTGGTTTAATGTAAAACATTTAATTTCATTTCTCAGAAAATGGTAAAGAGTTTTAAGCTGAAAATTGACAATGTTGTCTTGTTTTAAAAGTGAAACCATGTGTAAAATAGATGATTACAAAAAAAAAATGTTATTATTAATTAATTGTATTTACTGTAAAACTATGGTGAAATGGGTAGTTTACAACACATGTCATTGAAATATTCTCAAAAAATTATAAGGACAAACATTATATTATGGAGTTACAAGATATTTACTATACAAGAGAATCAATATATTTATAAAATTATACTTTCCAAAGAAACAAGGAAAGGTGATGAACTCGATGACAATGATAATTTTCATAGAAAATATTCGATGTTATTAAAACTTTTTATTTCTACCAATTTAGTTCCAAAATATAGTAATCAAACTAAAACATTAGATTTTTAGAAAATATTTAACTACTAAATATCATGCTTAAGAATCCAGATCAGTATTTTACTTGAAAAATAGGTTATTTTACATTAAATGCCAGGAGGTGGCTTTACTTCATATAAATTTTGAAATTAAAGGATATATGTTATTAAATAAAAGTAGGTGAGAAACCCAAAGATGAGAAAACTTTGATTGCGTTGGTACTATATAATTTAATTTCATCATATGAATCATTTTTTGAGTCATGTCATATGATTTTGGAGACACATACATTGGATTAGTAGAAGTTGTCAACATCTTTCACGAAAAAAGAAAGGATGAAAGACAAATTAATTTATATTTAATACAAGCAAATCCTTGAAAGAAACCTCTTAAATAAATGTAAGTAGTTCAATCAATCTAAATAGAAGTGTTTCTATTGTAATAAACCTAGTCATTTTAAGAACAATTGTCATATTTGACAATATTATTTGATGGCTAATTGAAATAAGTCACAGTATTCAAATGTCTTTGAAGAAGATGAAAAATTCCAACAAGTATGCCTAATTTTTTTGTGATAGTTAACGAATCAATGGATTCGATAATGTGGTATTTTGATTTGGATGCATCAAGAAATTACACATGTCATAAATACCAATGTGTAATTTTTTTAAAGAGAATAGCACTAAATAATTTGTTTCCTTGTTGATGGTTAGGTTCACTATGTTAGAGGATATAAGGACAATTTTGAAAAAATTATCCTGATTACTAGTATAATTTAGAAAAATGTTACAAAAAATTAGTCTACATTATTCAAAAAATTATATTTTTATATTCTCTCTAATGTAATTTATGGGGAATGGATTCAAATTATTACCATAATACTAGTCAAAATTATTTGGAATATATGAAAAATTATTATTTATCCAGCATTCTCTCTAGTCTAATTTGGTGGCTATAAGCCTTGATTATTTGATGTGGTCCTTAAATGGTGATGTTCATATTGCCTTTTTAAATTATGGTAGTTACCATTTCAATAATGTTCAATTTATGCATGATATGAACACCAATATTTTATCTATAATTGATATAATTACAAATCCTATCCTTTTTTTAAATTTTAATGGAAACAAATTCATGGTTAGTAATCCTCATGAAAATAAATAAATTATTATTGGTATTAGTAACAAGGTATAGTATATGATTTTTAATCTCAAATAAATAAAAGAGCATGTATTACTAAAACTTAAAATCACTAGTGAACTATGGCATAAGATGTATCTTCACCTTGGTTATTAGAATTTTCATAAATTTCTTCAAACTAAAATGGTCAATGGACTTTCATTTATTCAAAATATTAAAAATATATGTTCAAAATGTTAAATGGAAAAGATTTTTTCAATTCATTTGACATTGGTAAAGAACAAAGATGTAAATGTGCACTAGCTTTGGTAAAATGGGTTTGTATGATCTAAATCAAACACATTACATATATGTAAATTTACATTATTTTTTGTTTATAGATTATTTTTTTGACATTTGGCTTTTTTTTATGTATATGAAGTGAGAATGATTCAATAAACATGTATCCTAAAAATCTATAGTAGATAAACAATGAGGGAGATGTGTAAAATATCTTAGATTAGTTAATAGGGATGAGTTCATCTATGATAAATTTTAGAAATTTTGTGAAAAATAAGTTATAAACATGATATATTATAAATAACATAAGGAATTAATACTAAGGATTCACATGACAATCATGGAGATAATGCATTTTATGGTTGATAGCTAAAATGTACCATATTAGTGCTGGGAAGATGTTTTGAATATAGTTGAGGAGATGCACAACATTAGGGGAAAAAGGGAAAATTTAGAAAAAAACATTTTCATTTCATGTAAATATTATTTCCATTTTTAAAAGGGTTCATCCTCTTTCCTTTAAAAACTTATACAAACATTAGGTAGGTCATTACAGACCCTGACGGGTGTACAACCTTTTTCAAAAATGGTGTACACCATTTCAAACCCCAAAATGAAGTACACAATTTGTGAGGTAAGAGATGTGCACCATTTTTTGGGACAAAAAGGGCATATATCCTTTGAGAAAAAGAGCATACATCATTTAAAAATATGAAAACCCTACACAATTTTAGACCCATATTGCATTTCCCCTATGAACTAGTTGGTTGTAAATTTATTGTATAAAATAGAAGATGTGCATGTTATTTGTCTCCATAAATATGTGATAAGATTCCACACTTGTATCTATGTCCCATGTATGTTTATTTTACTAAGGGCATGGTTAGGGTTTGTAATGCATTTTTTATGATGTAATTTTAATAATAATCACAAGCGCGTGTTTAAATTAAATTTACATTTCTATCATGAAAACATTCAACTACCCAATATAAATGTTTATTTTTATAAATTTATATACTTAATTCATTGCAAAAAATTATTGAAACAAACCTCCAACAAAGCCTTGATGAAAACCCCCAACATTTTCAACTCATAGAAAAAGAAGTTGAACTATACAAAAAATATAATTCAAAGTAGAAATAATTTTAGTTTTTTGATAGATATTTGAGTTGGTGGGTCCCATGACCTATAAAAAAATAGACTGACATAAATTTAAAAACCGCAAACCATCAATAATAAGATATAATAAAACCAAATCAAACATGGTCCCAACATCAAATAAGATGCAGAAAAAACACAAGTTACATAATAGATAAAGAAACTAACCAAAATAACTATCCCACCCTTGTCTTCTCTATGATGGGAACAAATAATCCTATAAAAAGGATTAAGGTAGCAACCCATTTTTTTCTTACTCCTCACTACAATTCAATCTTCTGGATAACACATATTTCCTAAATCTACACCATAAGGGTTAGACATATAACTTGATGGGTCTCTAGATGCAACATTCATAGTATCTAAAACCACATTAATAATCCTAGAAATCCTAATCTCCTTAGTTCTCAACTCCTTAGATAATAGAGTCAAAACTTGAGGTAAATAACCTTTAAGATCCACCTTTTGATTAGTTTAATCAACTTATTTTGATGGTTTAATAGGGATGAAATCTAGAAAACTATCATATGATCATCACATATATACTTCCACCAAGAATAATCCAATTTATGCTTTGAGCTATGGAAATGCCTAGCTATTTGAAAAATTTCAAAACATTTATGACACCTAAAGGGTTGTGCCTCAAAATCAAGTGTTTTAGTCTAGCACTGATCTTTGACTACTAGTTCAATAGCTATTGGAAGGTCCTGAGAGGTATCTATACAAACAATAATCTACGAAAAGGTGTTATGAGATAATTTGGTGGTATAAGCAACAATGTCTAACACATCACCCTAGTTTTAACCAATAGCTAAGAGGTAGGAATCTACCCAAAATTTTAGAGGAATATATGGTAGTTGAACCTAGATGGCCCTAATGGATATATTTTCAAGAATAGTGTAGAAGGTGGGAAACTAGGGATTTTTAAAAAATTGGGGATGATCCTAGAACTAAGATTTGGACTAAACAATCTTATCATGGTTAGCAATACTATCATAAATCAAAATAAGGAAGCCTCTACCACATGGATATATTTTAAAATTATCCTCTATTAAAGGTTAGCATGGATTAGAGACATATTGATGTAGAGTAGGGAGGATTGTCCAAAATATGTCAAATCTACATACAAAACCCTTAATCATGAACCAATACTCATTTTGAATCACTCCCTCTAGAGCATCCTCCATGAAGTACACCACTAGGGTGTCTTTTATAGTGCCCAAAATATCAACAGCTGATTTCTTAGACTTATTTTCCACTTGAGAAGCTTCAACAAAATATTTTTCTTTTGTTAATAATTTGACATCTAAATTTATTCCCATCGGGTGAAGAGTATCCCCATTAGGGGTAGGGAAGAAGGTTGGCACTCCAAAGAAACTTCCAAATCTCCAAAAATAAATTGTCAAAATTGTAGATTGTGCATATAGATGCCTTAGGGAAATTTTGGTAGAAAAAACAAATATCACTCTTAACCATTGTTAAGTCACCAGTAAACACTAGCATCTTGCCCAGATAACTCCATCAACCTAGTCTACTAATATGGTTTTACAACCCTAGTGGTGGGGCGAATAATCATAGTAGCTCATGATATAATGATGGTAGATCAACAACCAACAAACTATTTAGAATTTAGTAAAGACATTTTTATAACTATAATTCCCAAAACAATGATTAATCATATCCCTATAAATGGGTTATGGACTTGCCTCATCACATTTAACATAGTTTTAAAGTCACATAACTCCCATCTCATTGAACACCAGGCAAGTAATCCATTACATAAAATAATTTTCATAACTAACCCATCATACGTTAGTGTGGTAATGATATTAGAGAGTGATCATCATAGGGAATGGACCTTAATACCTTTGTTGGACCCAAATGTTTGCTAATTATCATCCATTTTTTTGTGTTGGACTATCACATCATAGAAGGAGCATAGTGCAAAAAGACTATGGCATAGGACATGATAGGATTATAGGCATCATATAATAGAACCTACAAGGCACAAGAGGACAAGAATGTGGAAGGACCATTGTGAGAGGACCCAGTCAAAGAATAATTAGTCATGAAGAACCCAAGCACATAGGACTCAGAATTGAAGTAAAAGACTAGGAGAGTATGTTAGAAGTGGGAGTAGTTAAATGAATGATTTAAATAGGACACCTAGACGTTATTTATAGGAAGTTTTTCACTGGCCTACAAATAGAGGAACACGGTAGCAATTATATAACATAGAACGTAGATATATGGGTACAAAGGACTGTGTACTTAGGAGAAGGAAATTTGTTGAATTCCATGAATCTCAATCTGTTGTGAGTTTGTTGGATAATTACTCAAGTCATTAATGATTATAAACACTTAGTTAGGGTTAATCAAATATAAATACCCTTGTTCTAAAGGACTGTGAAGAGGATGGTGGATGAAAGTATTGTTAGTTTTTGATGTTTAAACATAATATATGAACTTACAGGTTTTACCAAAATTTTTGTGTTCATGGTTAATTATGTCATGTGAGTTAAGCATAGTAATTGGGACTTAGTATGAATTCTATCCCATAGTTTATTTTTTAAGAAGTAACTTTGAAACTGTAATGTTGCTAATTGATGTAATTATGGTAATCAAACTTAGAACTCCAAGGTTCATAATTTTGTACCTTTAATTTTATGGAATATCTAATTTAATTTTATTCATGTTATCATAAAAATGTATTTCTAAAAAATGTTAAACACTATTCCATCATGGTGTAGATGTTTATCCCATGTTTTCTAAGGATTAAGATGTCATCAAGGTAGATTTTTAAAATGACATAGGGAAAGGAGCTTACGATGTAATTCAACATCTAAATGAATGGATTCATTACATGAGTCAACCTGAAAGGAATAACCAACTAGTCAAGCACTCCTTCATTTGTTTTTATGACTATATTACAAATGTCTACAGGTTCAACATGAAAATGATGATACCCGTAATTAAGATCAAGTTTGGAAAATAATTATACACCATGTATATGGCATAAAAATGCCTTAATATTTAGATGAGAATAATAGTTCCTCACTTTAATCTTGTTAATATTTATTTAATTGATTCAAAACTTTGGCATAAAGACAAATAGGATTTTGTAAGGAAATAACATGGGCATGATGTTTCCATTATGCATGATATCATGGATCTACAACTTGATCTATTCATTATCTAGAAATTATATTTTGTATAAAGAGGTTTGAGGTAAAGGTAGTTAAGGGATAAAATATATTGTATTTTTTAGTGTAGAGTATGTAGGAACTTATTTAGGTGACTAAATGATATCCTTGTGTTCATCAAATATATGGTTCAATTATTTTACCTTTGTTATGGTTCCATAAGGATGTTATTAAATTTACTTCTTATCATCAAGAGTATACTTCTTAATGGAACTAACAAGATTCTTGCACTTCCTACTACTAATAACTAAAATCTTATGAACTAACTATGGTATATGATTTTTCAAATCATGACAATATATCAAAACATTTGAAAGATATAATTCATATAATATATGTCAATGGTAAATATATGGTTGAACACATGTAAAACATCACACACCTTTATTGGTGAGATGTCACAAAGTATTGCATCTTTAAAAAGTTTTGTTTTGTATACCAAGTGACACTACTAGGTGAACCATTTCTCAAGGCCTTCAGTAGACCATACACTAGTGTAGGGTTATGGATGATGTATCAATTTCAAGTTAAATTTTTGAAGATATGCTCTAGGATAAATTAAATTCTTATTAATTCCTTTAGAAATGATGAATTGTATTGGCTCACCATTGAATTACATATGTTAATGAAATAATATTTATAATTCATATAATTTTTTTTTGGGGGAAGTAAAGATATTTTTAGTACCAACCATATCATTGGGTTCATAATATATTATCTACATACCCTTTTATAGTGATAAATAACTTGTACCCACTTCTCAAGATATGCAAGTAGATAGTTCATGGTATGACACTCTTCATTAGATTGAATATTGAAGTTTTAAATTAAGCACCACTTTCAAATCCTGTACTACTTGTTCTAATCATTTGAAAACAATTTTCCACTCCTAGGTATGATGAATAAATCAATAGACATATAAGTAGAAGGCCTTCAGTGTAATTATTCAGATCATAAAATGTCATCATATAGAAATTAATTGATTAGTTTCAGGAAATCACATAGATTGGTGATCCTAATATTTACTACCCATTTTTGGTGTTATGGTGGGTTTACTTGCTTCTCTTTTTCTAGAAGATCTTCAATATTTAATGACATCATTTCTAATAAGTCCATTTTTTTTCATAGGTGCTAAATATTTATGTTTCAAATTTACCTCCACATCATTTTGATTACTATGTCTTAAATTTTATGCTATCACTCAACTCTCCACTTATATATCCTAGAATTTTTAAACACCACAAAAATGACATCATCAAGGTATTGTATTGAATGATTAAGAATGAAGAGGGATGATGAGGAATTAAGTACAGATGATGAGGGAGTTAATATCGATGATGAGGAATGGTAAGGGTCAATGAGGTAGTGATTAGGGAATATGAGGAAGTGATTAGGGTAGATGAGGGAGTGATTAAGGGTGATGAGGGATGATGAAAGAGTGATTACATATAATGAGGTATGATGAATTAGTGATTAGGTTATATGAGGGATGGTCAGGGTTAATAAGGAAGTGATTAAGGATGATGAGGAACCAATTATAAATTCTAAGGAATTATGAGGTTCAATAAATATGTGATTTGGGATGATGAGGAACAAGGAAAGAGTGAATACATATGATGAAGCAGTGATTAGGAATGATGAGAAAGTGATTAGGGATTATGAGAGATGGTGAGAACTAATGAGGGAGTGATTAGGGATAAGGAAGGAGTGATTAAATATGATGAAGGATGGTGAGGGTCAATGATGGAGTGATAAGGGTTAATGAGGGACAAGGAGTGAGTGACTATGGATGATGATGGATAGTGAGGGTCAATGAAGGAGTAATCAAGGATGATGAGGGAATGATTATAGATGACTAGGGATAGTTAGAGTCAATGAGGGAGTGATTAGGTAAAATGAGTAATGATGATAGAATAATTAGGGGTGATGAGGCATGAGTAAGAACTGATCAAGGATGAGGGAGGGATGATAAATAAGTGAAATTAATGCAAAAGGGTCATTTAATGTGTTTAAGTCATAAATATGACCTAGACTACCACAATCACACTACTTTTAATCAATTTTAATGTGACTGGTTTTGAAAAATCAAATTTAACAAACATAGTACTCCTATAAATGCCAAGAATCAATTCAGCAGGCACAAAAAGCTAAAAAAAATACCATATGTTTAACAAAAATGGATATAAATTACAGTATTGATGGCTTTAAATCCCTAGGTTCAAAACTTAGATCTTATAAATGCCTAAGTACTAACCAAATAAGATTTTGAAAAACTATTTTCCACCTCATAAGGTGTGAATCTATGAGAGGAAATCTATTAGATGCAAAGTGACCGTAATTTATTAAAATAAATTTAAAGTATAATATTACAAATGTAAACTTATACTTAACATTTGGAGTAGTAAAAATAAGCTTTCATCCAATATTCGGTTCATGTATATGTCCATAAGCTTTTATATGTAAAATAAATGTAATGTGATCACGCTATTGCATAAAGAATAATATGATCACATTATATATTAACCAAGATTCACTCCATATACATGTTCACATGATTTAAAATTCAAAACAATAGAAACATTATCACATTATTATTTTTAAAATAACGTGATCATATTATGTATTAACATGATCACATAATGGTTCGGTAATTGTCAAACTATAACTTAAATAATAGGATAACATTATTTAACAACATAATCATGTTAATTAATAATGTGATCACATTATGGAAAATTTCCACTAGATTATCCCCAACCTCCATGCACTTACCCTGCACATTATATGCATTTTCACTTTGGCCACATTTGTAATGTTGTGGATTCCTAGTGCTAAACATGGAGAGAGGTGTTGATTTTGCACCATCAAACCTGATGGTTTATGGTAGTAATTCAGTCCAGGAAATGGATTTATTAGTGGCATATTATGGGTTAGGATCAAGAATGTTTTTACGTTCCCTCTCAAGATATATTTCAAGCAATTTATATTGTCTTGGGCATAAAATACCTACAGCATTGCATGTATAACATGGTCAACTCTATACTTATTTCAATGTTTGATTAAAAAATCATGGATTTTTTGGTAGATTCATACGTGGTCTCTAATTTGGTGGATCTCTTTGTAAAACTATAGCATCACCTTAAGGTCTTGTGGAGGCGATAGGCAATACTAAACCGGTTCCTTTTCACAAAATTCCCTTCTTGAATTTTAATGGTGTTGGGTTGATTCTAGTTTCTACATGCATGGACTTGGAGACATGTTTCATGTTCTTGGTAGGCTTTATGGATAAATTTTAGTAAAAGGTCTATGACAATGATTCAAGTGAAGGCCAATTTATCACTATTCCTCCTTTGGTGTAACTGAAAATTCCATTTTTAGAAATTTACTGATGAAAGGTGGCTCACCATAACAAATCCCAGGTAGATATAATAATTTTTTTTGGCTAAACTAGTGTCTGACAGTGGGGTTTTTACTCCTTCATAGCTGGCAAAGCCACCCTTTTTGGCTGCCACAATGTCCACATAGGGTCATTTGGATAGCAGCCAAGTAGATTCTTTGGTGGTTGGCATCAAAGTCAATAACAAGGGTTCCAAGTAAAAATTGATAAGTGGTTATTTTATGTGATTTTTGTAGTGATGAAATCATCATTTTGGATGATCTTGAGAATGAGGATGTTTTTGGTAGAACAAAATATATAACTAAATTTTTTTGGTAATCATTCTCTATTTAAATTTTATGTCCTATTGGTTAGTGTTTTGAACCATCTTGGGTTCTTTGTTTTTTGGTCTTTGGGTGTTTGTTTATTTATGGTTACTATTAAGCTAGGCATTTTATATGGACTTGCCTTGGTTATATGTAAAAAGATATGTTTTATCATAGTTGTTTATTTTGTGATACTCTTTGTAAGCCAAGGGACCTATATAAACTCTAGTAACAATCTAAAATAAAAAATAAAATCAAGTTTATGTTGTCAAAAAATACAATAAAAAATAAAATTTTACCTCAATTTTAACTAGATATATTATCACTTATATGGAACATCCATGGGGGGAGGGGAGATTCTAAAACTGAGCTTCAAAACCAAATTTACTAAGTAACAAACCTATATGAGGATAGAGGCAATAGATGAAGGAGGTCTTTTAGTGTCCTGTCATTAGCCATTAATGATGAGGTCACACAATAATTTAGTGACATTTATTATTTTTTTCATTTTTTTTATGATATAATAAGTGAGCACTTTCAAATATAATTCCCTAGTATAAAAATATAGTGGATTATTAAATCACATATTACTTTATCAATCACGATACTTGTAAAAGTGTTTTTATCATCCTATATGAAACCATCTATAAAGGTTGTTGGTTGCACTAAAAGACAATATTATTAAGTCGTTAGTTGTATTTATAGATTAAAACCTTCTATATGTTTGGGTTATTGGTTGGATCCTATATAAAACTATCAATGTATAGGTTTGGAGGATGAACAAACGTGTGGGTCCTTGTTCATAATTGTGTGGTTATTGTATCCATTCATGAAAGGCAATTTTTAGAATACTATTTTGGAGAGTTGTGTGATAATTAACATGGATCATGATCATGAGTAATCATAGGTGACATGCTATTTTTTAAGACTAACATGTTTTCTACCATGTTTACACTAAGAGGGAAATGTTAGGAATACCATAGTTTAGTGCTCACAGTATATATTTGTATGGGTAGTTCAATATATGTTTGAGTGAGAAAATATATTGTGATAATATATAATAATATGAGAGAGTGAGTTGTGATAATAACTCACGTAAATAGACTTAGTTGAGATATCTTAAACATATGTGAGATATTCCAAGAGATAGAATGAGAGATTTCAAGGATTCTAGAAGAAATTTCACTCTTAGGATGAAGGAGTGTAAATATCTATATATTATAGTCTCTATCAATGAATAAATTATAAGATCAAATTATAAAGATTAATATTATTTGATTAAATTTGTAATGAATTTATTATTAATAATTGAGTTAACTCTAAACAAAAATAGTAGGAAGGTACCATCAATTTGAGATAGTACAATGATTATTTTTTCCTTGCCTCTACCAAATCACATCTTAAAATGGGATATTAATTTATTTAATTACAAGTAAACTTTTTATGTTCAAGATATACTTACAGTATTAATTTATTATATAAGTTATAGATAAGAATTAACTAGTACACACTTATCTATAATATATAATTATATAATATTATCAATTAAGTATTTATTAAATTAAATTTTGATAATAATAGATTTGACTTTTTTAACAAGTAATTAGTCTCCAAAACCTAATCTCAACTATAGTATCCTTTCTTAATTATATAATAACATAGAGGGATAGTAGGTAATACATATTTTAGAAGATAGTTATTCATGTTATGCTGTTGAATTTAGGCTAGAGATATTGATCTAAAGATGTAACAAAACATACCTCCAAAACTACTCAAATTTAATCCATTTCTTTTAGCCATGTACTATCACTCTAAAAAATTTAAAACATATTTATTGGTGATTTCAAAAAACTAATTTATGTTTATTTTAGCCTTTGGTTTTTAATTTAAAAAATAAAAATAAATATAATAAAATTTATTTTTCATTTTTTAATTTTTAATGTAATTGGTATTTTTTATTTTTATTTCTTTTATCTTTATTTTTGTACGCATAGTTAAAAATATAAATTTAACATTTTCAAATTTAAGAAAATTATTTAATATTAGAAAAATCTAACCTTGATGTAATTATATAATATTTATAAATTATAATATTTTAAATTATATGATATCATTTGTGTAAAAAATAATTTTTTTAAAATTACATATTTTCATTCTATAAAACTAATTAAAATTTGTATATTTTATACTATATTACTGAATCACATTATATTTTTGAAATGTTTTGTTATAGTGATTTTTTTTACTAACATACATGAATGCACAAATTTGTCACCTAATATATTTCATTGCAGTTATCAACTAATGACTTGAATATAAAACACAAAAAAATATACATAATTTATTATTTTATTTTATAAATACAATAATGTATTATACTCATAATTCTACAATTAATTTATTTACATTATTACTAAAATGATATATTATTTATCATCAATTAAATATATATAAATTTTCATTTATATCACTTTTTATATAGAAATATGCCACCTTATTATACTTCCAATCATCACAATAACCTCTTTATTCTATTTTCATTTTCTTTTACATTGAAAATTCAATTGTAAGATTGATCCTGGAGGGATTTTATAAAATCCATGTTAGAACCATATAATGTAGATACCATGTCTACGACACATTTCCTTTATAATTTAATGCATAGAATTCAGCAGCTCCTAATTACATTTCTTTTATAAATTATCTTCTTAAAAGTACTTCCGAGTGCTTTGTATTCTATGCTATATACACATTAGATATTCTCTTGTCTATGTGCTTTGTATTCTTAACCATCCATCAATTAAGATAAACTTCATCGTAATCACATGTCAAATATTTTTATTTCCAACAATATTTTCAGAAAGACTCAAAAGAGTGAATCTTTAAATTCTAATTTTTTAATATATTAATTTAATATCGAAAAGAATATATATATATATATATAATTAAAATATTTTACATTATATTAATAGAAAAAATATAATTACATAAAATTATAAAATAAAATAGTTCAAATTAAAACTTTAAATCATTTTAAATTTATAAATAATTTTTCATTAAATAATATTTTATTTTTTTAAATATTTTTGAAAATCTAATATTTAAAAATAATTATATAAAAAATAAAAACATCATTAATTTAATATTTATTTTTAAAGGTTATTCTATTATTATTATTATTATTATTATTATTATTATTATTATTATTATTATTATTATTATTATTATTATTTTGAAATCTAAGAAAATTATGTTGATATTGTAATGTACCTAAATTGATACTAATTACTACTTTTCAAATTTTGTTTTTATAAATTAATAACAAATATAATAAAAATACTAATTAATATGATATGTTAAAAAATGAGATTAATATTTTATCATAAAAATAATATAACTCTATGACATATGTAAAAAAATATTGCATATTGTTACATAAAACTACATGAAATGTTGATAACCCCATAGCACATGTAAGGAAATATTGCACGCTGTTACATAAAATGTAGATAAGAATATAAATTGTGCGTATCACCATAACACTTTTCTAGAAGAATTTATTTGTAAAATGTTACTCAACCCAAACACTTTGATTTTATCTTAACACATTTTCAGAGGAATTTAATTTTAAAATGTTATTTAAGTCACACTTCAATTTTATCTTTCGTGAAAGATTTTATCTGTAACAATAATTGTGTCAAAACATTACAGATATTAGAAGGAAATAAATTATAAATATTTGAAACCTGGCTTATTTTTAGTTAAGATTATTTTCATTATACACTTTA
>JARHVA010006958.1:305000-387500 GCA_037957365.1 Torreya grandis | reverse complement strand
TATGATATAAGAAAATTTGTAACTTGTAATTTATATCATTAAAATTTTCTAATGATTTGGCTTATACAAAATAATTATGGTATTGTCTACATATTTCATTATCAAGTAGTGATTCAATATAGCTAGTTATATATAGTTATCTTACGTTTCACCTTTTACCCACTCGTACCATAGACCTCTATTGTGACTAAGTCAATGCATGCTTCTCAAGTTGTTACATATATATGATTTTCTGTAATTAATAAGTACAAAATTGTAAATCATTGCATAAGATACTAATTCCACTATGTGTGTGTGTGTGTGTGTGTGTGTGTGCATTCACTTATTTTAGTGATAATTTTAGTTGATTAAGACACTCTAATGGAAGCAATAGTAGATACTAAGGAAGATTAATATTTTACTTACATACCTAGTTGGTGGATCATTCCATATAATAGTATGGTAATATATATGAGACAACAAATTTTATTTTAAAACTAGAATTTAATTCAAAGCTCCTATGGTGAGTCACTACATAATGGAATTCTAAATTTATACTTTTTCATAGAAACCTTGTGCAAATAACATTTAAATCATTGTAAAAATTTATTCAACAATATAACCATTCTAAAATTTGGCTCTCATAATAGTAATTTTTCCTGCATACCTTTTCCACTCAAGATTTTAGAGGCGTCAACCTACTCCAACCAATTTACTATGGAGAGGCATCACTACCTATATTTCCTTACTATCCATAATGAATGATAGTAAATAATATAGTTTCTTGAATTTTGGCTCAAGGAATAAGTCGCTATACTTTTTATCTGATCAAATCTCCTAATTAAACTGGGTCATTATTCTTGTATATACATTAACTATGTTTACTTTAGTTCAAATCACCTTTCATAATCAACATGATAATAAAATAATTTATTTTATAAAAGAATAGTTATATACTCTATATCTTATAGAACTTATATTTTCTTAGGGATGTTTCGTTATGCATTCATGCCAAATTAATTTTAAAGCAGACAAATATCTAAATAGACAAACAAAATTTGGGGTTTAAGTATGAGCAAAAGAACCTACCTAGTAGCCCATTTGGTTATTATTTTTATGTTGGCTATTTCATCATTTAAATTCCTCTTATTTTATATGTATTACACCCCTTACCCTATTTTATGCCTTTTTCACCTTGGAAATATATTTATCATCTCTCCTCATAATTTCTCCTCTCATTAAAAGGGCATAGTCTATCTTCAATAGTTTTTCCTTCTTTTATGTTTTTTATTTTCTCATTATTAAATTTATTTATTTCTCTTAGTTTTTATTTTATTTTTGGAATAATTTATTTGTTTTATTTATTTATTTATTTTTCTTTCATCTTTTCCATTTTTATTCACAAATGGCAATTTTCTAAATTTTAGTTATTTTTAACATTAATTACAAAAATCCAAAATTTTACTAAATTTATTAAAATATTCTAAATACATATAAATTTAATGACAAATTAATAATATGGATTTAATTAACTATGGAAATCATGTTTTTACTAGATTTTAATAATCAAACATTCTTATTATATAAAACACATTATATAAAAGCCATTAACTATGCTAGCAAATCATGTGAAAATGATTGTATAAATGTAATTATCACCCAAAACATACTATGTTAGCAATTACATGCTTCATCTAACATGAATTATGTATGTGGTTTGTGCAAGGTTGTAGTCAGTTTCTCTATCATCTTCCCACATCTTCATCTATATCACCCTCGTCAATTATGATATCCCTCCATCACACTTTGAGGGATGAGTTGTCTTGCATCAACCTCACAACAATTAAGTAATTATATCTTAACAATATGATAAATTTACATCATAAAATATAAGTGAAAAAATAAATCAACATGTTCATAATGTAACCACATATACTACAACTAAATCATAGCAATGTATTCATTTAACCTAATAAATATCAAACTATCTCCTAAAAAATATATCTTAAATCTTAGTAGAATATAAATCCATCAACTATAAATATCCAAGAATAATATAATAATTTTTTTAGTAGGGAATCTGGATGTCACATTCTTCCCCCCTAAAACTAGTGATCATCTTAGATGTATTTTATTCCAACATAAGTTCTAAATTATAACATTGTTTAACAAAGTAAAAACATGGTATACAATATCAAATTAAGTAAATAAATGTGAAATTTGCCTAAATAATTTGTCAACATTTTCTCAAATAACACTATTCATAGAGTATTGGTCCTAAAAGACCCTACACTATGACATTTCCCCATTATGAAGACAAATTTTTTAAGTGTCAATTGTTCTATTTAGTTCCATCATGACCACCTCAAGGTCTAGAACCAACAACACAATCATATAAACTACAATACTAACCACTTCTAATATATCAAAAGGTTCCACATATCTCAATTAAAGTTTTACTAACTTTCCAAATCACATGAGATCATCATAAAAGACAAAAAATAATGGCCAAAGAGAGTTCCACAAAACCTTATGGCCCCTCTACACATCTCTCTAATCTATATAGTGTTTTTCTCATTCTCGAGAAAAGTATTTAGGGAGACTGGTAAGAATGATGTATATAAGTTAATACTATCGCTATGTTATGTAGCTCCTGATAAGTATAACATGTCAATAATACCAAAAATCCATAAAAATCTTTAATAGTATGATCATGAATAGGAACTATAAATACTACATTTCCATTGTATATAAAATTAAAGAATAAACTTTCCATCATATACATGCATATGCCATACAACTAAATTTGATAAGTCTGTCTGTCAAATTTAAGATTCGATGAATCTATCTCTCATATCCAAAATCAATAACTATTGTGTCAATTATAAGACTATTAGGATCCACTCCTATTACTTAGTACTCATGTTCTTAATTCATCACTTCTCCCTTAGGTCTCCTCAACCTAATGATCTCCAAAATGTTCACAAGGTTCAATGAATCAGATTTCTATACTAAAAAATCATAGAAAGCAATATTATATGATAAATAATTCCATGTATACCAATATACATACAAGAAGCATCATATAATCATTCAATAGATATATTAAGTTACTACTAGATAAACATAACTAATATCATATTTCATAGCTTAATTTATAGTGTTATATTCATAGTTCATAGGACATATTGTTAAAATTAACATAACATATGAAGTCCAAGGATCATATCATCCTTACAACCGTATAAAATAAATAAGCAAGACAAAGTCACTCTACTTGTTTGACTAGTTACACAAAAAAAAAAAATTAAACCTTAATAGACTACCAATATGTTTCGCACATCCAATACCCTACTCATTCCTAATAAAAGGTACAAAAAATGTCTTTTCAAAGCAACATGCTCTAAGTAAAATATAATATTATCAATCTATTGAAGGTTACGTAATAGCATAATATTTATAATCAACTTATAAGTCTTAATCTAGAATTACTATAAATTCAAGGTTCACCACTCTATGTGGTTTAAGTTCATATGTTAGATAAATTAGTCACACTAAAAAGTCACTAGTGGAAAGTAGATAACTAACATCTCAATAAAAAAAATTCTCAAATAATCTCACATGGTATTAAAAAAAAACACAACCCAAGTTGCAAAAATAACTACTCACTTACCATTCTTGTAAGTGTTATATCACTACCTGTTTCGACAACTAGAATGAAAAATACTAACCACAAAGTTGAATCAATCCATCCAATCCTAAAACTTCTATCGCAACAAAAAGTAGGAGACACTATTCTATGAACTCAAAGGAATATGGTCCGAAATAACATTTCAAAAACAAGTTCTTATTTAAGGAAAACATTAATTCAACATCATGAAAGTATGAATCCTCTAATTAGCTTATAACAATGTCAAAGTAGGGTAAGAGAGTAACAACTCACCTCTAAGCTAACTGTTAGATATGTCACTTCTTCCTAATCAACATAACATAAGGGTGCCAATCCATAAACAAATTCCCATCCCAAAGGAATTATTAACAAAGACATCTACACTCTAATACAATAAAATTCCCACCACACTAGGTGGTACTAAACTGAAAAGCAATAGTCTTATGATATTTCCCACTCCTAGTTTTAGTGTAAATAAGACACAAAAATAATACATGTATACTTAAGTTTCAATCATCACATGATTTTTAAACATTCACAACATAAAACACAAACGACATAGGTGACTTGATTCACATGTAAGGATATAGTCATACTTGAGGTGTTTGATATAGTGTTTAAGAATATGGTAGGGAACTCTTGTTCACAACTCATGAATTATGCTATGTACCCACCTACCTAAACCATGCATACAACCATCACCATAGACACACTTGATAAAATAAATATTTAACAACTCTAAAGGGATACGAAGGATCATAAGGTACACTAAATGTACCATAAAATATTTCATGAATGTCTCATACTTTCAATAGTCACCAAACAATTTAGGAGGATCTACAAAGTATCAAAAACCTAATCATGAAAGAACATGGTTCTGTACTGAGGCACTACAAATATAAAATAATAGTGCAATACTTCATGTCACTAGGTTCACATTGATGAAGAAAAGGACACAAAATTTATAATAGACTCATTAGGCTCTAGAGTTCAAGCCAAAACTCTGATACTAGATGTAACAACCCTAATGGGGTGAAACTAGAAATATGTTATTTTTTTAATTAAACACATACATTATAAATAGATTACACCATGAAAATATAAACAATGATGATATAAAATACTCTAAGTGTATTAACTATAAATAAGCATGTAGCCCAGAAAAATCATTGATCACTATCAACATATCAAACACATCATATTGTAAACATAAAAGGTAATTACAAATAGCTAGCCACTGCTGGTATAATACATAGCCACTACTATCAATCGAATGTAAATAGGTAACTATAATTATTTATGATATTATTTCTAATAATAAACACAATATAAAACAATGTATATAAATAAGATACATGGCTTTTTAGAGCATGAGTTCCCCAAAATTTCTAGTATCTGTGGCAATCTCAAGTGTCACCTCAAAGTAGTTATTGTTATCATATGTGAGGGTATCATCTAAACCTTTACCACACCAACCATGGACCAATGATCCCCCACACTAATCCCATTAGGGAATACCCTTCCTTTCATAGATGAGGAGATAGTGAAAGCACATAAATTCAAAGAGACAAACAAGTATCCATGTGTTGTATGATTTATAAAACTAATCATGTAGTGTATCATAAAAATATTATTCTATTTTAATATATTGTAAAAACATGTAAATCATACTCATGAAATGATAAAGTCTCGCTAAACATAACTTTATCTAAAGTTTTAGGAATAATAAATAATAAATATCTATAGTTCAAAAAAATTCATACATATTACTTGATCATATTGCCTTCATCTTACATTATGATGCTATTAATCTAGTGAAGTCTATCTCACTCCTTACTTAGTATCAACAATGTGAGATTGGTCAAACATAATTTAACCACAACATTCATACAATTTACATCCTACTAATAATCATATCACATATTATTTTAAACATAAGATTAATCATAAAGCATACAATTATTTCATCAAATATATGAGTGAATCTCACATCAGTTTCTATCCCATACTAAAAAAAAGTCTACACTTTATACCACCTGAGTATAACACACTATTAACTCTAGATTCTAACTACCACAATTTGATTCTAAAACATACTACACCCTATGATAACCCATATTATCATAGTCTAGTTTTTTAAGATGTCACTACTAATTTTATACAAATAGTCATAATAATTTAGTCTTAAATACATGACATATTAGCTTATATTTAAGCAACTAGATATAACAAAGCAAGTCACATTTCCCACCAAACACATAACATTATGTTCTAGCATTTCATATATTTTTAGGGATTGTATTCATGTATAACTAAGATTTTGTTTTATAAGAAACTACAATGTAGTTTCAACCACTTATTTAACTATAACTAGAAGTACACACCTCTATGTACATATATATACTATTTATAAAAATAACCAACAATCATACATTTAACTCATCAAATGCATGAATGTGTCTAAGTATATTGATTATAGTTTATACCACTAAGGTATAATATACACATTTAAACTATAGTTCTAACTAAAATATTCTCTATGACATCCCATAATATCATAGCTTATTGCATATGAGCACACTACTAGATTATGAACCACCAGTCTTATAATATGAAAAATCAAATAACCCATATTCATAAATAATTACCTATGAAATATGGATTATACTACCCAAGTATAACTTACATTTATACTACATTCTAGAATTCAAAAGAAACAAATTTATAAGCACATATCATAATGCACTATATCATGTTAATTATGTCTAAACTCTTATACATTTTAATCTACTCACTATATGTGCCACTAAATATTTTCCTTTAGTTTATGCATATATATAACAACAATCTATCTTGCTAATTCTTAAGTGTTAGATAATTAACAATCCAAGTTATACCATAATCTTTCCTTTAGATAATATTAATTGTACTTCTATGGATTGTTTTCATCTGGTTATAGTTTCAGTTCCTTGCACACCTTATGACTCAAAATAACCATCCATTTAGATACAAGCTTAGGTGTATGACCCAATACACCTATATATGTACTATTTTCATATGGTTGCTTAAGTATATGAATAAATATGTTTCTTATATTTGAATGAGTTTAAAAAATAATTTGTACCATATATAAGCATAAAAATGATCTATATTAATTCTATATCAATGGGTAACTATATTTCTAGGTTAATAAATCCATATGATTTTAACAATCATTATATTTTCCTATTCAATAAATATAATGATAACCTTTATAAGATAAGGGGTTCACTAAACTAAAACTACACAATATATTTTAACCCTACTTAAAAATGTTTACAACTTGACATACCCAAAAATCTACATTTTTACGTACATAAGATATCAATATAAAATAGTCTTTCGTATCATGGTTCACATAAAAGTATTTGGTAATATATAAATTAAGCATAAATAAAGCACTAAATAATCTATAGATTTAAAATCACTAAAACCATGCCATTATTATATTCAAAATCTATACAAATGGTCACACACCCCAAAATACAAACACATGTAACTATGCACAAATACCTTGTTCTATCTAGATATATGACACAAAACTCTATATATGAGACACACAAAAAGCCATAATGGAATATATGTGTCAGATTCAATTCATATATAGGAAATTACATCCAATACCAAGCTCTAAACATAGTTACCAACATGGTGTGCCATGATATTTATAATTGATGGATTCGATAATAATTTTTTGAGACACCATGGCATAATGGTATAAAAATTTCTTTATCACTCAATAAAACTGATTGGCTAAACTATTTTCATGAACTTATACCACATTGAAATTCATATTACTCAGTTAGTATTAGAGATGGATTATATTATATCTTAAAGTTATACACTATAACAAATTCGCTAACATTCAATTCATATCATTAAAATTTGATAATTATTTGGCTTATACAAAATAATTATGATGTTGTCTATATATTCTTTTATCAAGCAATAATTTAATATATCTAGTTAGATCTATTTATCTTAGATCGCCCCTTCTACCCACTTGCACCATATGCCTCTACTGTGAATAAGTCAATACATGCTTCTTAAATTGCTACATATATTTGATTTTTTTAAATTAATAAGAACAAAATTATAAATTTCTACATAAGATACTAATTCCACTCTATGTTTAGATGCCAAACTATATATATATATATATATATATATATATAAGATAGATGATTGTTACTATTAATGAGTCCAATCCTTAAGGAAATTGCTATGGGTCATTGCTTATATGCACAGGATTATAAATTGATGCATTCGTTGATTTTAATGATAGTTTAAGATGATTAAGACACTCTAATGGAAGCAACAATGGATACTAGGAAATATTAATATTTAATCACATACCTAACTGGTGGATCATTTCTTATAATAGTATGGTAATATATATGAAAAAATAATTTATAGTTTAAAACAATAAATTAATGAAAACATCTTATGGCAAGTCATTCCATAATGGAGTGTTTAACCTCAACTTTTTCAAGGAAACCTTGTTCAAATAAAATTTAAATAATTGTACATTGTTATTCAACAATATAACCATTCTAAAATTCAACTCTCATCATAGTAATTTTTCCTACGTACCTCTTCCACTTAGGATTTTAGAGGCATCAACCTACTCCACCCAATTTACTATATAGAGGCATAACTTCCTATATTTCCTTACTATCCATAGCGAATCATATAAAATAATATAGTTTCCAGATTGTGGGCTCAATGAATAAGTTTCTATACTTTTTATCTAACCAAATCACTGAATTAAACTCACTCATTATGCTTTTATGTACATTAACTCTTTCTAATTCAGTTTAAATCACAATACATACACAACATAATAACAAAACATTTTCTTGGTTAATAAAAAATAGTTATATACTATATATCCCATAATTATGGTATTAGCTTTGGGATGTCTAGTTATGCATTCATTCCAAATTAATTATATTCTAGACAATATCTAAACATATCTAAATAGACACACAAAAATTGAGTATATTCTAGACAATATCTAAACATATCTAAATAGACACACAAAAATTGAGGTTTAAGTATTAGCAAAACCACCTACCTAGCAACCAATTTGGTTATTCTTTTTGTGCTCATTTTTACTTCATTTCACTTCCTCTTCATTTCTGTGTACTATGCCCCTCTCCGTATGTTATGCATTTTTCACCTTGGAAATATATTTATAATCTCTCTTCATAATCTCCCCTCTCATTAAATGGGCGTAGTCTATCTTTAAAAGTTTTTCCTTCTTTTTATTTTTTTACTTTTCTAGTTATTAAATATATGTCCTCCTCTTAGTTTGTTTTCTTATTTATGGATTGATTTATTTCTTTTTATTTTTTATTTATTTTCTTTCATCTTTTCCATTTTTTGTTCACCAATGGCAATTTTTAAAATTTTAATTAAATTTAACATTAATTAAAAAAACTAAGAAATTTTAATAAATTAATTAGCATCTTATAAATCCATATCAATTTAATAAAAAAATAATAATATGGATTTAATTAACTATATAAATCATGTTTATACTACCTTTTAATAATCAAACATGCTAATTATGCAAAACATGATACATAAAAAACATCAACTATGCTAGTAACATGTGCAAATGACTGTCTAAATGCATTTATCACTCGAAACATACTAGGATAACCATTCCATGATACATCTAACATGAATTAATTATGTGGTGTGTGGAAGGTTCTGGCTAGTTTCTCTATCATCATCTAACATGTCCATCTATCTCACTGTCTCTGATGATGCTTTCCCTCCATCATGCTCTTAGAGATGAGTTCTCTTGCATCAACCTTACAACAAACAAGTAGTTAGATATTAATAACATGATAGAATTACATCAAAAAATATATTTGAAGTAATAGATCAATATATTCGTAATGTAAACACATACACTATAGCTTATTCAAATTAATGTATTCATGTAACCTAAGTAATATTAAACTTTTTCATAACAACATATATCTCAAAATATATTCAAATCCAAATTCATCAACTATAAATATCCAAAGATAATCCAATATTTTTCTTAATAAGGAAACATGATGTAACATTTTAGAACACCATGCAATCTCACAATATCCTTAAAAACTAATTGGCCAATTCAAATGACATCATTGGTTTTCTTACATGAAATAAAATGAATCATCTTTAAAAACATGTCTATAATAGCACAAATTGAATCATTACCTCTATTTTTATTTGGTAATATAGACACAAAATCAATGATTAAGTCTATCAATGGTCTTCTTAAAACCTATGATGTTATGTGAAACCTTGTATTTTACACATGTCCTTTTTCTACCTAACATATACTGAACCTTGAAACAACTTTAATCATATCTCTCCTCATCTTTGGCCAAAAATACTTGTCTTCCACCAAAGCTATTGTGATTAACTTACCGAAATGTCCAACCAAACCAACATTGTAAAATTATCTTTTTTTATTTTCCCTTAGAGACCCCATTGAAATACATAATTGTTTCCCTTTGAAGATATAACCATCCTACATAATATATAACCCAATAATTTTAATAGTTCTAAATTTATGCAAACCAATGTCATATCGTATGTGTCTATCTTATTTTGATTCAATGAATGCTTTACTAATTGCTTTATTTAATTTAGAATTCTTGATCTAATTTACAAAGAATAAAAATAATTATCTATATTTATTTATTTATGTTAAAATTAATTGTAATTCTTGCATATTTATAGACATAATAATTCAAATTAGGACCCTTATTGGCTTGCTAACTAGAAAAATAAATACTAAAAATATTAAAATAAAAAAACAACATAAGTTAGGTGAACCATAATTAAAAGGATCCACTGAAACCTCAAAATCATCCTTAGCTTTGTAGACTATTTATATCATTGAGGATTACAAAGTGCAGTACCCAAGCCACTTGAAATAAGAGAAATAAAGTGTTCGTTATGCATGCATACTTAGGGATTTCAATTAAAAGATTTTATATATGTTGAAACTAAAAACAATGTAATGAAAATATAATATTAAGAACCTATTTTTTTATTGAAACAAATATAGACTAATATCCAATGATTCAACCTTACAAACCAAACAAAAAAACACACACATATCCCAAGGCTTACGGATAAAAATCCAACACAATGGTGTGGTTCCCATGACTAAATGCATATAGTGTACCCTAGACCTAAACACATTTTTAGCTAAATTAATCCTTCAAACCATCTCTTATACTAGTTAAACATTATATTATTGAATGTTTTTTAAAATAGAGGGGATGTTATATATAGATACATAATCCACCCAAGTTGCATTAATGATCAATAATCCACTAATAAATATAAAATGAACAAACTTCTTGATGGTATCAAAATATAATATGTTAAATTACACCACCATTTAATGTGTTGTAAAACATCATGGTCCCTTCAACAATCCTCTATTTCATCGAAACAAACATCTTAACATGCATTATTTTAGGCTCACTAAATGGTTATGTTTTAATACAACATAAGTTAGACCATGTTCTTAAGACAATTATAATTCCCAAACTTATTGTAGGTTATCACAATGCTTGTGTGATGAAGAACAAAATACTATAACAACCTAATGAAATATACAATCTTATTTTGTGCAATCAAAAAATAACATGATTGTGACATAACCTCAAATGAATTTTTTTTTCTTAATAAAATGTTAGATGCTTTTGAAAATGTTTCAAAAATCATTACAGAATTAGTCTTGTGTAAAAGAAGAGACATCCTATTCAAGATAAAATCACAAGCTTCTCATTATCAAATAAAAAATATGCAACATAAGACTAATGCAAATCAACATGTTAAGGTAATGTGAAATAAAACCCTTACTCAATTATGAAATTATCTTAGTTTCCTAATATAACATTTTTTTGGTTGATGTATGATTACACGTGCACCTAGATGATCTCACATCATACACCCTGGGTTAAAATATTGAGTGACCATAATTATCACACAATAAATCTAGGTGATAAAACCACCCATATAACCCAAACTAAAGGACTTGGCATGCTCTTCTTTAATGTGATTTTATTCTCATATTAGTACATCCTTCACCAAAATCCTTTTAATTCAATATTGTGTCTATTCTCACTCAAAATGGGTTGATCTCAACATTTGAGATGAAATGAACTATTACACTCACTTAATGTGACACTATGCACTAAAACATTCATATATTTGTGGTTCACACTCTCGTTTACATTATTAGACATGTTAGTACTCTTTACATTCACGTAACCACTATATTTCCTCTACATGGTTCCCTTGTACATCATCATACACTCCACCATACAAGTAATAATTTTTATTTAGAATATATAAATGAATTTGTTAAACATCCTCTTTGTATATATTTGTGAAATATCTCTATATATTATTCTATTAATTATATATCCACTTATCATCCTCTTACTCCCTTGTGTTTGTGTCAGGTTCTCTCACAATACTCCCCAATGTTATCCATTACCTTCTATCACATATTTATTTCTAATCATTTACACTTTTCCAAATGATTTTCAAGATCAAATCTTAGTTTCCTAATTAAAATTCCTAATATTATGTTCTAATCTAGTGCTTAGATAATTTTGGTTGATTAGAATTTGGTAAACGTAGTGAGCTACAAAGGGACTAATGTTTTTTTTCCATAGAAATCCCCAAGATTATAAATTATTTTCCAATAGTTTTAAAACTCATATATATAGTTTTTGATTTGACTATTTTTTTAAGTCAAGTAAAGGGAACCAATAAATACATAGGCCTTAGAAGTATTTAATGGTATTTTAGAAGTGCCTAGGATTCATGTCCCAAATTTAGTTTTATAGTAGTGAGAGGGAAGTGTAGATAATCTATTGGGTAGAAAACATGCTTTTTATTCACAATTTTTTATCCATGTATAATTTTATAGTCTAGAATAAAATTTAGGGCCAAAATGAACATAGAAAAACATTTCCACATGAAATTAAAACAACATAAAATATGAGGAAATTTTATTTTTTCCATGAGATGATTGCATTATTATGACCATATTTTTGAGAAGGTAAATTTAATATGTTTTTATATAGATATATTTTATTTAAAAATAACCCGTATGGTGATTATTCCATTGTGATCCTATCAACTTGCAAATAATCTTGACATATTAATATAGAAATTCTTTAACAATTGGGGCCATTTTTTACAACAGTTTATTTTCTATAAATGGTATAAAAATAGGTAATCCTCACCAATTCCAAGTACTTCACCTAGAAAGGGTACAGTGTAGATGCATTTATTACTAAGGGTCTTCACCTCATAGAAAATTATGAATATTATGATCCTATTGATATAATAAAATTAAGTAAATGGAAAATTGGTTGTAATGAAAATAGAGTTATCAAGGTTAGTCAAAGTCTCTTAAATTAATTTTTTATTTCAAGGAAATTGTAGAACCGTTGTAAGTTAGGATTATATTAGAGAATATTTTTGGGAAGCATAGTAATATGCAATAATGTCAACTAGAAAAAGGGATTAGAAATGATAGTCCATACAACTATCCTTAGATAAAATAAATAATCTCTCAAGTCAAGAATTTAAGACTTCTAGTTGTTGAGAGGTGTAACCAAGACTCATGAAAAGATCATTTTGAGTTTTTTTAAATGATCCATTTCGACTCAGTCTTATTCTAAAATCAAAATATATAAATTTTTTATTTAGGTACCGCATGTGTTGCATTGAATTTATAAATATTATATAAGTAACTTAAGAACAAATAAGGAGAACTAAGTTTTCCCATAATTTTACCAAAAATATTCATAATATATTTCATGGAATATGGAAATAATATCTCTTTTAAAACTAATTTTCACTGATTACATCTAAATTCAAGGTACTAGGTAGCAAGACTTCCTTATCATTGATATAATTATGATGTCATAACCTAGCATTCGTAAAGGCAAGAACCCTTAAAAATTAAAATGGTAGAAAAAAATCCTAAGACAAATGGAAATTAATCAAATTAGAGAAAGGGTTCCCCCTATTAGGATAAATGGAAAATATAAATTAGTGAAAATGCTAACCAAAAATGTTACAAATATAGGGGTAAATTAAATGAGTGTGAACATCGATGTTTCAGTAAATTGACATACTTAGAAGTAGAGATGAAAAATTTGCATCTTCCTCCCTCTAAAAATGGAACAACACTTTTTATAACAATAAACATAACCCCTATGCTTTTATGGATATACAATTCATGAGCCTATGACCACATGGTAAATGATGTGTCATCATTTCATAATTATGATGAGTTCTACACAACTAATTTTTTATGAGAAACTTGAGTCTATTTTTTGAGGGCAAAGTGTTTACTGAGATGGAGAATGTCATATTCAAAAAAAAATTCCTTTTATATACTTTTTTACAAATTGCCATCCATCTATCAAATCACACATTTAAGTGAAAGTAAAACTATTGAGTTTAAACCTACTAATTTTTTTTACCAATAATAAAAATTACTAGTACACTATTATAACCACTATAAAGGTTGATCATTAAGACAAATTTTTATTTTTATCAACCTTCACAAGTCATGATTTCTCATCCAAATTACTTCAGTAAGCATTGGCATGAGTGGTTAAGTCACCTAAATAAATGCTCATTTTAGGATCTCAATAAGCACAACATGGTCATTGGTATATTATGAAATTTCCTTTCAAAAATGGGTTTTCTATAGGATATGCATAGAGAAAATTAAAAAAGTTCAAAAGGAAAATTAAGGAAAAAACAAATCAAAAAGGAAAATTAAGGAGGGCCATTAAAATATTACACTTTGTTATCAATGATCTAAAATATTTTCCTCGTGTTTATTATTATAAATATAAATACATGACATCATATTAATATCATTGAATTTTCCTCCATTTCGAGTTCCATATGTAATTTATAACGCACCTTTATGACCAACACAACCTCATCTAAAATGGGTCCACACATTTTACAATGATGCTAGTGCAAAGGAAGGGGATCCTGAGGATCCACATGGGAATAAATTAAATCTCTCATTTAATTTTGCATACTCAGTCTAATATGCATTGAGTAAGAACCCAAAAAAATATCAATAAGATTCTAAGCATCCTAAATGTTAAGCAACTATGGCCACATAATTTATTTACATAAATAAGAATACAAATTAAAAATTCGTCCCATTTTCAAAATGAAGAAATAAAGTTAGGGGCAATTGGATGTTATGCACTAAGTATGCTAAAAAAGGGTCCAATAACTAGTAAAAAAATAATCTTGTAGTAAAAACATATTCATAGGTTGAAGGTTTTGATTACCATGAAACTTTTGCTCTCATTTTTTATATGAATTATGTCATCCAAGTACTATATTCAGTTGTAACATGAGGTTAAAATTCCATAATATGGACATCAAAAGTGCCTTATTTCATGTAAAATTTTATGAATAAATATGCATTCCCAAACTCAAGGGTCTATCGGTAATGATAACTCAGGCTCCATGTGAAGATTTAAAAAATTCTTAGTTGTCTTCAAATAGTATCCTCAATATTAGTACCAAAATGATCAAAATATTTCTAATTCATGTTTTATATGTATTTGCTCTTACTCCACTATCTTCATCAAAAAAGTAGATAGGAAAATTCTAGTTTTGGTCCTCTATGTTGAAAACTTAATCATTACAATTAGTTCCACCAAATAGATTCTTGAAGTAAAATCATAGTTAATCAATTACTTTTTAGATGACTAGTTTGACTTTGTTATATTTTTCACTTAATATTCATATGCCAGAGTCTTATAATGGAATTTTCATCATTCAATGATAGTTTGATAAATATATCAATGCCACTTAAACATGGAACATTTGAAGTCTACATTAAATCATTTTCAATCTGAAATCAAGATTTCCACCAAGTTTTCTTATCCTTCTATTAATGGTACTCTCTATGGAGAATCAATGTGAATCCTTATATACATGAATCATTCTTGTACCAATGTCTCTTCTATAGTGAATCATGTGTCAAACTTATATTAATGCCCCCATGATAGCCATTAGAAAGTCATATAACACATATTAAATTATCTTCATGATCTATGAGTTATGGGATTGATAATAATTTAAGAGGAAAAGGCTAAATTGTTTGTTACTATTCTAGTAAAAAAATCCCAGTTGTAGGTTACACAGATAATGACTCAAAAGGGGATTCAAATTATCACAAGTCTACCATATGATACATATATTATCTTAGGGTAGGTCTCCTGACTTTGTATTTCAATAAATAGCTTTATCTACCATATAAGTTGGGTACAATGGAGTTGTCACTACCAAACATGAGTAGATATAGATTCGATGAATACTTGATGACATCAAATTTTTGTAAGTCCAACCCAAAAATATTTGATATGATAATTAGATTAATCCCCTCATCTATCGCAACCCAATTGAGTACTAACATATAAAATCCATTGAAATACATATGTATTATACCCAAAAACTAATACACAATAAGGTAGTTAAACTCAAGTATTACCAAATAGATGTTAAATTTTAAGACACCTTAATAAAGACCTTGGTTGAGGAATGATTTGTCTAGCTCAGATAACTATTGGGAGTGAAAGAAGTGATGCGTGTATCATATTTTGATGCTCACAATATATGTTTGGTTGAAAAAATATAGTATGATAATAAATCAGAATGTGAGAGAGTCAATTGTAAGAATAACTCACATAAATAGACTCAGTTGAGATATAAAATATATTTGTAAGATATTCTAAGATATAGAATGAGAGATTTTGAGGATTCAAGATAAAGTTTCACTCTTAAGATGGAGTGAAAATACTTATATATTGTAATCTCTATCAATGAATAAATTATTAGATTACATTATATAGTTTGATATTAATTTGAGTTATCTTTGCAATAATTTATCATGAATAACTGAATTAAAATTCCGAACCAAAATACTATTTGGTATCAGAGCCAGCTATCGTCTTGTCCTTATGAATAATGGGAGTGGAAGAACGGTGTGAAAAGCTTTGGCATAGCTGAAACATATTTTCTGAAGCCCCCATATTGAAATTTATTGCAGAGCGTGAGAGTTCACTTGAAGAACCTTGAAGGAGTCTAATCAATAGTGCCATTCAAATACAGATTTGTGCAGTTAGTCTGGAATTAAAAAACTACACTTCGACTCAAACGAGGATTTCATTAATGTTTGATAAATAAATCTAGAGCAAATCATTGATTATCATTACAGTATATATTGTGAACGTCACTTTGCAGATATTAAGCCAAAAATATTTGGGATATCGGTTTATATCTTTGGAGACTCAATAGTCAGCTTCTGTGTCGCCATCTTCATGTTGCAGATTCTCTCACCATGAGTAATCAATTTGTTACAGATCTCTTCAACGCCTGTGTTCTCCACATGTTAATTACTTGATCTGTAACCTCTGTGCATCTTCCGAATCATAACTGCCATTTAAAATTGCCATTTGTACCTTGGAAGTCGTGGGCTTTTCCATCTTTGACACGTAAAATCTTTTTTTTTTAAAAACAACTTCTAACCATATTATAAATTACATTTAAGTCGATTCTCATTGGACTCGAGTCATTAAATTAGTAATTTTGTTTCATATAATTTTTAAAGTCTGCGTTTGTTGTTTGAGTGCCTTTGATAGTTTTTAAAATTGAAATAAAGTTTTAAAAGTTTCATAATGGTAGGTTATTATAATATATTGTCGGTTTAATGTTTTATTTTTTTTTAAAGTTTTTAGAGACATATTCCGTGTCATAAGCTAAAACTCTATTAAAAATATTGTATATTCTCAAATTCATAAAATTATTTATATAGATATTCCGTGTCATAAGCTAAAACTCCATTAAAAATATTGTATATTCTCAAATTCATAAAATTATTTATATAGATATTCCATGTCATAATCTAAAACTTCATTAAAAATATTGTATATTTTTAAATTGAGTCAAGGTTAAAGTTGTATCATTTTATTTAGAATGTGATTCATTTTTAATTCTTTAATAAATAAGTTTTTCATTGTATTGTTATGAAAATTATGTCATGTCAAAATCAATTTATATTATAAAAGTCCCTTTTTAGGTATTACAATAATCAAGCCAATTAAATCATTAATATGTATTGATGGAACATGACTTAAGGAAGAAAAAGAAATAAGAAACCTTTATTTTCGTAGTAGGGATATGGGTGCAGACATTTGAAGGCTAGGAAACAACGTGCAGAAGTAGATTTGCTAATGACAAAGAAATGGATTGGGTTTTCATCTATTAATGGACTGGAAAGAGTGGATGAGAAGTTGCAAGAGGGGAATTAGGAGGTCCCAAAAGGAGTTGAAAGGGATTTTGAATTCCAGCATGGAGGAGAATTAAGCTGTGTGGTGAAGTCACAATCTCCGAGCTTCATTTGCGAAGACAATGAGGTGGAAGCTACTACCACTAATTTTAAAGGGCTTGATGATTTTAACAATTGAACCTGGGAAGGATTGAATATTTTTAGAGATAATCAACTCATCTAGGAATCCATCAAACACTCTCAAGTAATTTCACTCATGGAGGAAAGGGATCTTATTGGAAAATTTCTAGACAAATGGGCAATCATTGGCGAAATTGAATATTGAGTGGAGGAAATTTGGGGAAGGGATACTAAGATTAAATTCCTATGGAAGGATTTATTTATATCCATCTTTTCTAATATCAATATTTAAAATCATGTCTTCAAAAAAACATTTTGGCCCTTGCACAATGCTAGCCTATCGCTTCAAAATTGGAAACCTAATTTGGATGATCCTTTAGTTTAGCAAGGTAGTTATCCTGTCTGGGTTAGATTTTATGGTCTTAATATGGAATACTATGATTTTGATTGTTGATCATCTTTGATAAATATGATAATTTCTTTTATTTAACTGGACCTGGTTATTGAGGAAGGTTTTTTTGGCATTGTATGTAAGAATTATGGTTTTGATGGATTTGGATGTTGCCATCATTAAAAAAATCCTCATCAAAACCCAAGGTCATTTTTGGACTCAATCAGCCGACATCAGAAATCTTTCTTTCAAGTGTTTCAATTACAGGTGTAATAGTCATACTCAAAATATTTGTAATAAAGTTTTGATGACAACATCTAACAGTAAGCAAAAGACTTGAAATGTTTAAAAACCACTTATTTCATCTTCTAAGGCTTTTCAAACTTGCAATCCTCAAAATTTTGGGTCTAATTAGGTAGGTAAATTCTTGGATAGGAAGATAATAATTTGGCTCTTTATCAATCTCTTGAACAACCCAATGCATATTCTTTGGGCTTCAAGGAAGATGTCCCTCCAAATCTTCAAGTCAATTTAAATAAATCTCAAAAGTTTAAAAATACCTCTTTTTTTCAAAATCATGAAACTAGAGGCTCTACTTGAAAAATTATGTGGAATTAATGATCTCTCTTCAAATTTAATGATCAAAGGTTGTGAATTTACTTTAGAATAGTCACAAAATATAAAATCTATTATATAGAATTTAGAGTTAATGAATGAGGTGAATTATTATAGTTTAAATGATTATATGAATTTGGGAGAGAACAATCCTATAATTGAGCCATTGGATAGTTATTCAAATATTGAAGAGTATGAAATAGAGTAAGAATTGAATTCTAGAGATTTTTTGTCTATATCCCATTCACAAAGTGCCTTACATAAGCTTAGTTGTGAGAAACCTGAAAGGAAAGGTAGAAAAACTACCAATGAGCTTGTTCTAGGGGAAGTCTCTATAGGTTAGCAAGGAACTCTTTCTAAATACTTTGGACCTGAGAAGTGTGAGGTGGAAATTCTCCCTCACTCTTGATGAATATAGTTTAATGGAATGTTAGGGGCCTCAATGACCCTAAAAAAAGATGATTTTTTAAGCGTATGTTCTCTTTAGATAATCTTGTTGTCATTCAACTACAAGAAAAAAAGACTAAATATAGTGGAAACCTCTAATTTGATGCAACTCGGTTGGAAGAGATGAAATAGCTCCTTTGTTGAAGCTGATGGGGCCTCAGAAGGCTGGATATTTTATGTGTTCCTTACAAAGTTCAAGTAGAAATAATACAGACTATCAATAATTGACAATTTTATAAACTCGCTTGCCTTAGCACTGATTTAAGTTTCTTTCTTTGTAATGTGTATGGACACAATGGTTCCAATGGTAAATTTATGTTATGGACTAAGTTGTCTAACCTTTTTTCTCTCTTTTTGAATTTAAATATTTTGATGGGTGGTGATTTTATTGCAATCATATCTTCTTCAGAGAAACGTGGTGGCAAAACTTTAAGAACTTCTGGTAATCTTGATTTTATTCAGTTTGTTTCTAATATTGAGTTTCTAGATATTATTCGAAACTGGGGTATGTTTAATTTGAATAAAAACATATGTGGAGAAAAAAATATTACATAGCATTTGGATATATTTTAATTATTTAATAATTGGATGTCACAAAATTGGATTACAAAAAGCTCTATTCTTCCTTTCACATGCTCTGATCAATTTCGTATTGATCTTTGTGTCAATATCAACTATAAACCTTATCTCTTCCCATTCAAATTTGAGAATATGTGGCTCTGAGATCATTCTCTACCAGGACTTATGGAATTTTGGTGTAATAACTTCCATATTGAGTCCTGCTCTCCAATATTTAGAATTGCCAAAAAACATCAATTTATTAAAGGTTGTCTTAGATGGATCATTAATTTTTTCAAAACATATTCTAGGAAAAAAAATCATTTGAATAAGAGCTTAATAATATAGATCAAATGATATACCAAATAGGAATGGATCAAAATTCTTATGGTAAGGAAATTTTTTTGCTAGTGTAGTATCAAGAAATGCTTCAGAGAGAAGAAAATTTATGGAATAAAAAAATTAGAACATATCGGTTAAAAGGAGAATTAGATTATATATTTTTTAAAACTCTGTTGAGATTAGGAAAAAAAATTCTCGCATTTCTAAAATTATTTATTTTGAAGGTGATAATTTGATCACTAAACCTAATATTCAGAATGAGGCAGTCAAAATTTTCAATAATTTACTTAACAATGATAAGGCTTAAGACCTTGATGCTCAAAATCACAACCTTAGTTTTATTCCCAAATTGGTTTTCCATAATCTAAATTTGAAACTCTTGGATCCATTTCTTAATAGGAAATTCAAATTGTGCTATTTTATAAGGACAAATATAAGGCCTCTGGGTCAGATGGATTTCCATCAATTTTTTTCCAAACTTTTTGGAATCTAGTGGGGAAAGAGGTCTTACACATGGTGGAATAATCCAAAAGGAGTAAGATTCTACATAATCTTAATGTTACATTTATTTAACTTGTTATTAAATGGGATAATCAAGAAATCTTTAATGAATTTAGTACTATTATTATTTTTAGTATGGTTTACAAAATCATCTCTAAAGTAAAGGCAACAAGTCTCAGGCCTATCCTGGATTCCTTGATTTTAGAAGAGTAAGATGGTTTGTTTCCATGAAATAATATTAAATAGGGAATCATTATTACTCATGAAACTATTTTTTATTTATACATTACCCAAAGGAAGGGTATGATGATCAATCTTAATATTAGCAAAGCATATGATAGGGCTGATTGGCACTTTTTGATCAAAATTCTAGAAAAACATAGGCTTCATAAGAAGTGGTTTGATTTGGTTTTTAGTTGTATCTCAAGCCCTAAATACTCCATGTTTTTGAATTAAATTCCTGCTAGTTTCTTTGAATCCTCAAGGAGAATTATACAAAGAGATCCTCTTTTCCCTTTTTTATCCTATTAATTGAATCCTTGGGAAGGGCGGTGAAACATGCTATGGGAGATTATTTGTTACAAGGCATATGAGATATGAAAGGTATTAAAAATATTACCCTTCATCAATCTATGTATGATACTTTCATTTTTGGCCAATATTTTTTCTGTGAAGCTCAAATTTTCAATTCTATCCTGAACAGCGATGAGGAAAGTTCTGGTCAAATGGTGAACATCAAAAAGTCTAAAATTTTATTTATTAATTTATTAGAATAGGAACACCATACCATCTCCTTGTTCCTGGGTTTAAACATTGTAAATTTTCCTTTGAAGTATTTAGGTGTTCAACTTTTTCCTAGGCTAGCCAAAAATATTGATTTAGAAGGACTAGTTAATTATTTTAAAGATTGACTGGCTTCAAGACAAGGTCGTTGGCTAACATTGGAAAGTTGTATCACTCTCATCAAATCTATTTTGAGCTATCTTCATATATATTGTCTCTCAGTGCTTCAACCACCTTGTCATGTAGTTAAGCTACGTAATAAAATCATGAAAGACTTTTTATGGTAAGGAATGAAGAATTGGAGAAGAATCCCATTCATGAAATTGGAAAGGGTTTGTAAAGTAAAGAAGATGGGAGGAACTAGAGTGAAAAACTTGAGTCTAAAAAATAAATCTCGTATAGTTGAATTTTTTGGGGGAAAGCTTTCCAAACCCAACCCTCTTTGTTCTTCACTATTGGAAAGTAAATACCTTGATTTAAATAATCCATCAAACATGGTTTCTATTACTAACCCTCCCAAAGGTTCACACTTATAGAATTTTTATTGAATTAAAGGTCTAAGATTTTGGAACATGTTTCTTTGATGAACAAAAATAAAAGGGCACCTAAATTTTTTGAAGATTCTTGGAATGGTCATAAATCCCTAGCTGATATATTGCATATGGAGGAGGCTAGACGTATTCTCTCTACAACTTCCCTGGCATCTTCGTTTCAAATTATGTGGAACTCCATCAGTCTAATGGTGTGACCTCCTAGGGTTGCAAGTATTTTAAAGCTTTAGATACTTGAGTGGAGCTGTAAATGCATCTAACTGAATACTTAATGAATGTGAAGGTCTTATTAAATGCCAAAGAGGATTCACTACACTAGATTAAAGCCAAATATGGTATTTACATAGACAATATTGGTTACTAGATAGCCAATGCTACTGATGATATGATGAACTAGGTAAGATTTCTTTATTGGGATAAGATTGAGCTTTAGAAAGATAGAGCATTTACATGGCTTGGTGTCCAAAATTACATTCTAAGACATGATAGATAGGCCAAAACTGGTTTCCTCAGTCCATCCCATTGCATTCTATGCAAAGCTAATGGTTGTCTGTCATCTTGGGGTATGAGGATGAGTGTGAAATGGAGGCTTATTAATGTTCCACCCATTAATAGGCCACTAGTAAGATCAAGTAAAATATTGAGAAATCTTAAGAATACATGGATTCCCTCACCACCACGGTGGTTAAAATCAAATTTTTATGGTGCTTCTTGGGGAAATCTTGGCACTTTTGGGGCTTTTTATATTCTCCAAGATTGCAGCGAATCTTTGATCAAGGTGATTTCTAGAAAACTTTCAAATGGCATAAATAATGAAGCTCAAACTCAAGCATTATCCACTAGGATTAATCTTAGTATTTGTTTCAATATTAACAAGCTCATTATAAGAGGTGACTCTTAGATCATAATTTCTACCCTTAATAAAAAGTCATCAACTTCTTAGAAACTAGAAAATATTCTATCTAGTGTTTGGGATAAATGAATATTTTTTCATTCTTAGATAGCAAGCATTGTTTTAGGAAGGTTTATTTTTGTTGTGGATTTCCTTGCTAATAGTGGAAGTGATTAACTTGAAGAATTCAAGATGGATAACATTTGAGCTACTTGGGAAGACTTCCCCAATCTAACTTCTATTAATACATGTTTTTTTAAAAAATTATAAAAATAAAAATGAATGATTAAATAATTAAAAAATATAATTCAAATATTTTATAGTAATGAAATTTATTGATTAATAGTTATGAATGTTTGTTTCCATATTATCTACCTATGCCACTTGATTGGGCCTTTTGATGTCGCTATCTCAACATGAGTGTTTTTCAAGTGATCAAGGGAGGCATTCCTTTGTATTTATGGCAAGGATTTGAAAATATTTATTTCCATCTAGTGGCTGATATAGGGTAAGTGCACAAATTTTGGCGACAAACTGGGACCTACGCATGGACATGATTTTTCTAAAATTTTAGAAATTTGAACTTATGTAATTAATTTGAGATATTTACACTCCAAATTGGAATATGGTGTAAGAACATGAAATGTATAATTTTGAATATAATTTATAAAACATTAATTTTTTTATAAAAATGGTAAAGAATAACTAGGTCAAATATATAAAATTTTAATAGGATCTCTTATTTTTTAAGAAAATAGAGTAGATAGACGGTCATGCAATGCACCATTTTTTTAGTAGCATTTTAATATTATTTGAAAACCTTTGGGAAAATTTAGATAAGATATTCTAATTTGTGACCTATATTATTTTATATTTTTAAAATGATACTTTTTTATTTATGAGTTCTTCAAGTAAGTAGATCCAAAAAATTGACAAAACATGTATAGTTATTCGTGCGGTGTGCCTAACTACCTAAAAAAAATGAAAATCAAATATTTTCAATGTGTGTAAAATTTAACTTAGTTTGTGAACATCTAACCTTTTTTTCACTTGGATCAATGAAAAAAGATAAAATGTACATGTATAGTCATGTATATTTGCATCATATAGTGGCCTAAAAAAGGTATAGTTAGAAATCAACATAATTTGAAACCTTAAATTAGTAAAAAAATATAAAAATCATATTTTTGAAAAGAGGAGAATGAACACGTCATGATGGTATTAATTATTTTGAGTTTTAGCATTGAAATTCATAGTGTATTTGGTGATCAAATTTTAATTTTTTTATTTTTATTATAACTTTTAGACTTGGTTTTAGATTGACAGGTCCAAGATTTTGGCTCGTGAATCTACCCATTCTTGAGCCAAAACACATGATTTCTGAATTCAAATTCTAATATCATGATCATGTTAATAACATGATCACATTAGTAATGCCATCATGTTAATAGATAATGTGATCTCATTATTAGATAATGCGATCACATTATTAGACAATGTGATCACATTATTAGACAACATGATCGTGTTATGAAATAATACAACCATGTTATGGGAAAATGTGATCACATTATTATGAATCTTTTTTCCATATAAGAGCTTGTGAACATGCACATGAACTCAATGTTGACCTGAATATTATATTGTTACATTTATTTATTTATTTATTTATTTATATTTTAAATTTGTTTATTAAAAATAATAAATTAGGGTCACTCTACATCTGATAGAGTTGATCTCATAGCTACACACCCTACAATGTGGAAAATAATTTTTCAAAATCCAATATGTGCATTACAAAGGCATTTTCATGGTCTAAGTATTAAACTTAGAGATTTTAGTAAGTAATTTTTCCAATTAATATCCATTTTGATAAACATATAGTCATTTTTTAGATTTTTGTGCCTTTCAGATTGATTCTTGGTATTTCTAGGAGTCTTAGGTTTGTAAAAATTAAATTTTAAAAATTGCTCACTTTTAACTTGATCAAAAATGGTGTGATTGGGGTAGTCTAGGTTACATTGATGACCTAAAAATATCAAATTACCACTTTGTGTTAGTTTCACTTGTTCATCATCCCTCCATCCCTGATCAATTCTTACTCATCCCTCATTACCCTTAATCACTCTTTTATCTTTTATCACTATACATAATCACTCCCTAATTAATCTTCATTATTACCAATCATTTGTAATCACTCCCTTATCATCTATAATCACTCTTTCATTGACCCTCACTATCCCTCATCATCACTAAACACTCTCTAATTAACCTTTATTGTCCCTTATTATCTCTAATCACTCAGACAATTAATACCTAATCAATCCTTTGACTATTACCATCCCTCATCATCCCTAATCACTCCCTCTTAATCCCTCGTAATCTCTTATTACTATTTCCTTATCCCTCATCATCACTAATTACTCCCTCAATGACCCTCACCATCCCTCACCATTTATCATTACTCCATCATTGACCCTTACCATCCCTCATCATCCTTAATCGCTCCCTCATCATCTAACATAAGTATATACTCTAAAGATATATTTAATTCTAATCATATGTTTTTTATTCCATTATAATTTAAATTAATTCTTTTGTAGTACTTTTTATGTTGTTAATACCCATTTGTGATAGTCAATTTTATTACTAAATGAATTGGATGATCTTCTAAATTTATATTCAAGTAACATAAGTAATAACACAAAATAGAGTCTAAATTTTAGTTCATCTAATTATATTTGTTATGAAATGACTAGATGAAATTTTATTTGGTTCCACCTTTGATAGCTTGGTTTAAAGGATAAAAATTAAACAAAAATCTCTTGGATAATTTTCAAATTTTGAGAATATTTGAATTAGATACAAAGTTATTTATTGTTTCCCATTCTTCTATGACATGAATGTTGGTCAGGTTCGCACATTCACTCCTTATGTGTGTAATGTATCCCAAATATTTTATCTCTTACATGAAAAATGACCATTTATTCATGTTATCATACAAATGTATTTCTATAAAATCTAAAACACTATTTCATCATGGTGTAGATGTCTATCCCATGTTTTCTAGGGATTAATATGTCATCAAGGTAGATTAAAAACATGACATAGGTAAGTGACCTTAGGATGTCATTAAATAACTCAATGGATGAATTCATTACATGAGTTGACTTAAAATGCATAACCAACTAGTCAATCAATCCTTCATTTATTTTTAAGACTGTATTCCAAATGTCTAGAGCTTCAACATGAATATGATGATACCCATACTTAAGATAAATTTTGGAAAACACTTCTACACCATGTATATGAAATAAAAATTCCTTAATATTTAGATGAGGATAATAGTTCTTCACTTTAATCTTGTTAATATTTTTTTAATTGATTCAAAACTTTGGCACAAGCATAATTTCACTTTTACAAGGCAATGATTTGGGCATGATGTGTTCATTATGCATGATATCACGGATCTACCACTTGATCTATTAATTATATAGAAATTATATTTTGCATAAAGAGGTTTGAGGTAGAGGTATTTAAGGGATCAAATTAATCGTATTATTTAGTGTAAAGTATGTATGAACTTATTTACGTGACTGAAAGATATCCTTGTATTCATCCAGTTTATGGTTCAATTATTTTATCTTTGTTATGTTTAGATAAAACACACTATGATATAGTTCCATAAATATGTTATTACATTTACTTATTACAATGATGACTATAGCTCTTATTAGAAATAACAAGATTCTTGCACTTCTTGGCACTAATGATTGAAATCTTATGAACTAACAATGATATATGGTATTTTAGATCATGATAATATATCCTAACATTTAAAGGACCTACTTCATATACTACATATCAATGGTAAATACATGGTTGACAACATGTAAAAAATCACACACCTTTATTGGTGACATGTCACAAAGGATTGCATCTTTAAAATTTTTAATTTTGTAGACTAAGTGACACTACTAGGTGATCCATTTCTCAAGGCCCACACTAGACCATACACTAGTGTATGGTTATGCATGATTTATCAATTTAAAGTTCAATTTTCGAAGATATGATTTAGGAGAAACTAAATTATTATTACTTTTATTAGAAATGATGAATTGTATTGGCTCACCATTGATTTACATTTATTAATGAAATAATATTTATAATCCATATAATTTCTTGTTGCGGGTAGTAGAGATATCTTTAGTACTAACCATATCATTGTGTTCCTAATATATTATATACTTACCTTTTTATAGTGTAAAATAACTTGTAACCACTTCTCAAGATGTACATGTAGCTAACTCATAGTGTGACACTCTTCATTGGATTGAATACTGAAGTTATGAATTAAGCACCACTTTCCAATCTTGGAATACTGAAGTTATGAATAAAGCACTCCTTGGTATGATGAATCAATCAATAGACATACAAATACAAGGACTTCAGTGTAATTATTCATATCATAAAATGTCCCCATATGGAAAGCAATTGATTGGTTTCAGGAAATCACATAGCTTGGTGATCCTAATATTTTATACCCATTTTTGGTGTTATGGTGGTTTAACTTGCTTTTCTTTTTCTAGCATATATTTAATAGTGAATGACATCATTTCTAATAGGTCCATATTTTTTCATAGGTGCTAAATATTTATGTTTCAAATTTGCCTCCACATCATTTTTATCATTATGTCTTATATTTTATGCTAGAACTCAATTATCCACTTGTATCTCATAGAAATTTTAAAACCCAATAAATTACTACCATCAAGGTATTGGATGAAATGTTTAAGGAAAAAAAAGGAACAAGTAGGAATTGAGTAGAGATGATTATGGAATCAAAATCAATGATGAGGGATGGTGAGCTTTAATGAGGGAGTGATTAGGGGTGATGAGGGATGATGAAGAAGTGATTACTTATTATAAGGTATGATGAATTAGTGATTAGGGAATATGACAGATGGTGAGTGACGAGTGTCATTTAACTCTTAATTTAATCAATGTCTAATTGATGTCTTATCAACCAGGGCTGGTGTCCAAAGTTATCTGTAGTAAGGTGTAGGATGGTGGATTTGAAAGTCTACTTGTGGGAGTGTTTAATGGTCCTATTCTAACTTTGAATAATGAAAGAAATGTGTCCTAAACTACTTGATTTACTCTTTTGCTGAATAGGAAAATATGTAACTATTTAATCAAATAAATCCACTATTTTTCTTGAAAGTAAAATCAAACTCCTATTTACACTTGCGTGGAAAGTAAAATCACACTCCTAACTTAAAAAGGAAATTTGCATCATATGTTTGCTGTAAAATAAAACACACTTTTATTAGAAAATAAATGACTTTGAAATAAGAAAATACCTTTTGAACTATGAATTTTTTTGATGTTTTATGAATGAATGCAAATATTAACAAGATTCTGATTAGTTATAACAAAGAGTTAATATAACATAATATAAATACCGTACATAGTTCCTAGTTCCAAGGAGAGTGGGCCCTTGCTCCTATTAAACTCAGGAACAAAGATTAATCTATGCTAGAAATTGAAGTGGTAATTCATAAAATTGAAATAATTACAATCTATCTAAAACCTATAATATGCCTATACGTTACTTTTATCTATTATATATATTTTTTTAATAACAAAAGTCTTACATTTTATACTAACATAATTAACTCAAAATAAGATGCAAATAGAGAGGATTCCTTAGTTGATCCACTCATCCAAAAATAGGAGATTATATTTCTAAGAGATCTAATTATTATGATGAAATAGATATACTATCCTAAAAATAGCCCTAAGATCTAAAAATATACAACTTTATCAAAAGAAAATCTTATGAAATAGCAGGTGGGTATTTTCTTCATTTGAATTCAGCTAGAATGATTCTCTCTCATCGTATCTGGCCACCATCTTTCCTATTTATAGCTTTGTCTTTACAAAATCCATAGAATTGACCCTATCGAGTCGGTAGGAATGAGGCTATATATTCCATAAAAACAATCCTATAGATTCCATAGAAACAAGCCTATGGAGTCCATAGAAACAAGCCTATGGAGTCCATAGAAACAAGTCATCTGTGTGAGTTTGTAGTTCTACTGGATGGACATCAAAATTGAACTTTCACTATACATCACCTGTATCTTTTTCTTGAGCATTCTTAAAAACAAAAAAAACACTAAAATATGCTATGTATTAGACATTAATGACAAAGTAAATTATTAGTCTTTGGTTCAATATAAACAAGACAAATATCTACTTTCCTTGTAATATCTATCTAACAATCTATGACTTGCATAAGATAATATTCTTATAGATATGAATTGAGAGAAATAACATGTCAATAATGAGACATATTCTAAGCTCATCATCTCCCCCAAGATTTAGCTTTTACATGTCCCATTGCAAACATTCATTGGCATTCATACCTCTAGCATCTACTTTCCACACTTTGACTCAAATCATAGTCATCAAATTCATCTGTTATATGCTTGTATAAATTGCTTGTAAACCCTTGATGTTCTTAAATCATCTATTTCTATATATTGAATTTATTCTCTAATTTCAGAGCCCAACTCTGCCATCCTAGAATAGGTATGATCAACAAAGGGGGTCTATATCTCATATCAATCCATGTATTTTTTCCTCTAGAGTTTATTGCCTCTATTAAGATTTCCAAAATTGAGGTAGCTCTCCTCATACTCCATCTTAATTTATTTGGAGATATGACCTCTCATCTTCTAAGAGAAATTGAAAGTTGGTCCCACCTTTTCACACTTGCAGTCACTACTCAATCAAAACTCTATCTTGAAAACAAATAAAAAAAATAGCATAATCATATAAAGCTTGTAAATAGTGAGTTTTAACTTCATCATTTAGACAAGCACAGTTAAAATTCTTTATGATCAATTTAGAGATATGAAATTCTGGTCTGATACACAATCCTCTAGTCTTAGCATGATTTGTATACTCTTCAAATCTAGTTTTCCATACTAGTTTATTTTTTAATGTAGAATGCAATGCCCTGAGTTGAACATCTCCTACATGAAAGTTTATCAAGAACTTATTGTGCTCATGGTATCCTATGATCAAATCATGAAAATAAAATTTACAAAGCAAATCTTGCTGATCAGGTTCAACACTATAGAAAATTTTTAAAAATGTGGTTGGCTGTAAAATCTTTTAAGGAAGATGACAAGAGATCCTCAAAAGTTTCCATTGGTAAAATTGTTTAAATAAAAATAAACTATATGCAAGAGAAATATTCCTACATGCCATAAGAGATTCCCCTAATTTGTGTGCATCCTGCAAATTTTTTTATAAATTTTGGACTTTAGATTCTAATTTTTTCTTTTCATTTTCCAATATTTTATTTGAAGAAATTGCAACTTTATTTTTTTGTTTATGTATGGAATATTATTCTTCAATTTGATTTAGTTTTTTCAAGGTAGGAATACATGGACAACTTTTTTGACAACTTCAGTCAACAAATAACTTAGGAGGAGAAGGTGCAACATTAGAATGTGCTTTGGAAGAGTTTACCAAACTCTAAAATATCCTAATCTCCTTTTTTAGATTTTCTACATATATCTAGAGGTATATTTATTCAATTTTATTTTTCTTTATTATTTATTCTAATATGTAAACTTTTGCTACATGATTGACAGATGTTGTGTCCAATTTTTTCACCAATAATGAGTTGAGATGATCCTTATTTTATAATTTACTGATCAAGTCAGTGATGTAAGTTGTTTGTTTTTGCTTTAGATCTTAAACTTGAAAGCTTCAAGGTTAAATGCATAAAAGGATCATTTAGATCAGATAAATCTCCTTTCCCATTTGTGTATATATTTTTTCCCTTTATTCATTATAGTTTTAACTGAAACATGTGGTTGTCCCACCATACTTGATTTCTCTATCGTGAGTGGCTCTTCTCCTAGAATTGGCTCCTCTATTATGATTAGAGAGTTCCTGTTGACAGGACTTTCTTCAACATCTATAGTTTTATGGATAATTTGATGTATGGGGGAATGAGATACCTTTTTAAGACTATCTAGAATGTTTTTAGCCTCTTTTTCATCTTCATATATCAGAATTAACCTTCTTCTTTTGGTCACTCTTTGAGCTACACTCAGTTGTCTTTCCTTTTCAACTATCAAACCCTTGATTTTCTCAAGTTTTGTAGCAACCTTTCATTTCAATTTTCTTCTTCTTGACAAGGGAATTGATTTCACTATAGACTCCTAACGTTCTTATGGGGACCTTGAAACTACAAGGATTTTGAGGCCTTGTGATTCTTCTTGAAGAAGAAGAAGGGATTTATGTTAAAACTACAGTCTGTGATTTATTCTTTGGAGTTGTTTTCTAAACTAATGTAGCTAGTGGAGATGAATGTTACTATGGTAAATTTTAGATTTCTTATGTAGAAAAATGTGGAATACTATTCTAAAATTCCTCTTAGACCTCTTGTCCTTGCTGAAGGAAGTGATGTTGGTTAATTAGGTGAATAAGGCCATGGTGCCTAAGAGCATCATTAGGAGTTGTAGTCATAATTTCCATATAAAAACGATGGGAGGTTAATCCTATAATGAGGGTTTTTTCTTACATACTTAAGGTGTATTCATATTTTTTTGACGTCTCCTCCTAATAGATTATTTTGCCCCTCATAAATGATATACTTGAGTAGCCCCTTGGCTACAGATTTCCAAGGTTCAATAAGTGAATTTCTATGAATCCTTTTTAATTTTCCCTTGGAATCTATTAAACATGAAGTCCTAGTCTCCTCATTACCAGTAACCTAAATAAATAATTCGCTTAATGAAATTCTACTTGTTAGTCTCATTCCCTCATCTGGAACTTGTATGATTTGACTTATAATTTAAGTTAAAACAAGAATAACAATGCCTTTAACAACTAAAAAATCATGGGTGAGATTAGTGAAGAATTCTCTTACCATTATTTTGTGGAAACCCTAGAACTTTTCAATGAAAGGTAGCTAACCATGTACTCTAAATACTACCATAGAAGCTTTGTCTTTGTGAAAATTTGCTGCATTTTTTGGCTCTAATCTCTATTTTAATCCTATTTCAACTTAGATTTACAGATGAATGTATTTCTTTAACTCAGATTAGATCTTAGACCAGATTTTGTTGAAATCTATAGGTAACAATCACTAAGGGTCTATAGAAATGAAATGTTTCATGTGAAACTTCATAGCTTCATGAGTCCGTAGTTTGATATGATTACTTATACAGTTTAGTGCCACATGTTTTCATAGAGTGTGCCAGCCATTTTAATAATTTGTTACAAATAGAATGAAATGATGACATGGCACTTTGATGGTGATAATGATTTATCATTTCATTTAGAACCCCTTTATGATGTTCCATCATTATAATTATTGATGATGTAATTGATTGTACGAAAGTTGCACACTTATACATACACTTTTAGCAGCTTGTTTGCATGCTTATCCATTATGGTATGTGTCATGTCATTCCATTCTAGAAGGCTCAAGTTTGGGTCATCTCTGTAGAATATATTTTAATTAAATCAAAGATAATTAGTTAAATAAACATAAATAAATAGAATGTATATCTCACTTATTTTTTACCTTAGATTTATCCTTTGCTCACCATTTGTCCTACACAAATAATTTTATATGGATTAGTCAGTAGGTGTTGAAAGAACAACTTTTATTGCATGGATAAAATCAATCATAGTGACATGATGAGATTCTCTTTTTTTTTTCCTTTGTCTAGCCATTACTAGTTTTCTAGTCAAAACCCTTGTTGCAATGCATAGCCAGCCAACAAGTTAGTTTTCTAGGCATCCATTATCAATAATGTCCCTAAAAATATTTTTACTATTGAAATTTATTTATTTATTTATATATTTATTTATTTTTATTTTATGCAGGATCATCAAGGATCATGTTCTCTGAAAGAAGCAGAGTCCTCTAGAACAACTACTGGATTTAGATAAATTTTCCTAGAAGAAGTAGAGTCCTCTAGAAAGGCTACTTGATATTTTATCTTTTGAATAAATTATTCTTTATTGAGAGGTTTCTAATAAAACTTCAATCTATGTCCTTTGCTTAATAGAGCTCTTCTATTATCATCAATATGTATTAGCTTAATAGAACCATTTTCAAAGAACTCCTCAAGCTAATAAGGTCCCAACCACCTCATTTGTAGTTTTCATTTAAACTATTGAACTTTGGAATCAAACAACAATGCCAAATCTCCTTTTTGAAACTTTTATTGCTTGATCTGTGAATCATGTCAAACTTTTCTTTGATGTTGTACCAATTCAGTTCTTTGTAGTGCTTCCATCCTCATCTCATCAAGTTGATTAAGTTATAAGAGTCTTACTTTTTGTATTTCTTCTAATTCAATCCCTACTTCTATATTTGTTTTCAAAATTTATAATTCTAATTCAATAGAGAATAAGGGATTCTTACTTTAAACTAATTCATAAGGTAAAAATCTAGTTATTGTTTTCCAAGAAGTATTATAGGCCCAAATATCTTTTGGTACCTTATTTGCCCAATCCTTTCTACTAAAATTAATAACCTTGGTTAAAATAGTTTCTAATTCTCTATTGGTGAATTCAACTTGCCCATTAGCTTGTGGATGGTATAGAGATATTTTTCTATGTTGAGTTTGATATACTTACATATATTACTTTATCATGTTTGATATGAACTGTGGTTCTTGATTTGAGACTATCTCCTTTAGAGCACTAAATCTTTGCATGATTTTGAAATATAACAAAATCAGCTACCATCTCTTCTCTTGAATGAGTTAATACTTTCACTTCTTCCCACTTGGTCACATAGTCTGTACATACTAAGACATATTCTTTTCCTTTGGAAGGAGGATCCACTAGACCTATAAAATGAATTTCCCATTTCTCAAATGGTTCTAAAACCAATTGACAATGAGGGTGTAGAGGCATCTCTATTGAGTAGGCTATCTGATTCTCTGACAAGTATCACAGTGTCTAACATATCTTTTTAGTTGCTAATGAAGGTGAGGTGAATAATATCCTACTCCTAGGATTTTGTGTATAGTTCTTTGAGCTGAGTAATGACCTCCTCCTGGTTTATCATGACAAGCTCATATGATATCAAAAGCTTCAACATTTGTCACACATATATGAAACATATGGTTAGGTCTACGTTTGAATAGCATTTCGTTAATCCATTTAAAAGAATAAATTTCTTTGATTAAACCTTTATTTAATTTTTGTGAAAATTATAGAGGAAACTTCCTTATGGTGAGATAATTAGTTATATCAGCAAACCATGGAGATTTTGATGAAATAAAAAATAGTTATTCATCTAGAAAGACATATTCCACTAGTTTTTCCTCACCTGTAGTGTTCATTCTTGACAAAAAATCAACAACCACATTAGACTTCCTTGGTTTATCTATAATAGTAACATCAAATTATTGTAAGAGAAATAACCATCTAATAATCCTATCTCCCACAATTTGTTTTTTTGTAAGATATATAATAGTTAAATGGTCTATATGGATAAATACCTTGTAACCTATTATGTAGTGTCTAAATTTGTTAATTGCATAGACTATAACTACCCTCTCAATTATGGTGTAGTTTCTTTCAGTAGGTGTCATGTTTTAACTAATATAATATTTAGCATACATGTTATCCTCTTCATCTTTTTGTCTAAAGACTGCTCCTATTACTGTATTAGAATCATATGTGTATATATGAAATAGATGAGTCCAATTTGGTCCTGTCAATATTGGAGTAGTAACAAGTTTAGCTTTGATGGTCTCAAAATCCTACTGATAACTATCACTCCATTGAAATGTATTGTATTTTATAAGCAAGTCAAATATAGGGGCAAATGTTTGGCTAAAATTATCTATGAAGCATCTGTAGTAACTAACTTGTCCCAAAAAACTCTTAGTTTCAATTTGTGTTTGTGGGATTGGTAAGTTAGAGATTGTTTTAACCTTTTTTAGATTTACTTGAATGCCTTTTGCAAAAATATGGTGTCTTAGCACTATTCCTTCATTCATCATCAACAAACATTTCTCACGGCTCAAAGATAATTGATGTTCTTCACATCTGATCAATATTTTTTCAAAATTAGTAAGAGCCTCTTCATAAGTTCTACGATGAATGGTGAAATCATCCATATATACTTCAACAAAATCATTTATAAGGTTAGAGAATATTGCCAGAACTACTCTTTGAAAGGTTTCTAGAGCATTACAATATCTAAATGGGGGTACTCAATAAGAAAAAGTTCTTAAAAGATAGGTAAATATGGTTTTATCTTGATCTTCAACTGCCACTATTATCTGATTATACCCCTTAATCCCATCCAGGAAAGAAAAATATATTTTTTTGGTTAAGTTGTTAAGAACTTGATCAATGAAAGGTAGAGGAAAATAATCTCTTAGTGTTGCTTTATTCATTCTCTATAATCTACACATACCCTTAATTTTCCATTTTTCTTGGGTATAATTGCTAGGGGTGAAACCCACTGGTTATCTGAGATGGGGTAAATAAACCCAACTTCCAACAATTTTTGGATCTCAATTTTGTCTATCTCCTTTAATGTTGGGTTTATTCTTCTTTGTGGTTGTCTAAACAACTTGACAGATTCTATGTAAATGTGATGAGTGCATATGCTAAGGTTAATTCCCTTCATGTCGGTATAATCTCAAGAAAAAGCTTTGGTATGTCTTTCTAGTACTTCAAAAAATTGATCTTCCTCTTCATTTATTAATCAAATATTGATATTTAAAATCTTTCTAGGTAATACCATGATTGGTTTTGTGCCAGGGTAGTTGGATTCTATTTGCTTAAATTCACTAATCAATGAGTTCAGAGGACATGGATGAGGAAGTAGCTTATCAAACATAGTTACATTATCAACAAACTCTTCTCTAGGAGGGATCAGTCTTATTAAATAAAAATAGAATGCATCTAAGAAATGAGTTTGATGTTGTTCTACTAATTTTCACACACTTTCTTGAATCAGTCCATGATCATATGATGAGGAAACAATAGAAGAAGTAGAAGTGGTGGTTTCATAATACTTTATCTAACCCAAGAATCCTAAATTAAGGCAGTCTGTAGTTTCTGGACTAGTAGAGTTTGTAGATTCCAGGTTGGTAGAGTTTGTAGCTTTTAGACTAGCATAATCCATAGCTTTTAGACTGGTAGAGTTCATAGATTCTAGGTATATGTCTCCATTCAATTATTCCATGTATTTTTTAACTATGATCATAGATGAGGAATAAATGTTGTTTGATGTGTTGTTGATTCATCCAACCAAAGTTAATGTATGTGATTTGTTGATAGTTTTACAGAAGGATACAAAGAGATGTATTTGGATTTTAACCCATTAAAAATGGTCATGTCTCCTGATCTACAATCAATTAATGCTACTATAGTAGCCAACCATGGTCTACCTAGGATTATGGGATATCCTAGATTCTTTGTTTTAGGTTGGAATACCATGAAATTTATTGGATATTCTCAAGACTCTATTAGTACTTCAATATTTTCTATAGTCCCTTCTGGTTTAGTTACAGATTGCTCCACCATTTGAAGAATGATAGTTTTGGGTTTCATTTTTATAAGAGATAATATATGAAGAGTATCAGTTTTCATAACATTAATTGTTGCTCTTAAATCCACCAAGACGTTAGGAATTTCTTTATCTCTGATTGTGACTATGATCACTGGGCTTCTTAGATCTACATATTTTGGAATTAATAATTTTCATGGTAATAAATCAATGACTTTTCCATCAACGTGAATGGTTCTTGGATATTTTAATTTCCTCCCAGGTGTCTTGATACAAAGATTTTTTATGATCTTATTCAATTCAGGTATATCCCTAATAGCTTGTAGTAGGGATACCTCAATATTGATCTTTTATAACTCATGGGCCAAGTTTGATTCTGGTTTAATATCAATTTCCCTTAATCTTTTAGGAAAATGAACTACTAGTGTAGTAGTGTTTTCTTTGTTTGTTTTAGGGCTCATTTTAATTTTAGCTTTTCAAATGTTTAATTGAGATGATTTTTTTATTTTATTTTCATCAGGTAACTCAAAATGAGAACTTGAGGTTTTTGTATAGTTTTCCATGATCTTAAATGTATGTATGAATAAATAATAGCTCCAACATTCATTGTTTCTTCTTGTTCATTAACATAAATAGGTGTTATTTTTTATTTTTTGGATTTTTATTTGATGTGTAGGTATTGAGGGTTGATTGATTTAACCCTATTGTTGAATAAATGGGAGTGGCATAATAGTTTGCTATTGAAGATGTATTCTTGGTTGGGTGAATTGTTGTGGGTTCAACTATGGATTCAATTATTGATATTATTGTGGGATTTATTGGTGTTTTGGTACCCATTGTTGTTATGGTTGTGGCTGTGGAACCATCCATGGGGATGTTGGAATCTAATCTTGTCGTACTCATGGATTTTGAATTGATGAAATTTGGGGTTGATTCCAAAAAGGTGAAGGAACTAAAACATTCTATGGTGCCATCCATGGATTAACTAGGTTTTTTGCATTAAACTATCCTTGAGCCTGGTTTTGTGGGGCAAAGTTTTGTGTCTAACTATAATTTACTTCTTCAATGTACTAGACTTGTATTTTCATTTGATTTTTTAAAACAAGTAGAAAGGTGTAATGTTTGGTATCATGATCTATTACATCACAGATCCCACATGATGAAACATTGATTTTACTTAGGGGCTATTTCTAAGGGCATCTTTCTATCTACACTTAAGATAGTAAATTTCTAAGGGTTTTGTTGCATTTGCCTTATCTTGATGGCCATCCAAAGTACTATTTAGTGTAACTAGAATATCTATCTTTAGATTGCCAAATTATTCTATTAGCTTACCCACTTCATTATATTTTCCAAATGTTCCTCTCCTAATTCTTGATTTTGTCCAAGAGTAGTTGGTATAAAGTTCAAAAATATGATCAAAATCCAACTTATTTATATCTCTACCTCCTATCACATTTAAGGCATCTCTAGTATCTCCATCCAACCCTTTTAAGAAAACCAATTTTTGAACTTCTTCAGTGAATGGATAATTGTTTTTTTAATGAGTCAACATGAATCTATCCAAATAATCTTCTAAAGATTCATCCTCATTCTATTTGATTTTGAAGAAATCCTCTTTTATTTCTTGCACTTGATAGTAATCTTGATACTTGTTTAAGAATTATGTCTCCATGTCATTCCATGTTCTAATAGAATTGCCAGGTAAACCTATAAACCATCTCATAGCTACGTCTTTAAGTGTAGAGGGAAATGGTTTTAATTTTTGGCTTTTTTTTTTGTAATCATAAGTTAGACATAGAACCTTAAACTCAAACAGGAATTTCTTAGGTTCTTTTGTAGATCTTCTCCAGAGATTTGGTAGATTAGTTGGTGAAATATTTTTCATGGGGGTTTGATCATTAGGATCTGTAACAATAGGAAAGGAAAAAGTCCTTCCTAGTTGTGCAAGTTGTTGATTTCATGGATTTTTTTGGAGACCCATATTTTCTTCTTCTGATGATGTTTTAACTATGGGATGATCTTCTCACTGAATATTTATGGTACCAGTTATGGGTTGTTCAAAGTTCTCAAAAAAAAAATTAGGTATAGATTTCTGAAATGATTCTTCAAAATCCTTGAAAATTTGTAAATAATTCCATCCTACAAGAGATTGATCCTGAAGAATTTGTCCTATGGGGCTTGCTTGTGGTAATGGCCTGGTTTCTATCCATGTTTTTGAAGATTCTTGCAAATAGGTTTCACTCGTAACTTCTGGTTCACTACTCAAAGATGTTGAAGGAGTTTCAACTTGTGTTCTTGGTTGAAATTTTTGGATGAATCATCCTTTAGAGTCTCTAAGATGGTACATCAATTTATTAAAATTTTATGGTTTTTATAATTTTTTTAGTTGAGACCAATAATTATTACCTTAATAACACCTTGGTCCCTAGAAATGGTGCTAAAAATGATGAGTTTCATTTAAATCTTCATTTAATCAATGTTTAATTGATGTCTTATCAATCAGGGCTGATGTCCAAAGCTATTTGCAATAAGGTGTAGGATGGTAGATCTAGAAGTCTACTTGTGGGGATGTTTAATGGTCCTATTCTAACTTTTAATAATGAAATAAATGTGTCTTAATCTACTTGATTCACTCTTTTTCTAAAAAGGAAAATATGTAACTATTTAATAAAATAAATCCACTTTTTTTTCTTGAAAGTAAAATCGCACTCCTATTTACGCTTGTGTGGAATGTAAAATCACACTCATAAATTCAAATTAAAATTTACTTCACACGTTTACTGTAAAAGAAAACACACTTTGCTTAGAAAGGAAATGAATTTGGAATAAGAAAATGCCTTTTGAACTATAAATTTGTTTTGATATTGTATGAATGAATGCAAACATTAACAAGATTCTAATTAGTTATAACAGAGAGTTAATATAACATAATATAAATAACATATACAGTTCTTGCTTCTGATGAGAGTGGGCCCTTACTCCTCTTGGACTCAGAAATAAAGATTAAGCAATGATGGAAAATGAAGTGATAATTCATAAAATTGAAATGATTACAATATGTCTAAAACCTATAATATGCCTGTACGTATCTTTCATCTATTATGTATCTTTTTTTAATAACAAAAGTCTTACATTTTATACTAATATAATTAACTCAAAATAGAATGCAAAGAGATAGGATTTTTTGGTTGATCCACTCATCCAAAAATAGGAGATTATATTTCCAAGAGGTCTAATTATTATGATGAAATAGATATACTATCTTAAAATTAGTCCTAAGATCTGAATATATATATACTTTATCAAAATAAAATCATACAAAATAGCAGGTAAGTATTTTTTTCATTTGAATCTAGTTGGAATGATTCTCTCTCATCTTATCTAGATGCTAGCTTCCCCATTTGTATCTTTGTATTTACAAAATCCATGAAATTAACCTCATAGAGTTGGTAGGAATGAGTCTGTAGAGTCTATAGAAATAAACCCATGGAGTTCATAGAAACAAACCTATAGAGTCCATAGAAACAAGAATGCAAAATCTATAGAACCAAGCTATCTGTGTGAGTTCATAGTTCTATTGCATGGAGATCAAAATTGAACTTTCACTATATATCACCTATGTCTTCTTCTTGAGCATTCTTCCCAACAAAAATCACTAAGACATGCTATGTATTAGACATTAATGACAAAGTAAAGTTTAGTCTTTGATTCAATATAAATAAGATAAGTATCTACTTTCCATGTAATAGCTATCTAACAATCTATGATTTTCATAAGATAATATCCTTAGAGAGATGAATTGAGAGAAATAACATGTCAATAACAAGCTATATTCTCAGCTCATTAGCGAGGGTCAATGAGGAGGTGATTAGGGATGATGAGAAAGAAATTATAAATGATGAGGAATGGTGAGATTCATTAAGTGTGTGATTAGTGTTGATGAGGGATAAGGAGGTAGTGATTAGGGATGATGAAGTGGTGATTACGGATGATGATAGAGTGATTAGAGATGATGAGGGAAGGTGAGAACCAATGAGGGAGTGATTAGGGATAATGATGGAGTTATTAAAGATGATGAAGGTTGGTGAGGGTCAATGATGGAGTGATGAGGGATGATGATGGACAAAAAGTGAGTGATTAGGAATGATGAGGGATAGTGAGGGTCAATTAGGGGGTAAATAGAGATGATGAGGGAGTGATTAGAGATGACTAGGGATAGTGAGGGTCAATGAGGGAGTGATTAGGTATAATAAGTAATGATGAGAGGGTAATTAGGGTTGATGAGGCATGAGTAAGAAGTGATCAAGGATAAAGGATGGATGATGAACAAGTGAAATTAACACAAAGTGGTCATTTATTATCTGCAGTTCATCAATGTTCCCTATGCTATCCCAATCACAACTCTTTGAATCAATTTTAAAGTAACTAGTTTTTTAAAATTTAATTTTGATAAACATGGTACTCCTAAAAACGCCAAGAATCAATTCAAAAAGTAGAAAAGGATAAAAAAGTACTATATGTTTAACAAAAATGGACATCAATTGTAAACGTTATGCCCTGAAACCCCTAGGTTCAATACTTAAACCCTAAAAATGCCTAAGTACTAACTAGATAAGATTTTGAAAAACTATTTTCTACCTCATAAGGTGTTAAAGTATGATACCAAATCTATCAGATGTACAGTGATGATAATTTATTATGTTTAATAAATTTAATTTAAAGTATAAGATTAAAAATTTAAACTTATAATTAACATTTTGAGTAGTAAAAATAAGTATCCATCCAAGATTGGGTTCATGTACATGCCTTCATTCTTTTATATGTAAAATAACTAAAAGGTGGTTATGTTATTACATATATAATAATGCGATCACATTATCTATTAACCAAGATTCACTCTATATACATGTTCACATGTTTTAATATTCAAAATAATAGGAGCATGCTCATATTATGTATTAACATGATCACATTATGTATTAACACGATTGCAATATGGTTCAATAATTTTCAAAACATAACTTAAATAACATGATCATGTTATTTAATAATCTAATCATGTTCTTTAATAATGTTATATAATTATGGAAAATGTCCACTAAATTATGCCCAACTCCATCCACTTACCATACACATTATATGCATTTTCACTTTGGCTACATTTGGAATGTTGTGGATGTCTGGTGTTTAGCATGAATAGAGGGGTTGATTTTACACTAGAAACCCTAATGGTTTATGGTATTAGTTCAATCCTAGAAATATATTTTTAAGGGGAATATCATGGGCTAGGATAAAAAATGTTTTTTGTGTTCCCTCTTAAGATATCTTTCAAGCAATTTCCATTTTCTAGGAAAAGATTACCTGGACCATTGCGTGTATAGCAGGGTCAACTCTATAATTGTTTAAATGTTTGCTTCAAACATCATGACTCTTTTGGTAGATTCATACATGGTCTCTAATTTTTTAGAGATTTTTGTAAAACTAGAGCATTCCCATAATGTCTTTTGGAGGTGATATGCAATACTGAGTTGGGTCCTTTTCACAAACTTCCCTTGTTTGATTCTCATAGTGTTGGGTTGATTCCAATCTCTACATGCATGGCCTTGGAGATGTGTTTCATGGTCTTGGTATGCTTTTAGGAGTAAATTCAATAAAAAAATCTAAGATAATGATTCAAGTGAAGGCCAATTTCTCACTATGCATCCTTTGGTGTAATTAAAAAGTCCATTTTTATAAATTTTTTAGTAAAAGGTGGCTCACCATAATAAACCCTAGGTGGATGCAGTAATTTTTTTGGCTAAACTATTGTCTTATAAAGGAGTTCTTACACCTTCCTAGCTAGCAAAGCTACCCCTTCAGGGTACGAAGATATCCATGCAGCGTCATCTAATTAGAAACCAAGTAGATTCTTTGGTAGGTGGCATCAAAGTCAATCACAGGGGTTCTAGGAAGAAATTGATAAGTTATTCTTCTTTTGTGGTTGTTTATAGTGATGAAATAATCATTTTAGACAATCTTGAGTATGAGGATGTTTTTGGTTGAACATAATATATAACTATGATTTTTTGGTAATCATCCTGTATTCAGTTTTTATGCCTTATTGGTTAGTCTTTTGAACCTTCATAGGTTATTTGATTTTTGGTTTTTGGCTATTTATTTCCAGTTACTATTCAGGTTTCCATTATATATGGCGCTGCCCTAGTAATATGTAAAAAGCTATGTTTTATCATAGTTGTTGCTTTTGTGATACTTTTTGTAAGGTAGGGGACCTAGATAAACCCTGGTGAAAAAAAATCTAGTCAATTTATGTTGTAAAAAATATAATAAAAAATAAAATTTTACCTCGATTGTAACTAGATGCATTATCACTTATATTCAACATCCATGGGTGGAGGGGACATTCTAAAACTAAGCTTCAAAGACTAATTTAATAAGTAAGTAGCAATACTATATGAGGCTAGAGGCAATAGAGGAAGGAGGACTTTCAGTGTCCTTTCATCAACCATTAACGATGAGGTTGTACAATGATTTAGTGATATTTTTTTAGTTTTTTCATTTTTTATTATGATATATTAGGTGATCAATTTCAAAAATAATTCCTTGATATAAAAATATAGTGGAGTACTGAATCACATATTAATATAACAATCATGATAATTGTAATAGTGTTTTTTATCATCCTATATGAATCTATCTATAAAGGTTTTTGGTTGCCCTAAAAAACCATTTTATAAAGTTGTTGGTTGTATTTATAGGTTTTTCATTATCATTTAAAAACTTCTAGACATTTGGGTTATTGTTTGGACCCTATATAAATCTATCAGTGTACATGTTTGGATGATGAACAAAAGTGTGGGTCCTTATTCATATTGAGTGATTGTTGTATCCATCCATGAAAGGCAATTTTGAGATTACTATTTTGGAGAGTTGTGTGATAATTCACATAGATCATGATCATGAGTAAGTAGAGGCGAAAATCTATTGTTTAATAATGATATGTTTTCTACCATATTTACTCTAAGAGGGGAATGTTGGGAATACCATAGTTTAAAGCTCATAATATATATTTCTATGGGTAGTTAAATATATTTTTGAGTGAGAAAATATATTTTGATAATATGAGAGAGTGATTTGTGAGAATAACTCATGCAAATAAACTTAGTTGAGATATCTTAAACATATGTGAGATATTCCAGTAGATAGAATGAGAGATTTTAATGATTCAAGATGAAATTTGACTCTTAAGATGAAAGAGTATAAATATCTACATATTATAATCTCTATCAATGAATAAATTATTAAATCTAATTATAAAGATTAATATTATTTTATTATGTTTTCCTTGCTTCTACCACATCACATCTTAAGGTGAGATGTTAATATATTTAATTACATGTAAACTTTTTGTGTTTAATATATACTTGCAATATCGATTTATTATATAATTTATAGATAATAATTAACTAATGCATACTTATCTAAAATACATAATTATATACTATCAATTATTTATTTATTAAATTAAATTTTTCTAACAATAGACTTGACTTTTATTACAAGTAATTAGTCTCCAAAACCTAATCCCAACTATAATATCATTTCTTATTTATATAATAATATATAGGGATAGTAGGTAAGACATAATCCAGAAGATAATTATTAATGTTATACTAGTGAATCAAGGCTAGAGCTATTGATCTAAAAACGTAGCAAAACATACCTCCAAAATTAATCAAATTTATTCCATTTCTTTTAGTCATATACTATCACTCTAAAAAATTTAAAACATATTTATTGATGATTTTAAAAAAACTAATTTATGTTTATTTTAGTCCTTGGTTTTTATTTTAAAAAATAAAAATAAATATAGTAAAATTTATTTTTCATTTTTTTAATTTTTAATGTAATTGATATATATATATATTTTTTTCTTTTTATCTTTATTTTTGTACACATAATTAAAAATATAAATGTAACTTTTTAAAATTTAAGAAAATTATTTAATACTAGAAAAATGTAACCTTGATGCAATTATATAATATTTATAAATTATAATATTTTAAATCTTTTGATATCATTTGTGCAAAAAATAAGATTTTTAAAATCATATATTTTCATTCTATAAAACTAATTAAAATTTATATATTTATTTAAAAAAATAATTTATTTTTTTAATTTTATGCTATATTGTTGAAGCACAATATGTTTTCAAAAAGACTTATTTTAGTAATTATTTTCCACTAACATACATGACTGCACAAATTAATTATTTAATATAGTTTATTTCACTTATTAACTAATGTTTTACATATAAAACAAAAAATATATATATAATTTACTATTTTATTTTGTAAATATAATAATATATTACACTCATAATTTTACAATTCATTTATTTACACCATTACTAAAATGTTATATTATTTATCATCAATTAAATTTATACAAACTTTTATTTTTAAAAAATATGTATATCACTTTTTTATATAAAAATATTCTACCTTATTATACTTTAAATCATAACAATAATTTCTTTGATTCTATTTTAGTATTTTTTTACTTTAGAAAAGTCAATTATTTTCTTGTAAGATTGATCCTGGAGAGATTTTATAAAACCTTATTAGAACCATATAATGTAGTTATTATGTCCACGATACATTTCGTTTATAATTTAATGTATAGAATTGAGCAGCTCTTAATTCCATTTCTTTTATAAATTCTCTTCTTAAAATTGATGGCAATCAACTGTGGCACAGTTGAACAAAACCTTTTCCATAATGTTTATTAAAAACAAGTTCTTTAAAATGAAGTGTTGATGTGTCATGTTCGTTGCAGAGTGTGAACGTGATCAACCCAAATAGTTTGGGGATATACATTAATGCCTTCTTTTTCGCCTGACAAATGCCAACTAAACCGCATGGAATCCTCGCAAGACAGGTTAATGACGACGAGAAAATATCCATTAATTAAGTTAAACTTCATCGTAATCATATGTCAAATATTTTTATCTCCAATAATGTGTCCAGAGAGAACCAAAAGTGAAAAATTTTAAATTCTACCATTTCTATTATTCATTTAATAGTGATATACATTAATGCTAACTAAATCGTATAGCATCGTCACATGTTTATGTGGAATATTTGACCATTATAAGATATCCATCAATTAAGATAAATTTCATCGTAATCACATACCAAATATTTTTATCTCTAACAATATTTTAAAAGAGACTAAAAATTATGAAACTTTAAATTCTGATTTTTTTTATATATTAATTTAGTATCTAGAATAAAATTAAAGATATAATTTTAATATTTATATTATATATTTTTATAAAATTTTTATTTATATATATTTTATTATTATAATATTTTAAATTATATTAATAGAAAAATATATAATTACATAAAATTATAAAATAAAATAGTTCAAATTGAAATTTCAAATTATTTGAAACTTATAAATAATTTTTAATTAAATAATATTTTATTTTTTAAATATTTTTGAAAATGTAATATTTAAAAGTAATTATATAGAAAATAAAAAAATCATTAATTTAATAATTATTTATACATGTTATTGAAATATAACTCCAAACACATATAAGTTAACAACAACAACAACAACAACAACAACAACAACAACAACAACAACAAATTGCTCATTATAATTTAATAATTTTGAAATCTATGATAATCATGTTAATATTTTAATACACCTAAATTGATACTAATTACTATTCATCATGTTTTTTTACAAATTAGCAAATAATATAATAAAAATATTAATTAATAAGATATGTAAAAAAATGAGATTAATATCTTATTATAGAAACATGATAACTCCATGGTGTATGTAAGGAAATATTGCATACTGTTACATAAAACTACATGAAATGTTGATGACTCCATAGCATATGTAAGAAAATATTGCATGTTTTTATATAAAATGTGGATAAGAATAAAAATAGTGCGTATCATCATAACACTTTTCCATAAGAATTTATTTGTAAAATGTTACTCAAGCCACTCACACACTTCAATTTTATCTTAACACTTTTTCAGAAGAATTTATTTATAAAATGTTACTCAAGTCACACACTTCAGTTTTATCTTTAGTGGAAGAATTTTATCTGTAACAATAACTGTGTTGAAACATTACAGATATTAAAAGAAAATAAATTGTGAATATATCAAACCTGACTTGTTTCTAATTAAAGTCATTTTCATTGTACACTTTATTACGCTCTGCCAAACTATCTTTATAAATTAAGAAAAGTGTTCCATCAAAACTAAATCTGTATTATGCATAATATTTAAATAAATATTAAAATCTGACTAAAAATTGATAAAAACATTCTAACAATATTAAACTCTTAAAACAAATTTTCTGACTTAACCTTTGAAACACTCTTCCTAATTTATAAACGATGATTAACAGAGCATGATAAGTTGTACAATGAAAACCACCTCGACCAGAAACAAGACAGATTACACATATTCAGACGTGACATTAAAATGCAATATAATTTTCAAAACCTTTTAAGCAATAGACTTACGCAACTCCTTAACTATTCATGCAAAATCTCGAAGGCTGTTGAAAGACGATCCACCTTTAATTTCAGCCTCCCTCGCAGTTTTACTAGGTTTTGCGGCAGTTTGTCTCATTTGAATTCCTTCTTTACCTTGCATTATTCTCATCGCGGCTTTTGCTCTCTCTTTTCTATCCACAATTCCTTCCTCAGATGCGCAGTTGAGTCTCAATCTCACCTTCCACTGTTCCACTATGAGAACCGATCAGACCACTGCGGAAATGACAGCTCAGGCACGCCCAAGCTCAGGCTTTCCAGAGTTGAATTCCACCCGCAATGGCTCATGAATCCTCCTACTGACGTATGACTCGACATCAATCATTAGAGTTGACGATATTCATCAGGATCCCCAACAGATTATATTGCCCGCTTTTGGGGTTGGAATGAGCGTGCCGAAGGAGACATATATATCTGAACATTTAGGATTTGAATCCATCCATGGAATGCACGTTTTGGACTATTTGAACAGGCTGGAATGTAAACGCGGTATTTCCGGATCTTCTTTTGCCTTTATCGCTGCATGTGTAAACGCAAACCCAGAAATAAACGGCACTCGGCGATCGAAAACGGTATTTGATTGGAACTTTCCGCTTACCAATTTCACATTGAACGGAAGAACCTCAGCGTACGAAGAATAAACGGCACTCAGCCACGTGTATGGTTGACGACCGGACACGGTATCTGCACTTTATTTTCCACAGGAAGTCGTTATACTCTGGTCCACAATTTGATGTTTACACTTTATTTTCCACAGAGAGTCGTTCATACTCTGGTCCACACATAACGTTATCCTCTGGTCCCTTTGTTGGCGCCTGTCCTTGCCACCGACACATTTCAGAGTGACGAAAAAAACGTAGGAATGAAGGTAAAAGACAGATGGTGCGCCGATTCATTTGTCCAAATGTCAAGGTGCGCCAACTCATTGATGGAATTTCTCAACGACTAAATCTAACGCAGACGTAGACACAGAAGCAAACAGTAGGGCATCCTATTATTAATATGGTTGCTAATCAAATTCAATAAGTTCAAGAGTTTGAGTTTTATTTTTTAAATAAGAGTCGTGATGTAGTTTGAATAAATATTGCTTATAAAACTAACGGTGTTGTGTGTTAACTCTTCTTAATTATTATAAAAATATTAAATTTGAAAATGGGTAAATTAAATAATTAATAATGTAAATATATATTTAAAATAAATTTTATGTATAAATATAGTTCAAGTATTTATAGTTACTATTTTTTTATGTGAACATAATTAATGGATACTATTTTAATTTGATCAAGTTAACAAATGAAAATAGGGGTAAAGACTCATCTTTAAATGTTTTCATAATTTTCAGAAAAAAAGTCTTCTACAACTTTCTAAATTTAATACTAAATCTAAAGTGACATTTTATTGAAGGAAACAAAAGTTATTTTTTGATTTCATACAATTTTATTATCAATAATTAAACATAATCATATATGTTCAATAAAATGGATTCTACTATTTCAACATCTAAAATTCTAATATATTATAATTCTATTTTTCTTACAATTAATAATCATGCCAATAATAAATTATATAAATCATAACATGTTTTGAAAATGGAACAATAAATAAATAAATTAAAATGATTAAGAAAACAGTTATAATTAGACATATATTTTATTTAAACCTGAAAATTACAATGATTAATCACACCTCTACTATTTTTAAATTTCTTTGAGAAAAATTATTTATTAAATATTACTCCAAATGATAATGTAATTTATAAGATAAAGTATTAAAAAAAATTATAAATTTTTTAAAGCTTGTTTTAAATTAATGTTAAAAAAGATTCAAAATGACAACGTTCTTTTGTATGTTAATATATTATTTTATTATGTATATATGTATAATAATAATAATAATAATAATAATAATAATAATAATAATAATAATAATAATAATAATAATAATAATTATTATTATTATTAAATTTTAAATGAATATATTTTATAATTTTATGAATATTTTTATTATATATATATATAAACATTAAAGTTATTTTTAAAATAATGATAATACATGATAAGATCTTTGAAATTGAGATGATTTTTTAGATTGAAAAATTAATTAATATGAAAAGTAAGAAATTTCAAATTATAAAACTAATATATTTATTTTTAAAAAAATTATGTAAAAAATGTCGAAAGATATCATTCTTAAAATACTTATTCTACTTATATCATAAATCTATAAATATATATATGCTAATTTAATTTCAATACCATATAATTAAAATAAAAGTTCGTTCTTAAAAAATATTATAATAAATTTTGTAAATAAAATTCCATCAAATTAAAAATCTATTTTCACATTTATTGGAAGAAAAAAACTGTAAAATTTATAAATCTTCGGTATCATTTTTCAATCGTGAGAAAAAATGGCCCCCAAAAAAATTAATTCTCTCAATTTTTTTCTAATTTTTTTAATCTAACTCTTTTCGATCACATAATCAGTTACGTAATATACTTTTAAATAATTATTACATTTTAATATATATATATATATATATATATAAATTATAAATTATTATATATATATGTATATAAAAAAAATATCTTAATTTTCCTCTGCAACGTTTACTGAGAAAATTAAATTTACACCCTTGTATGGAACTTCAGCATAACTACAAGACACTCATCAAGTAGTCACCTCCAAGGTTTGAATTTGACGGCTGTAATTAATTCAACGGCTGTAATTAACTCAATAGTGGAGGAGTCGCATACAATTAAACTTAAAATTAAATTATAAACTGATAAATTGCAGGTTATTCATCAATCTAAGCTCATTTTGGCAATATTATTAACTACATATTGCAGGTTAGTCATCTAAGTTAATTTTGCTAAATATTAATTCTGCAAAATTTTATGCTATTTTTTATGTTTTATCTAAACTATAATTAAAAAATAGCGTTTGTTTGAAAAAGGAAAATTAAAACGCATGATCCCTAATCGTATCAGGCACCTAAATAAAATCTTTTGCGATTGCCAAAGTTTAAACAACTGGTACATTTCATCTAATTGGCCTTAACCTAAACCTACAAGTCATTTAATTCCAAGCCTGATCATGCCAATGTCTACATTTCCATACAGATTTATATTACAACTAATTGTAAGTCTCCCTTATGGCTTCTCATGCATAATTTACTTGCAATGTAGCACGAGGTAATGTCTAAATAGATGAGAGCATAAAATTGAAAAAGAAAGAACAACAATGGCAAAGAGTCCCAGTCAAGAATATCATGGTCTAGGAGTAATACTACTAACTTGGGTATTATTTTTTCTCCTTCCTAATAGCTTGAATAAATTAAAGTCCATCTCAAAGTTATCATGTTGTGTATTAGTTTAATTTTAGAAGGCACTTACTTCATGACTTGTCTCTGATTGTTATTCGGAGGAGACTTGATCCATGGGCTGAACAATTATAATACTATGAGTTGCATCATCAGTAGGTTTTCATGGTACCTCATAAATATTAGGTATACTAATTACTTAAAGTGCCTTCACCTCCATGTTCTTGCCAACTAAATTATTTCCTTCACAACAAAAGATTCTAATGGCAGCATTAATCTGAAGATTTGTGAGGATGGTGTCATGAGAAGGATACCTTTGCCTAGCAATATTCTTAACTACACGTTTCCAATGTTTCTCATAAATCAATATAGAGATGGTGTCACAATTGTATATAAAAAAGGGAACAAGAAGAACAGTAATATACAAATTTTTATCTCAGAAATCAAAAGCTAAGAACCTAACGTAAAGAAACGTATAACAATATATATCTGAAAGGTATTCATTATCCCAAATTTATCTGGGATTGAAATCCGAGCTCTATATTAAAAACAAACATCTATAAGACTGTACATGGTAGCTCTATTGGACTGGTCCGCCTAAACCTCTTCAATAAAATTCTTATCCAACTTCTTCATTTCCTCTGATGACGTATGGAAGTTTTGAGCATCAACATGGTTTTTGATACAGGTACGGTAACCTCAAAGCCGGAGATGTCGACTGCAATTTTTATTTTGTAGGATTGAAAAGCTACAGCCTTATCAACCTTAAAAAGTTGATCATCGGAACTCTTCAATTTCATCTTGCGGCCATGGTAGTTTGATAACATGACCACCATATAAATTACAATTGTATATAAAAATAATATAAGTATACAAATATATGGTCATGTCAGTTGATTTGTGGACTCTTATCAATTTTTTTAATTTATATTGTATCAATTGTTATCAATTTATTTATTTACATTAAATTAAATTAAAAATAAATATCGGTTATTTTTCTTAACATGGTCATGACATGAGAATCTTCTCCACCCCTTTTTATTGTAGAACACTTCTCAACATAATTATTGAGATTTAGACTATAATTAAAATATACTTATTCTCTTTGTGTTTTTCCAAAAAATTATATTAAATTAGATGAAAATATCAGAAATAATTAATTCATGAATAACACCTTACAAATATAAAAATAAACAAAACACCATACACATTACCTGAATATTTATGAGATATATTTTATTTTTACGTAATATGAATAAAAATGTCATGCTTTATCTTAATATATCTTACAACTTATTATGTATTTTTTAATAATTAATTGTATTAATTTTTTTTTTTTTAAAAATGTTGTCCATATTACCGTACTTTTGTTTAAAGACGAAGTCAATCCAACAATGTCACATAATATTGCTTTTTCATATTAATAATGATAGAAAATATATGTGGCAATTAAATTTTGAATAATTTTTAAATTTTTAAAGCAATTTTTGGAGATGATTGTAACTTATCTAACATTAATTATATCAAATTTTTTTTTTGATAAAGTAAGAAATAAAAATAAATAAAGAAGAACATTTAATGTATTTTATTAGTGAAATAAGGAGTGCATATATATACCATAATTTATTTATATAATAGTTTTAATATGAATAGATGATCAATTTTTTTTCCTATTTTTTGGGTCATGATTTAGTGGAGGACAAAGACACTAGAATATCCTATTAGGTGATCCTCTGATAGAGTGAACACACAATTATTCTATAATAATAATGACCCTACTTGTATTCATAAACAAGCAAGAAGATGTGCAATAATGCCCTGATTATTTAACTACCTTGCTTACCAATTATATGCACTATTACAATACCTTGTTAAAAAGAAATATAAAGAAGTAGGAGGTGTTAAATGATAGGATAACTCATTTGTGACTGAGTGTAACTCACTATGGAATTCATAGGAGAACTCACAATGGCACTCCCTAAACTACAGGTGGAACTCACCCTCTCATCCACTTAACCTCATATCACACTTAAATACGCTGATGCTAAATATGTAAGAGTTATACATTTAATAAGTAAATAAAATAGTTAATATCCTACACCAACATCCTTCCTTAAGCATAGCTTAGGTAGAGAGAAATGAAGAGATGGGTCTTGACAACAAGCTCTGATAAGATACTCATGTAGAATGAAACTCTCAACAAGTGGAATAAAAGGATAATATCTAGTGGGAAAAAACTCCCTGTTCCCCCCTTGCTCCGACCCCCCACCCACAGCAAAAAAACAAAAAACAAAAAAAAAACAAAAAAAAATAAAAAAAACAAAGTAAATAAAGTAGGACTAGAAAGCCAACACCAACACCACCCTTAAGCATGGCTTAAGTGGGATAAAAAATTGGATCCCACTAATGAGCCCTGATGAGGTCCCATGTACATAGAAATGATCCTAGAATCTTATAAAATATGGAGTATTTGTGCCTCCACAAAGAAGAGAGACAATGTTTGGGCAGAATGTTGCATGACAAATACTGTTGTAGGTTCCTATACAATAAATGGTGTTTCTTTCTTTCAAAAGAAAGAAGTCAAGAGCTATCAAACTACTGAATTCCCACTCAACTGGAATGTAGATAGGAATCATGATGTAGGTCTATTGAAAATTCTCAAATATCACCGTACTAATGCTCAAATATTCCAAAGTATGATCAGATATCACAGGGCTAATTATAGAAGATGGCAATGAAGAAACACACAATGAAGGGAAGAGAGCAGATAGACAAGAAGTTAGACATGGAACATTCATTGAAAGAATGTCCATCGAAAGAGGAGAGCAAGCTTCAATAGTTGTAAAAATTGAAGACTGATCTTGAAATGAAGCACTCGGATCTGCAAGATGAATGTCCTTAGGAACATATGAGTCATCAATACTATCACTGAAATTACTAATGTCCACTAAAATACAAGTCTACGAAGGCTCTGGAAGAGCAACAATATGCTCAAGAATGAATGTAGAATCTGCAATGAGATAACAAAGGTCTGGCAGAATTATCATCTTATAGTGGGGGCTCGACAGAAGAAATATCACTATACACTATGTATGCATCATCACAATAGATAAAAGAAAGAAGAGGGATTAGAATAGTCTTAGAAGTGATAATAAAAACTAGAGGAGGTGTGATGTAGGTCATATTAGGATCTATGAAAAGACACTGTAGGATGCTCTAAATAGTGGAGGGAAATTGTGTATATTCTACATCATGGCAAAGAATATCCATTTAAACATGTAATAACATAGTGGAAAAAATCGTATCATAAGTATTAGCTCACTTATCGAACCAAATAGGATTAGTGGGTGTAGGAATCTATCCATATAGGAATGGAATATGATTTTTGTGTGTGAACAAATGTTCCATGTAAGCACACCATGAATCATAATTGTCCTTCTTATGAAGGATCAATTGAGATTAAGAAAACTCCCCTCATCTGTAGTCTCTCAAATGGGGTTGACATGACCGAGAGAAGACAATAGAAAAGTGCGCAACTACACAAAATAATCTACAATGAACCCTTAAAGCACACTAATGAAAGGGATTTTGGGCACAACCAAGAATCCCTTCAAGTGAGAAATCATTGCTAGAGTAAGGGAAAACAATGGTATATTCTCTAGAAATGGAATTCGTCCTGGGTTGAAAATGTGTACATATAGATGAGAGTAATCAGTGCATTAAGTACATTGTAAAAAGTAGGTCTCGCCCCTCCCCACCCAAAAAAAAAAAAAACACTGTATAACTTTAATGTATTTTACAATGCAAATATGACCAATGCATAAAAAAATTAAAAAACATGAATTTTTCAAAAGAAGATGCTCTATTTTAATCTACCAATCAAAAATTATAGCACAATATATTTCTCATAAATAAAATGTATTTAATAAAACTACACTTACAAGTTTAAAATATCTATCCAAATAAAAGGTAAGGTAACCTTCGAAAACAAAATCATTGATCTCCTCAAGTCAACTAATGTTAAAACCATGCCCCCATACACATCTCTAAACTCAAAAACAATAAATAGCCTCACCTTAAAAGACAAATACAGTGCTGATTAAACAAAAGACCTAATAAAGCTATTTCAATTTAAATTAAAATATGCTTTAATTATTTTAAGGCTCATTTAATGATAAAAGAGCTATTAGGGCAACCAATTTTAGTTTTTGACATACTAAGGAGGAAATAAGTTGTACGTCGCCGTCAATGGAGGAATGAAGCTAGCTGGAGAAGTTGTACGGCACTGCCAATGTGGATGTACAAGTCAAAAAGAGGCTTTGGGCACTGCCATGCGAGAAAAATGTTCAAACTGCAAATCTGCGACATCTTTAAATCTACACTATTTAATCAAGATCTCTGAGTGAAAGATTGTTCCCTACTCATTAGAAGGAGAGTTCACCATTAATCACCCTCCACCAAATATCAATCACCACCGCTGAAAGTGATTCAAGTCACATTCAAACCCAACCATTGGCAGAAATTACAGGAATCTTTGATTGCGTATAAGCGAGGAGTGTCGGTGAGATGATAGTGATGGGACGCCATAGGGTTTGCAAATAAGTGCAGCTCGTGGAAGCTCCAAATGATGAGATGGGAGGTGGTAGCTTCTCTTAACATCCGTTAAAGTTCCTAGATCATTGTTATATGCATGCAACGACCTTGTTAAATCTTCCATGGTCTCCACTCTCCATTGGTTTTCCTTTACTTTCTGTTGATTTTATTTAACAACTTGTAAGTGGTTGGAGACTTGCATGGCGAGCTCGGTGTGGGTAAGGAGGGATGCCGCCTGTATAGAGATGAAGCTGCGGTCCTGGGGGAGTCTCTGATTTTCACTGTCAGACTGTCTGATATGAATGCTAAGTCATTAACAATTCTTGTTGGACATTCCACCTCCATACCTGATCAATAACATGGATATCATGATGCTTTTGTTTTCCTCAAAGCAGGGTCTTGACTAATATATTTATATCGAGCAGCTGAAGCAAAGCCTTGCACTATTTATGTGTGCGCCGCCCCCGCCTCCCCCAACAATTTGCAACGGCAAAACTATAATTTTAATTGCACTGAAGGGTGTAGGCGCCACACCAAGAAGACCATGAATCTCCAACGAAACGTGTTTGTAGCTCGATCTGAATTCTTCGGCCAACCTCGCCATAGTGAACAGACCTCCTAACTCGCCTTCAACACGCTTCCATTGCTATTTATATCTTTGACGAGGGTCTTTTCTCAAAGACAAACTTAGAAGAGTAATTCAGTGCAATGATGTAGACTTGAATAGCTCAGCATGGAGTTTTTTAATTCGGATTCACGTACGACTCGTAAGGCTCCCAAAAATTTTGTCTCGACTATTTTGAAGATCGATCTGAACTTTAAAAAATTTCAAAGTAATTGTATGCAATCCTTAAAAAAACAATGTAAAATCAAGCAGTTAATCGCATAGGTCAGAAAATCGACGAATAAAAATCGACGAATGCAAAAAAAACATTTTGAAGACTCCGTGAACTTGAAGTAAGACAAAGCCAAGGACAATTATTAAGACAACTTCAGATAAAGCATTCAGATCTGCAAATCTTATCTCAATAATTTACGGATTTTACAAAACAGAATCTTTTTTCAAGATTTCAATAATGAACAACCAAAAAAACATTATAGTGATTATTACCGGATACCCACTCTGATACCATGTTAGAATTGGTCGATAGATGATCATATAGTAGAATGAGTATATAAGTATTCTACAATAATAATGACTTAATTGTATTAAAAAATATGCAAGAAGATGTACAACAATTGCCTAATGTATTAAACGGCCTTGCTTGCCAATTATATGTTCTATTACAATAGTCTAGTGAAGAGGAATATAAATAAGGAGTAGGGGGAGTTAACTCATAGAAGAACTCATGTGTGACTGAGTGTAACTCACCATGGAAATCATAGAAGAACTCATGTGGGACTGAGTGTAACTCACTGTGGAACTCATAGGAGAGCTCATAGTGGCACCTAGATGAACTCTAAGTAGAACTCAAAGCGGAACTCACCTTCTCACCCACTTAACTTCATATCACACCTAAGTAAGCTAAAGCTACATGTGTAGGAATTATCCCTTTTTTCCCTATTACTTGGGTCATGGTTTAGTGGAGGACAAATAGCCCATAAAGTGCATCGTATAGAAACTCAATGTCAATTGTATACTATAGGATTTTCGTTTAATATGAACAAACATTAGGTTCAAGGTTTAGTGTTTATAATTACATTTTTGTATTAGTTTTAATAAATATTGATATGAAATCATGTTTCAAAATTGATGGTTTATAACCTATTTTTCGTGTTAAATATTTAAAGTTTATATATTATGTGACTTAAAAATTTTATTATTTTTATAAGTGTTTGAAGTATATAGGGTTAATCAAATTTTGAATTGACATGTAAGGTTAATTTGAAATATTATTCTTAGTTCAAATACAATTTAATTTTATGGTAATTATTCAATATAATAATAAAATTGCATGTAAGCTCATTAGTTTGGGATAATTTAAATTTAATAAGTCAATGTGAAGGTAATATGTTTGCCCTTCACGAATATATTAGATTTTCATTATAGATAGACTAGATCACAATGGTTTGATACCAAACGAGAGAGACCCCCCACCCCTCAACAAACAAACAAACAAACAAAAAAAAAAAAAAAAAAAAACAAAAGACAAAAACAACATTAAAAAAAAACATTCCATTTAGATTATTGAATAATTATAGATATTTTTAAAATATAGATTAGATATCTTTTCATATGTAAGATTCAAAATTTATGTATTACAACTAACTCACCAAAAGTACTCTCATAAACCTAATAAGGTTTTATTTTATTTTTATTTATTATCATGACTCATTTAGACACTATAACAAATATATTATTCATTTTATCAAGATGAAACATTAATTCCCTAATTCCCAAGAGGGAATGAGATTATATTGATCCACACAGGAGTAGCTTAGACATCAGTTTCATGTTGCATGCTCGGTATAGTTTATAGTGAGTCAACATGTAAAGATATCATGGGGCTTCTAAGCATCTTGAATGTGGTCAACTATGGGCAAATTAAATCTTTGGTTTAAGAAGAATAAAATTTAGTATTTTGTTCCATTTTCAAAAATAAGAAAAACATTGAAGTGTAGGTGGGCATACTGTACTAAATATGTTGTCGATGGGTCCAATGACTAGTAAAAATATAAGGTTGTAGTAAAATTTTTTTTCATAGGTTGAATGTGTCTATTATCATCAAACCTTTTATTTAGTTTCAATTATGAATTTAATCTTACTAATACTCTCTTTGACCTCCGCACAAAGTTATAATTTGATAATATGGATGCCAAATTTTCCCTCAATCTTGGAGACTTGTAAGAATAAATATATACAATCCAACCTAAAGGGTCCATCAATAGTGAGAACTCCAACATCATGTGAGTATTTTAAAATTATTTATTTAGATTCAAAAAGGATCATTCATCTCATATTAAAAGATAAGCATTATTTTAGTCAATTCTTGTTACATAATCCCTTTGACCCCTCAGAGTACACCAAGAAAGTAGATGATCAAATTCTAATTTTAGTCTTTTATATTCATGACTTAATAATTACGTGGAACTCAACGAAGTGTATTATTGAATTAAAATTATAGTTGAAATAACCAATTTGGGTATGTTTCATTTTCTCCATGGTCTTCTTATTTCACAAGCTAAGAATGTAATTTTGATTATTCGATCTAAGTATGCTAAATAAATCCTACACCACTTAAACATGTAAGATTATAAGTGTACATTGAATCTTTTTCAATATGGAATCAATATTTCTATTAAATTTTCTTATCCATTAGTTGATGGTACACTCTACAATAAATTGGTGGGAATCCTTGTATACATGACTCATATTCAGTATAATCTTTTTTATGTTATAAATCATGTCAAACATTTATCAATACAACTTTGATATTAATTATAAACTGGTAATACAAATATTAAAGTATCATTGTAGTCTAAAATTTATGAGATTGACAACAATTCTAAAGGAAAGTGTCAAACTATTTCTTTCACTTTTGGTAGGAAAACCACAATTGTAAGTTACAGATATAATGATTGGGTAGGAGATCCAAATTGCCATAAATCAACCATAGAATATATATATTATTTTTGGTGCTGTAGATGAGTTAGTGTTGATTTGATGTATGCTTTCTAATTTTGATTTTCTATAGACCCAACCGACAATGCTTTGGTGTAACAATAAAATTACTATCGTTAACTCTCATAACCTAGTGCATAACTAACACCCAAAACACATATAATTTCATATCTATTATATATAAAAACTAATACATGATAAGTTTGTCGATCTTGAGTCTTATCAAATAGATGATCTAGTTTAAGATATATTCACAAAGCCCTTGCTTTAGGTAATATGTTTGTAGCTCATATGACTTTTTAGGTGTGAAGGAAAGTGTCGTAAATGCGAAATATTTTAATGATTCATTCTTCCTTCACTTTATCAAATTATATCTTACACTAATATGTTAAGGTATTTAATAATACATACACTTTTATCTTATTAAATGTATTTACAATATCTATTAATAATATAATCCATAATTAAATACTGACTAATACAGATTTAATTATAGGGCAGGGGCCCTAACTTAGTTGGCTAAGTATTTTCGCTGCGGCTTTGCTGATCCCAAGTTCTAGTCTCCTCCTACCCCATGGTACCAATATTAGGCATGTCTAGCCAACACCGCCAGTCACGTTAAAAAGTTTACCAGGCTTTATGAAACAAAAATACACATTTAACTATAAATCTTAATTAAATAAAATTATCAATTAGATATGTAATTAATTTAATTTTATAATAATATAATTGAATTTTCTTACAATTAACCACTCTCTAAAATCCTAGCCATAACTTGTTTTCTTAATTATGTAAAAGTATAAAGGAATGTTACAACGCTGAATTTAAGCTAGAGATACTAATTTCATAAGGTAGTCAAACTCACCTTAAATTATACTCAAATCTAATTAGATCCATTTTAGCCATGTACGTACCATTGGCAATTTGAAAACATGTTTATTAATGATTTCAAAAAAAATTATATATATATATATATATATATATATATATATATATATAGTATTTAATTTATAATTTTTTTTTTTTTTTTTTTAATATACAATAAAAAAATATAATTATAAAATTGTTAAATTTCCAAAAAATGATTCAACGATAGAAAAAAATAATTTTCATGCAATTATATAGTATTTCCAAATTATAATATTTTAAATCTTAATATATCATTTATGTAAAAAAAAAAAATTATATTCATATAATTTTGATCTATATAACTATTATAAAATTATATATGTATAATAATAAAAAAAAGAAGCCTATAATGTTGGAGGTACATTGTGTTTTTAAAAAAAATCATTTTAATAATTATTTTTCCATACAATACATGCATGCAAAATTATCAATCAATATACTTCTTGTTAATCAACTACTACTTTGTAAAAAAAAGCATAAATAATATCGATAAATTATTTTTTTATTTTTAAAAATATAATAATATACTAAACTCAAAATCTTTTATTTTAGTTATGTACAATATTATAAAATTGTATAAAAATGTCACTATTATCACTTAAATTAATGTAAACTTTTATTTTTGAAAAAGAATTGTGTCACCTTTTTATATCAAAATATGCCATATTACCATAATGATAACCTCTTTGATTCTTTTGGTAGATTTACTTACAAAATTCAAATTTTTCATTGTAAAATTCGTCTTGAAAGAGTTTATTAAACTTATGCAAGAACCATATAATGCAGTTACAATATCTACATTACATTTCTTTATGTAAGAACCATATAATGCAGATACCATGTCTACATTACATTTGTTTTATAAACGAGTTTATAGAATTGAGTAGCTCCTAAAATCATTTCTTTTATAATTTCACTCTTCTTAAAAGCATTTCACACTTACGGATGTAAATGAAATGACTATGTTACCTATTTTCATAACGAAGGTCGGCCGAGTCATCAATCCAAATGTGAAGGCGCCCACTTCCCATACTCAGTGATTTAACTTAATTCAGTTCAGATTTAATGTGATCGAATTTTTCAACGAAATAAAATGCAGACGTAGACACACAACCAGACAGAATTCCCACTGCCCACACACTTCTTATTCATATGGTTGCTGGTCAAATTCCACAAGCACATTGGACCATTTTCTACGGGAAAAAAACAACATTTCCTTTGAACATTCTGCTTACACTTTGGACAGATGAACACTATTCACAACATTTTTTCCTGCGCTATCACATGCACTGATTGGGAAAAAACAAATATTTGCTTTCTGAATTATTTCTTCTCTATCCTTTTCTTATAAAGACATTTGAACTATAATAAAATTGGAACAAGCAATACGAGAATGTGAAAGTGGTCAAACTACATGTTATGAAGTTAAACTAAAATAACACATACATAAGACTTTCTTAATCCAAATTATTGGGAATAGTTGATCTATCTTACATATTTTTGAAGAACTTTAATATTATATAATATTAAAAATAACACATCACTAACTTAATAGTAATTCATTACTTATTGAAACTGGTGATGTATAATGTATTTATAATATAAATTTAAATGCTTCAATAAATGTTATTATGAACAATAATAGTTTTTTTCCTATTGACAAATGTTTAAATGAACTAGAGTAATTTGCTGGAATGCAAACTAACATCTAAAAATTGAGAAAGGAAAAAATACATAATAAATGTTAAATGATTCAAAAAGCAAAAAGGCTCACCCTTGCTTGTGAAGACTATAAAGTTATTCTAAAGACATGTCTAGAGCGTAGCTACATGCCCCATACAAAAATGATATAATGAATATAAATTTAATGAGGGAGAAGAGGACCACCATATCTAGATCATAAAAGCATATTCTAATAAGAAAGCCAAAATGGTGAAAAATGCAAAGATGTCAAAAAACGTATGACTATTAAAATTCAATAAATATGTCACTAACACTTAATTTTAAAAAATATTTGATGAATACAAAAACAGCTTGAAAATAAGCTGAAGGAAAATTTAGATGTAATTTCAACATTAAAACTTATTAGACCTCAAGAGATTACTATAGGATTCAATTATAATTAACTTTTGTTTATCAATCAAAACATATTGTTTTATGGGTATTGAAATAGTTTTAATAGTTGACATGCACATTTATTAACATTAAAACAAATTATTTATCAATGTTTTAATTAGTGGAATGTTGTGGATGTTATTAACCATGACAAAATAGATGACGTAATAAATAATAACTAAAACTAAGGGATCAAATAAGTTTGAGAATGTGCACTTCAAAATATTATCTCTCGAAACTACCTGGAACGATGTCGATATAAACCCAACGATCCTTCACTAGATTCCACCTTAGTTTCTAAGCCATCTAATGTACTTGGCTACCTAGAATTATAATTTTATTCTCTCATCCTGATGATGGTTCATGGAGTGTGAACCAAAATGTTGATTTAAAATATATGATACAATTTGATCTAGAAATCCTTTACAAATATTGCATGACCTATGGAAATACTATATTTTTGAAATATATTCACATTTTGGTAAATTTTATGGGCTCACTTATGGGGTGAAAATATCCCATTACAACTTTCATATTCAGATGTGTGCATTGTATCTACTTAGTTACAATTATAAGCACATCGAACATTCAAAAACAAAATTTCCTCCATGATTACACTTATTGATTGTTATGAAAAATTGAAGCCATTTCTTAGTTCATATTAATAATAGAACATCTAGAGAAATAATTTATTGGTATCATAAATTTTATGGAAATGGTAAAGCCATGGCATTTTTTTACATATATTTGTTGGTCATTCTAAAATAAGTCCACTAGAATGAAAAATGTAATTGTTATGAACTCAACTAGACCATGTGATTATCAAATAATTCAAAAATTTTCATAGGAGTAAATTGACAAGGCCACACATTGTTTTGACACAGTGATAGGTAATGGGAGGTTTAGCCTAATTTATAGATAATTTTTAGTTAATCATATTGTTTGTATAATAAAATATTAGAGAAAAGAAATGATCAATTCTTCCATAATTTAATTAAATAATTGAATGTAATGTTATGAGTACAATAGGTTAATTTTGTTAGATTAATTAGATAACAAATAAATAATACTATGTTGTTTTAGATATTTTTTTAGTTGTTAAGTTGTTAGCTATGTAGATTTACCATGAAGCTTAATTAAGCTTATGATTATTCTTATGGTTAATTTTATAAGTATCATATCCTTTAATGGATAAATTCTTGAGATATTTATATGGCTTGTTCAATGTAATATGTAAATTCTTCTAGTTGATCTAATAAAATTTATGGTATGGAGCTTATGATTCCAAAGCCTAAGAGAGAGCAATGTGACATAGGACCATCCAAGGCCTCATACAATCTTATATCAACCAATATCACAAGTGGGATTACATAACTTTACTCTTAGAATGCTTGCAATAATTTTGAGCCACTTCTAGAAATTTGTGAAAAGCTTGGGTTTCTAAAACTACTACAACACCTGACACCTCGGATGAACTTATTTTTTATTCTATTTGAAATAAAAAACTTGAAATAATATGGAAATTTTCATGAATCATGTAAATAACACAAAAAACTTATCTATCAATTTATATTTTTTGAGTTGTTAGAGAATTGAAGGAAAATGGAAAATCAACATAGTGGAGCTACAGGGCTTGTGGTAACATGATGTTTTTCATTGACATTTTTTATATCATTCTAAATCCATATTTACAATTATATCTTACATAACTACCATGGTTTTGCTATAAAATTCAAAATATTCTATAATAATCATGGGAACTTACTATTTCACAAGAAGCACATTGACACCATTTTGAGTATATTTGTCAAAATAGTTTATGTCTGAATGTTATAAATTATTTATGAAAAGTATAATTTTTAAAATACTATGTAGGACTAATTCCCATTAGGATTCAACCTACTCAACTAATTATAAAACTTGGGATGAGTATTGGTGATGTGTTATAGAATATATATGATGTGTTATGGACATTCAACATTTAATGATTGTGGTGCATATTAATGTGCTATAATAATTAAAATATTGTGTCTCTTAGTGATGTATTAGTTGTATTTAATTATTATGGCTTTACTGGGTAGTTGAAAGAATTAATGTATGTAGTTGCTTTGTGTCTGTATATATACACATACCTACACTTGTGAGATGGATTTTAGGGAGAAATAGTTCCTTAGTCTGTCTTGGAATGATTTTAGAGTATTTTAGAGAAAGACAACTTGGATCAATTCAATAAAATATTTTTTATAGTCATATATTTGTGAGTCTAAAAGACAATAATGCATATTATTTTGAGATTGCATTCATTATGTAAGTTTGTAATGACTACAAAATGTATGCAAGCTATAATTCATCATTTCAAATAATCAAACACATTTTCACATTAGTTTATCATATTGTTTATGTGTATATGAATGAAATTTAGTCCATCCATTATGTTAACTATATGGGCTACATGGACTAAGGTTATTTTTCATGGACCCTTGAATCACAACTACATCATTTGGTATCACATCAAGGCTATAATCTTATTTAGTGATTGTTTTTTTCTTCATTTTCAAGCATGAGTATAAATTAGTTGTATAAATCTTCCAATAATATTTTCAGGTATAACATATGGAGGTTATACTTTTACTTGAGAAAATAATTGACATATAAATAAAGTTTAGAAATTTGGACTAGTTATTTTTCCAGAAGAAAAAGTGTGTATAAAACAAGTGATATGTTGAGATTGTGAAAAGACATTATACATATCGGAAGAAATTTAGGTATAAGGTGTTTTTATATTGTAATGTATTCCATAGAAAAAAAATGTTAGTACAAGATATAGATAAATTGTAGTAGGTGAGTTATAAGAGTGTGTGACTTGTATTCCTATGTATAAAACTATAAATACATCCTCAATTCAAAGATAAGTGGGTAAAGGGTGTATATAGATTATATCCATATTATTTTAGTGGGTAAAGAATAATAAATTTGATATAATATGAAATAATAGAATTATGCATGTGTTTCAATAAGTGCAAAAAATATTGAAAAGTGTGAAGGTCTTACGATCTATGGTGAAATGGTAGATATTGAACTCTACTACAAGTGATATCTATTTAGTTTTAGGAGTGACACAATAAAATATACACATTGTTATTTTCACTCTCTTATTAGTTGATTAGAGAATAGAGAAATGAGGAAAATATATGTGTATTATATGTGTAGGATTGCCTATGAAGGATTGAACATTGGATTTAAAGTGAACATTAAATTGAGCAGTTATAAATTTTGAATTTATAGAACATGGATTTGATAAGAGAGGAATTGAAAGTTGTTTTGAGGAATAATTTGAGTGATAAAGGTTTTAAAAAGGCCTTGGAACATAGTGTATATGATATGACAATGATAATTTGACATGATAGAGATAGATATTATGATGGCATACATAAAAGAAATGATATTAGATTTAGAAAATATAGAGAGGAAGATCATATCACTAGTACTCAAATCAAATATTTATAAGTTTAAAAATGATATGATAATGGTACAATCCATAATGAATATATTTGAGGAATAAAATGTAATAAAAATATTAATAATAAAATAAAGAAAATAATTTTAAGGTGAGGGATACATCATATGTAAGGATGAAAATGATGAAGGGGTGAATTGGGGCTACCTAGAAGAAAAGGTAAAAGCCTTCATGATTCTAATAGAATAGGTTATTTTGAACATTCATTCATAGATAAATATATATGAATCATCTTGAGGGATGATGGATGAAGTGAATATATAAATTTTAGCCATTCCTTAAGGGTTCCTAGAGGACATAAATATGTGTAAGAAAATCCCATTATAGTGGGAGAAGGAGTAACAAAAAGAACATATTTTTAGTAGATATGTAGATGAGTGAAATAAAGGTGTAGGCATGTACACATAATAATGAGATATATATTATTGTATTATATTTATTTTTGCCAAAAATATTAGAAGAAGAAGAAGAAGAAGAAGAAGAATTTGAAAGAATGGTTTAAGAAGAACACATTATTGAAGAAAAAAAAAATTGGAGATGCATTCTTGGAATCCTTAGTATCTGAATGTGGAGAATAATATATCCTAATTTAAGGGTATAAATCAATATAACATTGAAATGAAATTAGAGAAATAAAAGTATTTTTCACTTAAGATAGAGAAGATAAGATGAAAGGAAAATAATTACATCACGGGAAACTAAAGTTTATAGAGTATCAGGTAAATTGTGAATAAAGTGAGAGTATCCTCACTAAAGTGAAAAAATTTAAGAAACAAATTATTCCAAAATAATCAATAATGAATAAGCATGCCTTTTGGAATGGAAAGAGGTGAAATTAAAGATGAAGTTGAAAGAGGAAAATATTATAGTTAGAGAAGTTTATAAAGGAAATGATTTGTACATTAATTTACATATGTGAAGAAGAAAAGAGAAAAGAATAAATATAATAATAGAAGAATAAAATAAAAATATAGAGAGTGCAATGCCAATTTGACATGGCACAAATTTTAAGCTAAAAAAATGAATGAAAAAAGCATCAATCAATGTATATTTGAAGATAAATAAAGAGGAATAGGAGTGAATAGATAGCTAATTTTTATATCAATTCATGTCAAAATAAAGATGAATTAAAAGAGCATTAATCAATATATACTTGAACATAAATAAATAAGAATAGAAGTGTATTTGTAGTTGATTTTTATATTAGTCCATGCATGTGAGGGAATGAATAATAATACATATGAAAAAAAATGGAAGGAGTACATGAAGGAGCTCTTGATCTCAAAAATTCTAATTTAATACTTTTTTTGAGTGCATTAATAATTTTGTATCACATGAACAATAGAAGGCACTAGGAAATATTTTTTAAAAATTATAAAATGAGATAGTTGAATTCAAGATTATATTGAAGAAGTTGTGGATATCAAAGCATTATTTAAAGATATTATGAAGATTAAAATTTAAATTAAAGACAAAATATCATTAGAGATGGATGTGTTTTATGAAATTAAATTACATAAATATAAGTGGAAGATAGTAGAGTCATAAGGCACTAAATACAATTGATTTGGATAAATATAAGTAAAAATCTGAAAGAGGAAAATCTAATAGAATGTATTTTGAGAGACATAAAAATAGAAGATGTGGGGATTTGTTAACTTGATGTGGATGTATAGGTATAATAGTTTTCATTTTTATAAGATATGGGACATGAAAAGTGTGTAAACATGGTGAATTTGATGATAATTTATGGACATCCAATATTTGTCCAAGGAAAATAAAAAGACTATATCTTAATTATAAAAGAGATGAAGGTGATGTATTGGATATATGAGTGATCATAACCAAACATATATGGATACTCAAAAATAGATAAAGATAATAATAAAAAATATAAATTCATATTTAGATTAAGATTCAGATACAAATTATAATTGTAGCACAAAAGAGGATATAGATAGTGAAGAGAGATGAAAAATTTGAAGTTATCATATATGTTAAAGTGGAAGAAATAAACATTATTGAAATGAAAAAGGTATTATAGTCATTTTAAGTTTTTAATAGATCCACAAAAGATAATAACATAAGGAAAATTATAGAAATGGAAACGCACAAAACATGGGTAATGCCTTTGTAAGTTATGCATTATGGTTTTTAGATGAAGATGTTTATTCAAAGACAATTTTCATAAGGGAAGACAAATAGTGCATCATACACTACATACATTGTAAAAATGAAGAAAATGTTGTTATTATTATCCTAACCTTGTTTAGATGATAATGATATTATATTTGATATCTCATTATAATAAGAGCATAATGAAGCTATAGTGGTTGAAGAAAGAAGTGAAGAAAATTTAGAAAAATTAAAATTCCACATAAGGGCATAAAAATTATTTAATTACAAATTAAAGATAGATGTAGCAGGAAAAATTATTTTACAAAGATATTGAAACTTTTTGATACTGTGACAAGGCAATGAAATAATATGAGATGAACACTATCATAGAGATAGCATTGGAGATTATAAGAATGTATTTTGAATCATAAAATATGAAAATGGAAGGAAGAGAAAATATGTAAACTAATGATAATCATGAAGAGTTAAAATTATATGAAGATAATTGGTATGATATTTCAATATTAGATTAGATAAATGTTAAACAAAGTCAATATCTATTTTGGTAGAGGAGGTCCGATTATAATGGGTATAAATATACAAATGTGTGTAATAGTAGAATGAATGTGAATTATTGGAGGTAGACATGTAGAGGTTGTTATGTCCCATAATAGGAAGTAAATTGAGAGAAAATATAATTAGAGGAGATGGATGGATTATACATAATTAATTGAAAGGAAAAGGAAAATTTTGATTAGAGACTTGAGTGAAGAATAACAATTTATTGTTTAGTAGTTGGTTCAAAAATAAATAAGGAATTGAATGAAAATATTAATATGTGTCTCACATGATGTAAAGGCACACCAGGGATTATGATTTAAGTCAAAATTATGGTTATATCATCTAGCCTAAATTTTTAATCACTATGCTTAAAAAACTATTTGCTAGGGGCAATAAATATGCCATGTAATTTTGCCTCAACAAAAAATTATAAATAGAAAGGATAAAAATAAAAATATGAATAGGATGGATAGAAATAAGTGGAGTTACATATCTTTATTGTTAGAATGTTTACGATAATTTTGAAGCACTTCTTGAAATTTATGTTAAGCCTTGCTTCCTTAGATGAGTATAACACTTGAAACATGTGATAAATGAGTTATAGAGCCTGAAATAACATTAAAATTTGTATGAAGCATGAAAATGAAACAAGGAGAACATCAGTGAATTAAAATTTATATAAGCTATTATATATTTTTGAGAAAATAGAAAATAATCACAATGGAACTATAAGCCCTGCATGAATGTGATTTTTTAAATTACATTCATATCATCATTATAAATCCATATCTAAAATTGGATATTATATAGATGTAATGGTTTGGATATAAAATGTAAAATATGCAAAATACATAATGGGAACTTAAGTTTTATAGGAATTACATTGACACCATTTTTAGTCCTTATATCAAATTATTTTCTGGTGTAAGGTTAGAGAATATTTCTATAGACTATATTTTTTTTAAACCTATATGTTTGATTTCAAATAGGATATGACCTACTAAAGTAATTATGTAATTAAATATTGGCATTGGTGATGTTATATATAAATTGGGATGCATTATAAACATTAAGAATGTATTGAGCATTTATAATTGTGATGTATAGTAATGATTTACAATCATTTGATGATTGTGCCTCTTGGTGATGTATTAATTGTATTTAAAGATTATGGAATCAATGTGTGGTTTAGTGCATTAGTGTTAGTATGTCAATTATGTATCTATTAAAACACTTCCCTACACTTGTGAGAGCAATTTTGGGGAAGATTTGATCCTACCAAAGTTTTGTAAGTATTTTAGAGTCTTTTAGAGAAAGAGAACCCAGATCATTCAGGCAGATATATATATATATATATATATATATATATATATATATATATATATATATATATATATATATATATATATATATATATATATATGTATATATATATATATGACATGTCAAATATTTTAACACATCTTAGTTTTAGACTGTATTAATAATGGAAGACTAAATTTAAGCTAAAAAAATGTATGCAAGCTATAATTCCTCGTTTCAATCAATAAACATCTTCGTTACTTGAGTTTATCATATTTTAAATGTGTGTATTATTTAAATTTAGTCAAATATTTGTGTTAACTCTATAGTTTGGATGGCCTAATATTGTCCTTCATTATACCCCATAAGTATGAATCCATCACCAAGGTTCATGTAGAAGAAAATAAGTTAGTATTTTTTACAAAACAAATTATATGGTGAAATATATAAAAGAATACTTATTTAGGAAAGAAGAGTAGTCATTCAGTGTGATGAAGTATCAAATAGGAGAAATCATTGAGTGCATTTTTCATTCTAGTTTGATGTGATTTATATGAATAAATATCTTGAATATGGGCTTGATGTACATAGAGAGGAATAAAAGGCATTGGTGGGTAATGAACATATTTTAAATTTTGTCAAATATTATTGATTATCTCTATGAATGATACCCAAAAAATATCCCTAGATAATCATATAATTTGATTTTTTAAAGGACTAGAGGGATGTAAATAAATCACTATTAGGGATATGTGAATGCTCATATTTTTATTTTAATGAGGTTTGATGGTGTTTCAAGGAATCTTCCTATAATAATACCAAATTAAATAGAATATCCCAGATGAGAGAAGTGCCACAATCATAACATAACCAAAAGAAGAATGGCATTTCAAAAATAAAATACAACATCCTCAAAAAAGTGATACATGTTTTCAATGCAAATATAAAAGAACATGACATAATTATTCAAAGGAGTGATGAATTTATGATTTAAGCAGTTGATATTTCATATTTACTCCAATTTCATACGTGGTTTCTAGTCTAGAGAGTCAAGAATGACACCATTCTAAGCTATATTTATGGAAGACCAAATATCCTAGCTAAGGAGGGGGACATCATTCATGCCACTAGATAGTTTATTTTTTATTAGAAAATATAAATATAAATCATTTCGATGTAAATTATTATTTAGTTAATAAAACATAGGAAAATGAACTTTAAATCAGTATTTTAAAACAATTATTTATTTAAACTTAAGATAAGTCACTTTAATATTTTCCTATAAAAAATTATTAATTATGTATTTGGAGAATTGAAATGAACATAAAGATGAATAATTTATAAATTATTTGGTTAATATTCATAAAATATGTAAAATAGGGTATTTTCCCAAATATTTTGAATGTTGTGAAATTTAAAGTTTTCCATCCATTTTAGGTGGTTTACTGTAAAACATTTAATTTCATTTCTCAGAAATGGTAAAGAGTTTTAAGCTGAAAATTAGCAATGTTGTCTTGTTTTACAATGGAATCCATGTGTAAAATAGATGATTGCCAAAAAAAAATAGTTATTATTAATTTATTTTTTTACTATAAAACTATGGTGAAATGGGTAGTTTATAGCACATGTCTTTGCAAGATTCTCAAAAAATGACAAAGACAAACATTAGATTATGGTGTTACAAGATATTTACTATATAAGAGAATCAAAATATTTATAAAATTATACTTTCCAAAGAAACAAGGAAAGGTGATGAACTCAATGACAATGATAATTTTCATGGAAAAGATTTGATGTTATTAATACTTTTTATTTCTACCAATTTAGTTCCAAAATATAGTAATGAAACTAAAACATTAGACTTTTAGAAAATATTTAACTACTAAATATCATTCTTAAGAATCCAGATGAGTATTTTCATTGAAAAATAGGTTATTTTACATTAAATGCCAGGAGGTGGCTTTACTTCATATATATTCTGAAATTAAAGAATATATGTGATTAACTAAAAGCAGGTGAGAAACCCAAACATGAGAAAACTTTGATTGCTTTGGTACTATATAATTTAAATTCATCATATGAATCATTTTTTGAGTCATGTCATATGATTATGGAGACACATGCATTGGATTATTACAAGTTGTCAACATCTTTCACAAAAAAATAATGGATGAAAGACCAATTAATTAATATTTAATACAAGCAAATCCTTGAAAGAAACCTCTTAAATAAATGTAATTAGTTCAATCAGTGTAAATGGAAGTGTTTTTATTGTAATAAACCTAGTCATTCTAAGAATAATTGTCATATTTGACAATATTATTTGATGACTAATTGAAAGAAGTCACAATCTTCAAATGTCCTTGAAGAAGATGAAAAATTCCAACAATTATGTCTAATTATTTTGTGATAGTTAACCAATCGATGGAATCGATAATGTGGTATTTTGATTTGGGTGCATCAAGAAATTACACATCATAAAGACCACTGTGTAATTTTTTTTGAAGATTATAGTACTAAAGAATTATCCTGATTACTGGTATAATTTAGAAAAATGTTACAAAAAATTAGTCTAAATTATTCAAAAAATTATATTTTTAAATTCTCTCTAATGTAATGTATGGGGAATGGATTCAAATTATTACCATAATATTAGTCAAAATTATTTGGAATATATGAAAATTATTATTTATCCAACATTCTTTCTAGTCTAATTTGGTCGCCATAAGTCCTGATTATTTGAAATTGTCCTTATATGGTGACGTTCATATTGCCTTTATAAATTATGGTAGTTACCATTTTAATAATGTAAAATTAATTCCTGATATAAACACCAATATTGTATCTATAATTGAGATAATTACAAATCCTATCCTTTTTTTAAATTTTAATGGAAAAAAATTCATGGTTAGTAATCCTCATGAAAATAAAGTCATTATTATTGGTATTAGTAACAAGGTAGAGTATATGTTTTTTAATCTCAAATAAATAAAAGAGCATGCATTACTAACGCTTGAAATCACAAGCGAACTATGGCATAAGAGGTATCTTCACCTTGGTTATTAGAAGTTGCATAAATTTATTACAACTAAAATGGTGAATGGACTTTCATCCATTCAAAAGATTCAAAATATATGTTCAAGATGTCAGATGGAAAATATTTTTTCAATTCATTTGACATTGGTAAGGAACAAAGATGTAAATGTGCACTAGATTTGGTACAATGGGTTTGTATGATCTAAATCAGACAAATAACATATATGGAAATTTACATTATTTTTTGTTTATAGATTATTTTTGGTATATGTGTGTTTATTTTATGTATATTAAGTGAGAATGATTCAATAAACATCTATCTTAAAAATCTATAGTAGATAAACAAGGAGGAAGATGTGTAAAATATCTTAGATTAGTTAATAGGGATAAGTTCATCTATGATAAATTTAATAAGTTTTGTAAAAAATAAGGTATACAAATGAAATTTTATAAATGACATAAGGAATTCATACTAAGGATTCACATGACAATCATGAAGGTAATACATTATATAGTCGATAACCAGAATGTACCATATTAGTATTGGGAAGATGTTTTGAATATAGTCAAGGAGATGCACAACATTGGGGGAAAAAGGGAAAATTTAGAAACAAACATTTTCATTTCATGTAAAGAGTATGTGGCATTTTTAAAATGGTTCACCCTCTTTCCTTAAAAAACTTAGACAAACATTGGGCAGGGCATTACAGACCCTGATGGGTGTAAAACCTTTTTCAAAAAGGGTGTACACCATTTCAAGCCCCAAAATGAAGTACACATTTTGTGAGGAAAGAGATGTGAACCATTTTTTGGAACAAAAAAGCCATATATCCTTTGACAAAAAGAGCATACATCATTTATAAATATGAAAACCCTACACAATTTTAAACCCATATTTTATTTCCTCTATGAAATAGTTGGTTGTAAATTTATTGTGTAAAATAGAATATGTGAATGTTTTTTGTCTCCCTAAATATGTGATAAGATTACACACTTGTATCTATGTCCCATGCATGTTTATTTTACTAAGGGCATGGTTAGGGTTTGTAATGCATTTTTTATGATGTAATTTTAATAATAATCACAAGTGGGTGTTGAAATTAAATTTACATTTCTATCATGAAATCATTAAACTACCTAATATAAATGTTTATTTTTATAGATTTATATACTTGATTCATTGGAACCATTTATTGAATAAAACCTCCAACAAAAGCTTGATGAAAACCCCTAACATTTTGAATTCATAGAAAAAGAAGTTGAACTATATGAAAAATATAATTCAAAGTAGAAATAATTTTAGTTTTTTGATAGATATTTGGGTTAGTGGGTCCCATGACCTATAAAAAAAGAGACTGCCACAAATTTAAAAACCACAAACCATCAACAATAAGATATAATAAAACCAAAGAAAACATGGTCGCAACATCAAATAAGATGCAAAAAACACACAAATTACATAATAGATAAAGAAACTAACCAAAATAACTATCCCTCCCTTGTCTTGTCTATGATGGGAGCAAATAATCCTAGAAAAAGGATCAGGGTAGCAACCCATTTTTTTCTTACTCCTCACTACAATCCAATCTTCTAGATAACACATATTTCTTGAATCTACACCATAAAGGGTAGGCATATAACATGATGGGTCTCTAGACGAAAAATTCATAGTATCTAAAACCACATTAATAATCCTATAAATCTTAACCTCCTCAATTCTCAACTCCTTAGATAACAGAGTCAAAACTTGAGGTAAATGACCTTTAAGATCCACCTTTTGTTTAGTTTAACCAACTTATTTTGATGGTTTAATAGGGATGCAATTTGGAAAACTATCATAAGATCATCACATATATAATTACACCAAGAATAATCCACTTTATGCTTTGAGCTATGGAAATGCCTAGCTATTTGAAATTTTTTGAAACATTTATGACACCTAAAGGGTAGTGCTTCAAAATCAAGTGTTTTAGTCTAACACCGATCTTTGACTATTAGTTCAATAGCTATTAGAAGGTCCCAAGATGTATCTATAAAAATAAGAATCTAAGAAAAGGTGGTATGGGATAATTTAGTGGTATAAGCAACAATTTCTAACACATCACCCAAGGTTCCACCAATAGCTAAGAGGTAGGAATCTGCCCAAAATTGTAGAGGAATATATGTTAGTTAAACCTATATGGCCCTAATGGATATATTTTCAAGAATAGGGTAGAAGGTAGGAAACTAAGGATTTTTAAAAAATTGGGGATGATCCCAGATCTAAAATTTGGACTAAACAATCTTGTCATGGTTAGCAATACTATAATAAATCATAATAAGGAAGCCTCTAACACATGGATATATTTAAAAATTATCCTCCATTAAAGGTCAACATAGATTAGAGACCTATTGATGTAGAGTAGGGAGGATTGTCTAAAATATGTCAAATCTACATACAAAACCCCTAATCATGAACCAATCCTCATTTTGAAGTACTCCTTCTAGAGCATCATCCATGAAGTACACCACTAGGGTATATTTTATAGTGCCCAAAAGATCAACAACTGATTTCTCAGACTTATTTTCCACTTGAGAAGCTTCAACAAAATATTTTTATTTTGTTAATAAATTGATATCTAAATTTATTGCTATCAGGTGAAGAGCATCCCCATTAGGGGTAGGGAAGATGGTTGGCACTCAAAAGAAACTTCCAAATCTCCAAAAGTAAATGGTTAAAATCCCAGATTGTGCATATAGATGCCTTATGGAAAATTTGGTAGAAAAAGGAGATAGCACCCTTAACCATTGTTAAGTCACCAATAAACACTAGCATCTTGGCTAGATAAATCCATCAACCTAGTCTACTAATATGGTTTTATAACCCTAATGGTGGGGTAAATAATCATAGTATTTCATGACATAATGATGGTAGAGCAACAACCACCAAATATTTAGAATTTAGTATAGAAATTTTTATAACTAGAATGCCCAAATCAATGATTAATCATATCCTTAGAAATGGGTTGTGGACTTTCCTCATCGCATTTAACATAGTTTTAAAGTCACATGCCAAATCCCATCTCATTGAACACCAGGAAATTAATCCATTACATTAAATAATTTTCATAATTAACCCATCATAGATTAGTGTGGTATGATATTAGAGAGTGATCATCATAGGGAATGGACCTTAATACATTTGTTCGACCCAAATGCTTGCTAAGTATCATCCATTTTTTGGTGTTGGACTAGCACATCGTAGAAGGCCCATAGTGTGAAAAGACTATGGCATAGGACTTTTTAGGAGTGGAAGCATCATAGAATAGAACCTACATTGCACAAGAGGACAAGATGTGGAAGGACCATTGTGAGAGGACCCAGTCAAAGAATAATTAGTCATGAGGAACCCAAAGACATAGGACTCAAAATTGAAGTAGAAGACTAAGGGAGCATGTTAGAAGTGGGAGTACTTAAAGGAATGATTCAAACAGGACACCTAGATCATATTCATAGGATGTTTTTCACTGGCCTATAAATAGAGGAACATGTTAGCAAGGATCTAACATAGAACGTAAATATATGGGTGCAAAGGATTGGGTCCTTAGGAGGAGGCAGTTTGTTGAATTCCATGACTCTCAGTCTGTTGTGAGTTTATTAGATAATTACTCAAGTCATTAATGATTATAAATACTTGGTTAGGGTTAATCAAATATAAATACCCTTGTTCTAAAGGACTATAAATAGGATGATGGATGGATGTATTGTTGGTTTTTGATGTTTAAACATAATATATGAAGTTACAGGTTTTACCAAACTTTTTGTGCTCATGGTTAATTATGTCATGTGAGTTAAGCATAGTAATTGGGAATTAGTATGAGTTATAGCCCATATTTTATTTTTTAAGAAGTAACTTTGAAACTATAATGCTGCTAATCAATGTAATTATGGTAATCAAACTTAGAAATCCAAGGTTAATAATTTTGTACCTTTAATTTTATGGAACATCTAATTGACTAGATGTTTGACATAAAAAATATAACTAAGTATTATTGATTAACATAAACCTATGGTAAATGTTTTTAAGGTGCACACTTTGGGTGAGTGTGTAAGACCTCAGTCTTACATAAAGGGGCCAATGCACTAGCTCATTGGTATATACTTCAATGCTAAAGCTATATTTACAATAAAAAAAGCCCAACATTTTGATTCTATTTTAAGGACCCTTAGTATTTGATGCTCAGTCATGGAAAATGTTTGATCACATTACTCTTAAGAATATAGAACAATGGATTACCAATGTTGAAGATAACTTTGCAGTTCTCTAACTTGAACCAAGATTTTTATCATGATAGTGGGTAGAGAAAAATCTATAAAAAGTTCTATATGAAACCTTATTTGTTGAGTCCCTAGTTTACTTACATGCTTGGATTTATGTATATGCTCAAGGATGGTCTTAAAACCTTGAGAGAAGATAGTCTTAGACCCTATAATGACAAAGAGATTTAGCATGACTTAGAACCCTGTGGACTAGAGCTATTAACATTTGGTGGAAAGGATTTTTGAATAGATACATTTTAGAGTACATTGTAACCACCTAATCATGTCCTAAAGAAGTCAAATTCTAGTTCTTTAAATAACTATGTGGCCATTATATTAAACACTTTACCTTAGAAATTAAGAAGTTATTTATTTATTTAGGACATGATACTATGCCAATGGAGATGTAAATCCTTCTGTGTATGAGCTGTATATTTTTTAAGGTATTAAAAAATAGTTGGTAAAATATTGTGAGCTTAGAATAGTGGCTAGTCAGTGGTCATTATTGAAGTAGAAGTATGATGAAGATTGATAGAGGATTATAAGAGTCAATGGCATGGGAAGGGATTAGGATATCTCAGGAAGTGTTTTTTAGATCTGAAAATAAGTCAAGACACATAAAAGGTATCCAATTACTTTTGATCCATGCCCTGTACCTCTAATATCATATTAAAGAAAAACTAGTTAGATGACAACAATCGTATAACCAAATCTAAACCAACCAAGCTCCCAAAACATAGTATATTTTCATGATATTGAGTCAAATGAACTACACATACATAACTAGGACACATACATCATAGAATAAGAGACTGAGCCAATAAGAGATAATAGAACTTAGACATTTGACATACATACAGACTTAACACTTTCTTTCCCTTTTCAAAGGGATTACATGGCACAAATATGGATGCATAGATGGCTTATCCCTTAAGGTGGATAGAGTATAGGCCCAATTTTGGTTAATCACCTGTCCACTATGCTCAAAGAAATAAGTTATACTAGTGGAGGCGTTAGAGGTGAACTAGGTGGAGGCATAGGAAGAGGTAGTGGATGTCCCCATCAAGGGATAGGGATTGGAGGTTCTCAAAACCACTAGCTTAGGAACCTCAACCAATAATGGTGTATTAAAAAATTATGCTTCACTTACTATAATATCAAGACATGGAGAATACAATTGAGCATTACCATAAATGTGAACTTATTTGAAGGACACAAGGCATCACCTCTTCTGAGCATAAGGCCACACAGTTTGCAACTACACTTTTAAACCACATACAAAAATGGTATAAGAAGTTTGATCCTCAACAAGATATCATCAAATATGATCAACATAAAATATCATCTCTTTAGGAGTTTGACATTTAAGAATATGAACAATAAAGCATATCCACACTAAAGGACATCAAACAAGAACTTACTAAAAGTGCGCGATAGTATGACACTAGGTTTAAGACACTCTTGTCAAATTTGTCTTTTGAAATCAATTTTTCACAACATACACAATGGTTTGTGGGAGGCTTATTACTACCTTTAATGAACATTGTCTTAGAAGACTTTTACTAACTCACTTGAAGATTTATAAGCTACCCTTCATGTTGAAGTAGTTAGAAGTGTTGATATAGGGATAATTCCATTTATGGAGGCTTAGATATCATCAATGGCATCACATATTAAAATTTTAATAACCAATTGTGCACATGATAGATGTATTGGTGTTTGGTGTACTAACTATGAATCCAAAGGGCATACACAGAGCAACTACCTATAAAAGATCATCTATGGAATACTTAAACACACATGTGAAATACATCATAGAGAACATGATGTATGTTATTAACCTCTTATGAAGCAAGATATATACACTAAGTTGTCTAAGTATTCTAAGATATATGATACATACACTTATGACACTATTGATTGTTGACTGATTAGTGACATACATGAAGCACGATCCCATGGCACATGCCAAACTTTTATGGTCAATAACCAAGGTAATGGTGGATATTATGGTTGAGGAAGAGGATGAAGAAGAGGATGTGGTAATTTTCCATCTAGGACATATTATAAATGTGGATCCCTAGACTACTACTAAAGAGATTGTCTGGACTACCCTACATGTGCTTTTTATAAAAAGGACCATCGGATGGAAGAGTATCCTTACTTATATGTAGTTATTATTAAGAAAAAGAATGAAAAGGGTGCCCACATGATATGAGTTAAGAAATGACATTGGCACACACGTTTATGTACCCTAAATATTCAACAAGTGAATATTATCATGCACAACAAAGGATAGACTCACTCTATCTCAAATTCTACTCAAAAAGTCCAATGTGAAGAACCATGAGAATGAAATTATCTTGATGCCTAACATTTTAAGGATGTCCTCTGAGAAAAAATTACATTTTTATGTGAACTTAAAGGAGAAATTAAATTCATTAAAGACAAAGAAGCAATATAGTGTGATGTAGTGCCAAGGGAATCTAAACCACAAAAATGTGGTACATGATGACTTTTAAGAATTGTGCAAGTGCATGTTGGATGAGGACATTGTCCCATAACTAAGCACTTGGATTAATAATCAATCACAACCACCACATGATCTATTCAATCATGCTCATAGGCAAGACAATCATATCCCCTTTTTCCCCCAAAAGATAGAGAGATACTAGTTAATGTTTCCATCGATGGATGGGTAATCTAGGACGTATTATTTTAAATTGGCAGAAAACTGAATATACTCATCGAAGGTGCTTGGGAAAAAATGTCTAGTCTAGTGTTTTATCCATCACCTCATGTGTTGTTCATGGTTGACAGGACTCATGCTTTACCAATAGGTAACCTAAATAATGCCACAGTTGAAATACTTGGAGTGCCCTTCAAGGAAAATTTGGAGTTTCTTGAATTAGATGAGGTAGATGATTTATTCACTCTATTGGGGTGGGATTGGTGATATGAGAATAATGTATACTTGATATTCAAGAAGTGGTATATTAGTTTTGAGAACTCTGACTGGTGTGTTGTTATTCCCTTGGGTCAAACACAAGAACCCCCTTATATAGAACCTGTCAATGTGGAAGAGGACATTAATAACATTTATAATGACATAGCTAGATATGATGAATGAAGGGATACAACTCTAGATGGTGTTCTCTAATGGCCAAATAATAAGTCCCTCTCTGACACTACAAGTAATACTTGTAATAATTCAACACATAGCAACTATGACCTCACTGTAAGATTATGTAGTGTAATTAGAATTTAAGTAATTATTTTGCACCAGTCTCATAAACATCATAAGGTTGTGTGACTTGTCACCTATCAAGACATTAGTGGACCTGTCATAGAGGTATTGCTTGAAAAACTCGATGAGGCTCCATGACTCCATAGACAAATAGAGGTACATGACTTCATACAACACCTTGAAGAACTATATGACATCAAAAGTGATTGTATGAGGTCATTATATCATCTCTTAAATTTAACTACTACAATATGGTGGAGAACCCATCATGAGTGACTCATTCACTGGGACCAAGTACACTCTACCTTACATCATCAATTTCACCATGACATTAAAGTCAAGATATCAATCACTTACAGTGGCATACAAGCACTAAAATCTCACATCAAATCCTATGAGGTAATTTGGAGAGATGATGTGATATACTTACCATAGTACTTATGAGTGCATGCATTCTATGGGACTCTAGGTACATTGGCATGAGAATTGTATGTTCATAAAGAATGGAACATGGGAACCTAATTTTGGCATCTCTTGAAGGAAAACATGAAATCATCCCTATCCTACTCTTCTTTGAGAATGGATTTATGACTCACTCTCTAAGCCATACATGAATCAATTATTAGTGACCCAAGTATAATTAAATATCATCTAAGGACTATCCATCACAACCCTATATAATCCCTACATCTCTTTAATGAACCATTGAGACAATTGGTTTCTATGCCAACACTAGTCCTTGATCTAGACCATCATGGAGAAATTTGTATAGGGAAATAAAAAAATTTCTTTCAAGTGGAATAAGGTGAAGGATCTAGATCACATAACCCTTTGTTAAAACATTTGGATTTCCATATGATCTATGGCAAAAGATATGATCATGATACCAACAAAAATCTAGATAGCCCTTACAATGGACCCATTCATAATATTTAGGGCAACATCGACACAAATAAAGAACCAATGATGGCTATAGTAGGAAATTACTAGACTAAAATGGAGATTTCAAAATTATTTGAATTGTTAAAGGAATATCAAGATGTCTTTCCTAGAAATTAAAGATAAATAAAGAGATTCTACCCATCTTTATTATAGATGCATATCAGGTTGAGTCACGACACTCAACTAATTATAAAGTGTCTATATAGAATGAATCCCAATTTACGAGTGCATGTCAAAGAGGAAATTTATAGCATGATGCATGTCAAAGTAATCACCACCACTGATGAATCTAAACTGGTCAATGCCATGGTGATTAGTATCAAAAGATATGTATGCATCTTGTGTCACTAACCCTTTCCCAATGCCTTTCATAAAGGAAATCCGTAAAGGTTTTGTTGGAAGTGAGATATATACCTTCACTAATGGGTTCTTTGGATACCATTAGGCAAAGATAGTTGAAGAGTACCAATCAAAGATAATGTTTTGCACTGAATGGGGATCCTTCATGTATACTATCATGCCCTTTGGATTGAATAACACCCCAACTATGTTCTCATGCATAGTTGTTGAAGCCTTTAAGGATTTCATCCATAAGTTTCTTCAAGTTTACTTGGAAGATTGTATAGTTTATGAGTTGGTCAAGGACCATTTATCTAACCTGAGGCTTATGCTTGAGCATTCCTGGGTCTTAAAAATATATTTGAATTTAAAATATTCCTATTTAATACATTATTTGATGTGTTATTAGGACACATTATATGTAAGGAAGGACTTCTGGTAGACCCAGTGAAGGTGTCTATTATGTTTCACCTCCTAGCACTGAAGACTTAGTGTGATGTTCATGCCTTTCTAGGTCATACTGATTACTATGTAAAGTTCATTCGTAGATATGCAAAGACTGTCATGCCCCTTGAGGAAATTATAAACCATAATGAACATTTAATATCAATGACTTCTTGCAAAGAATTATTTGAAACATTAATGGAAAAATTGGTCACTACTCCTATCCTCTAATTTCCAAATTGGACAGAACCATTCCACATACATGTTAATGCATCTAGAATGGTCATCAGTGAAATCCTTTAAAAACTAGGTGAAGGTCATATGGAACATTCAATCTACTTTTTGAGAAAAAAACTCACTCTAGAAAAATGAAACTATAACACTGCAAAAGTGTTGATAATACTTATTAGCCACTTCCTTTTCTTTCTATATAGATCAGAAGGATTTGAATTACCTTGTCAGTAAACTTGTAATACATGGATGGATCTATTTTTGGATAGTGTTGTTTCAAGATTTTTAATTCGATGTCATGGTGAAACCTGGGAAATCCAATTGTGGACCTGACCACTTGTCCTACATTGAGTCTAGACAAACCCTATACACTATTGAAGATGAGTTACCTAATGCTAAAATATTCCATGTCACCTGTATACCTAAGGATCTTGAGGATATTGCTCCCTTTTTTTACCTTTGGTTTAG
>JARHVA010006958.1:295000-300000 GCA_037957365.1 Torreya grandis | reverse complement strand
GAGATTAATATCAATCTACTAATTCTATATACCATGATTTTAAATAACTCTTTGAGGAGCTTCAACGTCACCTTGCTTTTCTACACACACATTCATCATTGCCATTATTTCCATATACAAGTTATCTTCATTATTGGGGTCAACTTTCATTGATATCATCATAAACAACATTTAAAAACACATATTGAAAACACTTGGCTTATATCTACTTGTATGGATGTACCTTCACTTTTTTTATTTGGTTTGCTTGCAGCATATCTTTTGATTTCTTTGTATTCTTTTCATCTTATTTATTCTTAATTATTACTTGGAGTACACTTGAATTATGATCTCCTTCTACTTTTACCATGATTTTTATCATCCATTTTCTACCTTGTAACTTCTTGGGCTGAAACTTTCTCTTATTTTCATCTTTTTCATGCTTCATGCCTTTGTTCTCTACCACACCAATATGGTATACTTTGCCCTTTATTATTTTCTTCCATGCTTGTTCTTGTTTTCCACCTATACCTATGCCTTGTTTGAGATCTTGCTCTCCATTTTAGGGCTTCAATATATCATTATTTTCCTCAATCTACATATTTTAATTGCCTTCTTCATATATGTATTTAAATTCGACATTCAAACACTCATTTACCTCCAATGGTAATTGTTGCAAGATTATGTATTATTTCATGTCTTTATGCATGACCTTCAAGCCCTTCTGGGTGATCTTCTTGTATTCATCTTCTATGCATGGAAATGTATCATATAATTCCACTTTATCTTCATATTCTACATTTTATATGCCTTAAATATTCAACACTTTGTTTTCTTCAAGATGTTCTTTCTTTTTGTCCTCCTTTTGCCACTTCATGGGTGTTGTTCTTTATCCATTCTTCATCAAATTTGAGGCCTCATGCCTGATATTCTCCAATTTCTTCTTCATACCTAAAAACACAAACTTAAGAGTAATGTTAGCATATAAAATGAGAGACCACATAGTCTCTTTGAATGTATTTGGCATAGACATTGTACATATTCTCTTCTTATCTTCATCCTCATGTGCTCTTCTTAGCATTTTTATCTTCTTCTTATTTTATTCAATGAAAAACCTCTTCTCAAATTCTTTATATTTTTTCTCACTTGACAACATCTCTCTTCTCATGGTTCTTTGGGTTGATATCTCTTTATTCTTCTCATTCTTCAAGACACCTTTCTTGTGACCTCTTCTTATCTCAAGTGACTTTAGTGGCCACTTCACTCTTTTCCTCATACTCCAGCCAATCCATTGGTTTTATTTTTCTCTTATAAGATTCATCATGAGATTTATATTCTCTATACCTTACTGCAATTCTCTTCTTGTGTCCTCTACTTATTTATTTATATCCATCTTCTCCATTTCTATTATTTTTTATGCCTATTTAGACCTTCCTCTTAGCAAGTTTATAAACCTTTCCTATTATACCTCTTTTGGGCCTTTCCTCTTCTTTGAGTCCTCTATTGGGATCTCTTCTTAACTCTCTTGAGTTTTTTTTGGAGTCTTGTGTCTTTCCTCTTCTCTATTGGAGCTTCAATGCTCTATTTTCCTCTTTATCTTTCGTAGTCTTCTCTTGAATAGCTTCTTGTCCTTTTGAAAGGACTTTGGGGATATTATTTCTCTCTTTTCTCTTTATCACTCTTTGATCCCTCTGTTTTGACCTTAATAGGTTAAACCTACAACCTTTTTCTCCCTCAATACCCTGCAAGGTTATCTCTCATGCATATCTCATGGCACTATGCATTTATCTCAAATCAATAATTTATAAAGAAATTTAAACACAATTTTACCCAAGATTACCTTACCTCGATATGATATGAAATGATATAGAGATATGGGGAAAAGTCTTCCTTAATTATTTGACATTGATTTTGTCCTTGTAAAATATCACATTAAATGTTCTACTTACCTTTCTTGATCTCTTCTATATTGGTTTTCTGTCAACTTCATGCTAGGATATGTAGTGTCCACTCACTATTTGTTTGTCATCCTTCTTGAATAGAATTAGATCTTGAGGTGTTTTTTATGTTAATATATCCTTTCTTGACATTCACATTTCATTTCCACCTCATATTATTCATCTATTTCAAAAACTTAATTCCAATCCCTTGCCATGGATGACCTTCAGTGGTCATATCCCATCTGGTATAGAATCTATTAAATACTCAAACATGGTTCAATACTCATTCCCTCCTTCACTTCTCTCATTGGTAATATAAGATTGTGGCCATTTTTTCCTATTTTTGGGATTGTAAAGAGTTGATAAAGATGATCAATCCAAATTTACCTTATATCTGAAGACCCTCTATCACTATAACCCTCCCTGCAAATTTTCATGGTTTAACTTTGTATTTAGACCACTTTTCCATAATTAGACCTTGAAAATTAGGCCTAATTAGGTTTTATATCCACTGAGTCTCACCCAATCCATATGACATAGACTGTACAGGTCAAGAACCATGTGATTCACTTGAGGTTCATATAATCCAACTTATATATAAAATGTCACCATGTTTTGATTGTCTAAACTCAATTTAAGCACAAAACCCTAATCCTAGGGTTGTCATCCTCTTGCACACGCTGAGGAGGAATAAATAAGTATATATTTCCTTATACACCATTTCAAGACCTCTTCTAACCACTCTAATGTCTATTTTCATGCTCCTTAACTTGTACAAAAGGCTATATCTCTTATTCCAATGATTACATACCTCTAATAAATCCAACATAGTATTTATGTGCATAAAAAGGGATTGTATAAGGTAGAGTAATCTCTCAGTATAATGTATTAGTCTCATTTTTGACTTAAAACATTGTAAGACATTTTTTAGACATATATTATTGTTATATTACTTTTCGAATGATCATTATCTCCCTTAAAGACATATATCCATATTTATTAACCATTTTACTATGCAAACGAACACCCTTATGCAAACAGAGTTATGTGGGTGTCGATTATTTATATGTTAAAATGTCTTTGTTCATAAGTCTTTATCTCAGTTAATTTTATCTTTTGTCATGTTCCAATCTTAACACCTTATTGTTTTACTACTCTTCTTGAATATACACCAACTTACCTTATTCCTAGACTATAGATAGGGTTTAACATGATACATGTAGAGTTTCATAATATTTAGGTACCAAATTATCTATGTTGTGTGTTTCCATCCACTATAGATTCCATACTCTAAGATAAAATTATTTATACACTTATCAATATACCTTACTATGAGGTTAAATTATTTTCATGTCTAATATAAATCACTTTGTAGGTAAGAACTGTATAAAATAGGAACCCAAACTGAGCACTCAGGGTTCATGATTTATGGGAAAAAAAATCCTTCAAGACTATGTGCTTATATTTTCACCCCACTCTTATAATCAAGAAACTAGATCAATAACAACTTTGACCTCTTATTAACCATTTTCTAAACATGTAAATGGTTTATCTCTTTAGTCTCTTTTTCTTGACTAAGTATAATAGACTACAAGGTTTCCAAATTCTAAAAGATTTTTAATTAAGGATTCCTTCTTCATGTAGGTTCTCAAACCTTTTCAAATTCTATAACATATTAACAAATACAAACATATATACATTTTAAAAAGCTTGCAAACAACAATCTATAAGTAAATAACTAAATACCTTTCTCCTAAGACTGGGATCACAATCTTGATTTAACACCTGCAATTCAACACACAAGAGAACATACGATTATCTAAAGCTTACAAAGATAATTTAAGTTTCATATTACTCCAATGCTCATTCAAGACTGTAAAAATATAGAAATTCTTTCCTTTATTATTCATTAAAATATCAACATTAGTACAAAACTGGTCTATTATAAAATCTATCACTTCCCATGAGGAGTTTCATAAATGTTTTATCAATACTAGACTATCCTCTCTTTCTTGGAAACCTCGTACTCTCTTTTCTATGCCATTAAACCTAAAAAAATAATCTCTCTTTCTATTTTCAATGTATTCTTTTTGAGTTGGTTACACCAACTTCTTTACTCTAACTACCTCAACATAAAAGGGTAATCCTACCTTGGTTTGGATGACTTGATTTAAATTTATGTCACACACTAAATTTATCACTTAACTTCTTCAACACATGCATTTTACCCTCTTAGACTCATAATATTTAAATTTTTAAATGCTTAGTTTTGGAGGGAAAATCCTAGATGTCCTATAACAAACCCTAAGGGAACCAAATAGATTATAAAACTAAAAATGGACCTAATAATGTCCCTCTAACACCTTTAAATAAAAATTTGACCAAAATTTTCCATCTATCAACTATAAAAAATTATGTTTTCTTTCCTTGATGCTTTTGTGTCACAAACCATGACTAAGGAGTCACAAACACATTAAAATTGATTGATCTATTCATGTAGAGATTAAAAAAATGGGATACATGGTGGATGGTGTTTGGTGAACTTCCATGAAATAATAATGAGTTCCCATTGTAATTTTTAATAAAATTTTATTTTGATTTAATTCTTTAATAAATCTCAAATTATCATGACATGAAATCATCTCAAGCTAAGGGAGGTGGTTCCTCATTTGATAGACTTGGTGGAAAGTAGGACCAACAATTGATATATAAATACAAGGATAATAACACATAATTTAATCACTAAAATATTGCATCATAGTAAACATAAGGATAGCCTTGAGGTATTTATTAGTCTCAGATATGTTATTATTCACCATGGGATGCATACACTAAGGATTTGTACATAGGCTACATGTGGTGGCACATTTATTAGTTAGTGTCCATCCTACTATTGGTGATTCACATGGTGGAATAACTATTATAAATTATATAATTCATGTACATCATATCACATAATGTGGGAATAAATATATTAAACCACTTGCTTAGGTTAGACATATACTATTTATAACTATAAATTTAATAGGAACAACTATGGTGATTCGATGTGCATTTATATAACACACTCGTATGCAATAA
>JARHVA010006958.1:222500-282500 GCA_037957365.1 Torreya grandis | reverse complement strand
CCCTATGTTCTATTATTAGTTTGGGTTTTATTTACTCTATGATTTTACATAAATGCCTCTATGCTATGTATTAAATTTATCCCTTATTTGTCATAATTATGTATTATTTATTGAGAATATTTTAGGGTTTTTTTTTGTGATGCATCCCATTCATTTTGGCCAATTCCTTCTTTTTAACAGCTCCATTTTAAAGTTACTTAGATTTTTTTCATATTCCTATCTATAAAACTAGAAACCTATTTTCATTTTCCCAAAATCTAAATGTATTTGTTTATATTATTTAATTTACTATTTTTAGTTAATCTTGACCATAAGGGATACCTACTTTTCCTTTTTTTTGTTTTTCTTATTTGTTGCTTTTCCCATAAAACATTTTTCAGGCTTAAAAAATACCTATAAAGTATCTCAAGATATATAAATACTTATTTTGGAAAATATTACTAATATTTCCTTGATGTTTCAACATTTAAAGTTTTTAAAACAAAAATCTTTGGTTTTCACAAAATTTTCCAAAAGATTTCAAGATCCTCTCTTTGTTTCCATTCTTACTATTTTTATTTTTGTTTGAATATATTTTTCATGTCTTTGACAATGGATGATATAGATTTATTTTATGACTATGGTAAGATAACTATCCAAAACCTTAAATAAGTTTTGTTAATGCAATATTTTATCAAGTCAATCATAACATGGAACCAAGATTAGTAATCAAGTTTCAATATATTATAGATCCTCCTTTTATATCAAGACATTGTAATAAATACTATCCCCTTAAAAGGGTCCATGTTGTTAGTATCCCAAGAGGTACATTGATAAAAATTATCATTTTAATTAAATATAATCAACATGTCATTCCTCAACACCATCCACCTCTCACATCTCTTTTTCATGGTGTTTGTATTCATGTTCAATCAGAAGTAACTATATTTTATAATTTTGAATAGCTTAAGGATCAAATCATGACTATCATAAGGTCAAAGGAATAGTTACAAAATTAAAATCAATTTTTTTTTTCAAAGATCAAATCATGTTAAAATCAGATGACATTTACAAATAATCTAGATTATGGTAGTGTTATTCATGTATTTGTATCTTCATCTAGCAATTTCACACCTAGCCATAGTTCATCTTACTATAGGAAAAAATAAAAAAATATAACATCTAAAAGAAGTACATTAAAATGTCTATAAAATGATACTAATATTTCATGCAAGATTATAATAGAAATGTTTTGAAACAAAGTGATCAAATTACCTCCTATATACGCTCTTAGAAAATAAAAATATTATTTTAAATATCACATAATTTATGGGAACCATACAAATTATTTTTTTGATTTTAAGTGAAATATATAAAGTATAATTAATATTTTAAATCCTATAATAGATAAATCAATCAAACAATCCACTCACTATGCCTCTCGTAAGGAACAAGTATGAAAACAATAAAAATAAATATATGGATACAAAGTGAATAAGATGGCAAATAAAGAGTATAAAAATAGGAACTTTCAGAATTAAAAGATAAAAACACAATCACAAATAGAACAATTAAAAATATGAAAACCATGTGAAGGTATGAAAGATGTCCTAAAAAAACTAATGTTACATGTGTAGCTTAAAAATGTTGGGTGTGAAGTCAATACTCACAGTCACTATTCATGGTGACATTGCATGTGAGACATGTGGCATGCAAATAATATGTCTTGTGGTATGTAGGAATTACATGGTAGTGTTATTTTAAAGAGATACAAATGATGTGTATTGATAGTGATATGGAATGCAAGTGATGTGGTAGGAAAGTGACATGGTGTAGGCTCATTGAGGGACTCAAGTGTGATCAAGATGATGTGGCAAGTGTGGGATGTAACACTCCACTAAAGGATATAGGTTTTGTCATTAGTCATTCACAAGGGTTTGCCATGTGGTGTAAAATAAAAGAGGTCATGTCTAGGTCAAATTTATAAAGGGGCCCATGATTTAAATGTGTGGATAAAGTCAAAAGGTAATTGAAACACCTCTACAACTTGTGTGTGCAAATGGATGAAGAAGTGAAGAAGAGAATTGTTGATGATTAACCTCACATGTGTGAGTTGGATGCAATCATAGGAATCACATGCGATGCATTGTATCTTGTCTAAAGTGGATCATCCACTTTATTTACCCTTAGAGATTAATACAAGATAAACACCATTTGTGTTTGAACTCACTTGTCGAAGTTGGATATAGGTTTTGGAGCAACATGGAAGTGGCCATGATATTGTCTAAAGGTGGATCCACATTTGTGGATGTTTGCATATGGAGACAAACTTTTATTTTATCATTATATACCCACATGGAGTTTGGAGAATTTTTTGGGTGGCCCATGTTGATTCTCTCTCTCTCTCTCTCTCTCTCTCTCTCTCTCTCTCTCTCTCTCTCTCTCTCTCTCTCTCTCTCTCTCTCTCTCTCTCTCTCTCTCTCTCTCACTCACTCAGACACACACAAACACACACACACACACACACACACACACACACACACACAAACATTCTAAAATACTATAATGTATTATGTTCTCCTTTATATTTTTTTTATCTAAGATGTAATCCATTATGTATTCCCTTTCAAGATTCATGCAAGCTTTTGACTTGCATGTTTGAAGGTTGAATCCATGAACTCACCTTGTATGATTTTGTCGTAATCATGGTAATACCTTGGGATGAATATTAGATCCTTGTTATCTTGGTTCATGTTTGGAGATGAACGTTGATGTTTTGGATCTCACCTTGGATGCTATAGTGTTATAATTATATGGAGTTGTATGTTTTAGCTTGGAGGTTAGATCCAAGAAGGCTTGGTTATAAGTTTTACTTACTTGAGTGCTTGGTTTGTATCGTTGAATGGATTTACTCAAAGGATTATGATGTAGAGAGTTTTGATGATGCAATATGAAGTTTAGAATATTCCATTACCCTATGGTTTTTTTCTTGTTGGTTTTTCAAGGGTTTCCATGTATATATTATGTAATGTGTCCTCTCTTATTTTGTTATTTTTGTATATTTTTTTAATTTCCTCATTGATTATTACACAAGTTTAGGATTATGTTTTGGTTCCTAAAAAATGGTATCATAGTTAAGATTTATCTATTCATACTTGAGTGATACATGTATTGATCTTAAAAAGTGGTATCATAACTAGGATTTAGCTAATGGTACTTGAGTCATGTACATGTTGATCCTAACAAGTGGTATTAGATTCATGGATATTGTCTAGTTTATTCTAGTAGGAGATACATGTGGAGAGACCATGATGTGAAACAAAAAAAATGTTCTTAATGGAAGGTATTTATCTCTATGGTAGATGCAGATGAGGAATGGAGGAAAAATTGAATAATATTTACTAGATAGTTAAGCACCAACACAGTGTTCCTAATGAAGAATAAAATGTGTAACTTATGGATGAGTAACTTGGTCTCAATTGGTGTATATGGATGGTGATGACAAGTCATTTACCTTGATTTGGTTATCATCTAGTGAAGGGGTACAGGTTATTAGATTATAATACCAAAATGTGTTAGCCAAGATGGAATTATAAAATCCATGAAAAGGAGGTACAAATAAACATGAAATTATACCTATTGAAGTAGTCCAAGATGATGGAGAAGATCAAGTCAAACCTAAGGTTCCTAGAAGGAGAAGGCTGATGTTGAATCAATATATAACTTAGAGATGTATTGAGTGACATGTTTCATGGTTGTGGTGTAGTATAAGTAAGTATCTAGGAGGGAAATAGTGTAGCTAATGTGATTAGTGGGGTAGACTAATGCATGGAGTAACTCTACATATCAGTTAGTTTTAAAATGTGATATATAAGGATGCAGTTTGACTATAGGATAAAAAATTTAGTAGGTAAAATGATGTACTGAATAGTGTGATTACTTCATTGGAACTATTAAAATGTGCCATGTTAAGCATGGTGGGTAGCAGTTTACTATGTGTAGAATTGAAGTGTTGATTTCTATGGTTTATTCTCTCTAGTTGTTAACTAATATTAGAGTGTAGTGTGTACTTGGTTATTTTAAATATTAGAGGATTTATTTTATGACATGGTGGTCTCATGATGAGATGGAGCAGCCATAGGGCTATGTGTATGAAGGAAAGAGTTATGGTTTGCATATTGAGGATAGTACATGCTAAAGTAAACATATGAATGGAGTACAAGATACATTCATGAAGAGCCAAGGGTTTAAGATTGATGGCATGTTGGTTTCATACCCAAAAATGATTAATATCAATGTTGTGATGGATAAGATGACTAGGATGAGATGACGGTGGTAGGAGTAAATCAATGATGGAGATGCATAGGGACATGAAAGAGAGGAAGTTAAGTATCCCACTTATTTAAGTTTTTTTTATTTGTCTTATAGAGTGTCCTACAATAGAGGAGGAGAAGACATGGTTTTCCTATCTATTATACTCATCAGGAGTAGGAAAGCCCCATGTATGCCATGGTGAGTACTAAAATGAATACTTCAAAGTAGCTAGAGTAGTGAGTGGTTCATATAGAATCCTAATAAAGGATGGGTTTGAGGTGAATTGAGATTTACAATGTATACTATAATATGATATGGAGGAGCACATGTTCACAAAGTGGGTTAGGGAAGTGAGTTTTTAATAGTGCATAAAACTTATATTGGGCTTCTTGTGTGGTAAAAAATGGACATCTATGGTAGAATATGTAGGTGTGGTAAATCCTATATATATTAACTTCATATGGGAGATTTTTATATGTGAAGGTAATATTCATAGTAACTATTCACATATACTATTAAAATAAACTATTTATAGTCACTTTTCATGGTGAAACAACATATAGGTGATGTAGCATGTGAATAATGTGGCAAGTGGTATGTAGGTGTTTCATGGTATCATGGTATGTGGGTGATGCAGATGATGTGGAAGGAAGGTGATATGTTGTAGGCCCATAGAGGGTCTCAAGTGTGATCAAGATGATATGATAAGTGTGGGAAATATCACTCCATTAGAGGACATGGTTTTTATCCTTTGTGATTCCCATATGTTTGTCATGCTATTTAAAATACAATAGTTCATATATAGATCAAATTTATAAATAAACCCATGATTCACATGTGTGTAAAACTTTAAAGACTAATTACAACACCTTTTCAACTTATGTGTACACATGGATGAAGAAGTAAAGAAGATCATTGTTACTAATTTCCCTCAAATGTGTGAGAGTGTGTAATTATAAGATACACATGGTATGGGTTGGATCTTTTCAAAATTTGGACTATGTTTTGACTGTTTGAGTTTGAGTGTGCTATATTTTCATTGTCTATCATGAATGGTTTCCAATGGATTTTTTAATGATTCATTATGGTAGGAATTTAATTTGTAAATATGCAACAAGTCCTTGAATACCTCCATCAATAGTTCTCACCTATTTTTCATCCTCTACACCTGTAAAACAACTCAAATATTACAAAAAATTTAGTATTAGCCATGTTTGTATAGATGATAGTATGGCCAAATTGTAATTAATGGATCTTAAGAGAGTATAAAAAATTTCCAAGGAAATTTAATGGCCATTTTATCCCTCTTTGAATAATCTCACACCATATCTTTAACATTGGGTTCAAACCAAGGTTTTGAGAGGGTTTGATGTGGTTTGGACAATTAAAGATTGTTCATAAAATTTTGATGACCAATGATAGAAAAAATTTTAAAAAATTTGGATATAGGACCCCATTCAAATTTACCCAATTTATTTAATTCTCATGCACAAGGTCCATATAAATATGATCACTTAAGCTTGGCCGCTCAAGCTCTCTCATGCATTCTAGATAGGTCTGAGATGGTTTAAGGTCTATTTGACCACCTATATGATGTTATCTATAAACAAATGGATATATTAAACTCTCAATTCTCATTTTAATGTCCTCAAGGTGATTTTAAAGTCATATGGTCAATGAAATATAATGAGGCACCTATAGATTTTAGGCCTTATTATAGGCCTAATAGGCCTAAATATGTGATTGTGTGTATATGACCACCACTGAGTATTCATGTTGACTTCATATTCTTATCAAAAAAAATATGCTCAAATAAATATTCTAAATCATTCCAAAGTGTTTTGAAACTCTTCCTTTCATCCCTTTCTCCATTCATTTGCTAATCTTTTAGGATTACATTAGTCCTGAAGTGCCTTCTATCTGAGACAAAATAAAGGGCATCTCTCCTATTTTCCTTTAAGAATTGATACTATCGAGGAAGTTAAAAATTAATTAGGATTATTTTTACAAATTTTTATATTTATATCACACCCATATACCCCTCTAAACTTCAATTCTTCAAGACTGGTTCACTAGGTCTATGTATGACATAGGATTTGGTTGACTGTAGACTAAGGCTAGAAAGCTATTCTTTAATAATTTTATCTTATGATAAAATTTCAAAATGAGTGTGATATAACATTATTTTTATGTTTTTAACATGTTCATACACTTTAAACCCTTCTTCTCATCTTCACCTAACCTCTTTCAGTGCATGAACTAGTCTGCAGACCATGTTGACTATGTCACTTGTAGGTGAAAATTTGAAATAATTAAAATGAGTCTTGTAGATATTTATATGTATAAGAGACATATAAAAAATTATATCATCCTTTCATATGTGACTATATACATTCATTAATTTCACATGTCTGGTCCTTAACCAATTCTTCTTTGTCTTATGGATTTAGGCCATTCTATGTATGAACTAGACTATAGGTGTTGTCAAGAGTTCATGTAGGTAACTATTTAGGTTTGAGAATTGTATTTACACAATTTAATATTTCCCTATATCATTATCACCCTTTCATAGCTGAATATTCTCAACTCATGCTTTGGAATTATGCATCATTCTCTATCCTACATTAACACTGTTGTTCTAAGCCCATTTAACTCGATGCATAGTCATGATGTTCCTGTTGATGATCATATGCTTGACTTCCATTACACTCCTATTTCCAATGGGTTGATTATTCCTTTCCATACATATGTGAAAACATCCCACGCTTTGATATCATGTTATCACACCGTTGTCCTCTAGATACCAAAGGTCACTGCAAGTTATTATTTATGTAGACTAAAATGGGACTGTATTCTATTGAAAGGATTCAGTGAGAAATTTCTCATATTAGGAGCTCATTTACATTGTTTTCTCTAAAAAAAACCACCTACTTTCATGTTCAAACATAACTACCATGTCTATGCTGCAAGGATGGAGACACAAGACTCACTTAGTCCTCATATATTTTCATCACAAGATGGAAATATACAGGGAAATATTCCATTTTAAAGATATTAAGGTAACTTAGTCCATTTTCAACTTTCTTACTTTGATGAGATGAAAGGTTTTGAAATGATTGTAAGAATAAATTCTATGAGACATAGATGGATTGAGAACCTTAATTGAAGTTTTGAAAATGTGTATAACTTTATCTTTGTGTTTTTGATGGTTTTTATAGTCTTTTGTACATACACACAAGTATATGGGTGACTGAGCATATTGGAAATCTAATTAATCCTCACTTGGTGCATTAGAAACTCATGTCAATCAACTTATAGGTTCTTCAATGGGAAACATGAACCATTCATGTTATTAATAAAGTGATAACAACATTTTAATATCAAATTAGAATCATACACAAGATAATACAACTTTGAAATTGAAAAAACCCTATCCATTAGACCATGAGATGATGACTCCAAAATCAATGCTAAACCTTCTTATCTCCTTATGCTTAAACATGAAAAATAGGTTAGAAAAAACATGGAAAGGAAGTAAATATTTTTCAAAATCATGTACGACACTTAGAAACATTAAACAACATCAAGTAGATAAGAAAACTAGAGGCTATGGGGATAAGCAAGAAATTTGAATACATGAACAAACTTAGTGATTGTTCATAGATAATAGTATAGCAAACCTATAAAATTTTCCTGAAAATGAAGTGGAATAAGGTTACTATCACTTAAAGAGAGTATTCATTTTAACTTGTCCCCTACTATCTTAAATGAAATAAAATAACTTGACCTATTTGACCTTGTTTAGGAGAGTGATAGAAAATATGGATCAATTTTTAACAAATTTTAATGTATCACGACTTATTAATAATGGGAATGGAATGTTATAATCTTAAGGGACACTCTTGAGTAGTCACACATGATAAGTAACTACCTTTAAGCTACTTGAATCTACTATTACCTTCTTAAATCCATGTTGAACCTGCATCCCTTTAGTTTCAAACTGACATCTAACACTCAAATGACACCTTATACATTTAATATTCACTTGAACCACTTTTATTTTCTAGATAACCATACAAGTCATTAAAAGTACAAAAGGTGACATAAGGGAATTCTGATATAATGACAAAAATAACTAAGATGTAAAACATATGACTGAAGTGAAACACATTAAGTGATCTTAATAAACATGACTAAACATTTTTCTAACCTTTAAAATACCCTATATGAAGTTTGAATATTTATGGTCTGACCTAATCTAACCTAAGGTCAAATTTGGTAAACATTTTGGTGATTTCCTAGGGTTGGCAAACCTGTTATACTAAAGATAATCAGCCTTCACATATATATCGGGTTATGGGGTCACCTATACACTATTATTCACAATGATAGACCTTTGAAAAGACACCAAACACACCACACAAAATAAGGAAATAATCAACAAGACAAGAACAAAACTCACACTTGTTTTCTCATGAACACTTAGGCAAAACACACACAAACTTAATGGAAACACACCCATCCTAATATTTACAATAACTCAAGGCACTTGAGGTGGAAAACCTTTCCCATTTATTCAACCAAGGTCAAAGATAATGCTCTTTGAATAATTTTTTCTCAAAGAAAATAATCCATCATATGAGGCATTCTTGTCTATGGATACTTATTCATAGAGATATTAAAGATACTTAATGCCACGGTTGAATCCTTTGCTGACAATAAGTTCATAATTTATGATATTCAAGGACACTCCATCGAGCTCTCCCAAAAAAAAATTGTCCCTTACAATTAACTTGACTTCTATCATGTTTATTTGATACTCTTTAATCTAGTTATTAGAGATTATAAGGTCTATACAACTTTAGATGCACTTGAGACAAGACATGTCTATTATTTGGAACACTCAAGGTTGTATTTTTATTCACCAAACACTACTTGGTATATGAATGTTGCTTCTTATTTTGGAAAGGTCTCAAACTTTTCTTTATGCATATCAAATAGATGGTATACTATCAAGTTTATTTCTTGCTTGATAGAGATCTCAACCTCTTCCTTGTGCTTATTTAGAACATGATTCTCTCCATCATCAAGTCATAACTCACTTTCAAGAACTAAATATCTACTAACTTCTTCAAATTATTGAATAAATGGCATTGAACTGCTGCCACATATCATCCAAATCCTCATGATGATCAAGTCTATAAATGTTTTATTCTTTTCTAAGTAGAATAATTTGCTCACTATAACTCTCATGTTTTTACAAAGCTAGGATACTCACATAACTATCCACATATACAAGATAGTTAAACAATACAACTTGATCTATAATTTTATCATGATCTACCTCAAGGAATCATTCAATATCTTCATGAAGTATGTAGGTTCCAAGACTAGTTTGTTTAAATCCACCTTGCTCAACTACCCACTTAAAAAGATACAAATCAAATATGCCATCTAGGAGAGTTAGAGAGTATTGATCACTAAGGTGATCATGTTATTCAATCACATTTCAATTAATGTTTGAAGTGTAAGTCACATAGGTTTCAAAATGAAAAGTAGAAATAGGTTATATTTTCATTTTTACTTTTACACCATATATATTCCTAAAACCCATGTAAGACCAGTCTAAAGTTAGATAACCTCCAATTTTAGTAGTGAAATCTCTATATAGACAAAGTGCAAAATGAGGAGGCATATCTACCACTAAAACATCCTAAGAAATGGTGAAGGTAGGATAAGCATGGAGAATGATTTTCAAAGATCTGATTATGCCAATGGTATTGGAATCTCAACCAACCTATTATAGTACTCTTTTTTCATGGGGTTCATACTTAAAATTTACTTTTTTATCTTTCCTTGACTATCCTTCACTTGGTTTCATGGTGTTTATCAAGGCTACCTCTCTTTGTCTAGGTTATTTAGTTGTGAAACTAGGATTAGATAACTCCTCTTGAAGTAGGTCTATTTTTCCAAGTAAATAAAATGTATCCTACATTGACACATTCTCTTGAGACCTCTTCATTTACTCCATAGTGTTCGTAAAAGGACCACTAACTCTTGCTTACCCATTAGAATCAATCATGCTTCCTACACGTTGAGAATATAGAGGTATCAAAGCATTCCTAACATTCTAATCTCTTTAAATTATTTATGCACTTATAATTACGTTAAACATACTTTGTCTTATAAATTTTTGAACATTCATTGGAGAACCATTAGCAGCCCCTTGAACTTCTTCAAATGTTTCCCTTTTAATCATTGTGTTTATAACTATGTAACTTGTATCCATACTTGACTACCCTTAATGATTGATTACACATGAGTCATCTTGCTACCAATTAACCAATGTATCCCCCACTTGATCACCATTACCATCAGTCGTTCCTTCATTTGGTACTTCATCTTGATTCATAGAAGAAATAATTCCCAAATTTACCATGAAGGCTTGGTTGAAGTATTCACTGAAATAGGGAGATGGATCATAAGGTTGATCCAATGAAGGTTGGATTTTATTCTCTTGGCCAAGGTTGTTTTGAGTAGGCACAAGTACCCTTGAGGTGGAAGGAACATTGGTATTGTAACCACCATATGTAGATTGAACCAAATGTCCTTGACCTTAAGAATAATATTTGAAAGAAGGCCTATTAACTTGATAGTTCGGATAAGATGGATTAAGCTGATAGTGACTTTGTAAGGGTTTATCTTGATATTATTGAATTATTCTATTTAAGCCTAGGATCTCGTATTCGATATCTCTTATCATTTCTTCCTCGTTAGATATGCTTGGTTTACTAGGGGAAGTATAATTATTTTTAGGTGTAGGAATAAGAGCAAGAATAGGTGTAGTAGTTTGTAAGTAAGTAAAAATAGGCATGGAAGATCTTGGCATAATCTTCCCATCTTGACACAAATAATTCTCTATCCTAATGACCACATCATAGGCATTAGGTAGAGTGCCACATCCCGTAGATTATATTATTTTTGAAATGTCACCATCAAATGCTTTATGGCGATAAAGGAAAGCATGGTGAATTTTTTGCCTTACCAAGATTGGGATTATATCCCATGTATTATTACATATTGTGTTGAAGTCTTGAATTAATTCTTGAAGTTCTCTTATAATAGTGGTCAGTTTCACCATTAGTGACAAGTTGTCACTCTTCTCCTCAAATCCTCTTCTCAATGCATCTCCTAGTTCATCCCATGTGGTGATTGATTTAGGTGCTAATGTTATATACCAATCAAGAAATTTTATTTTGAAGGAGGTGAAAAATATCATAATTTTAATGTTCTCCTCTATGATGTGATAGATATTGTAAAAGTTATCAATATTTATTATATGCTTAAGAGGTGTGATGGAAGATTCCTTAGTGTATGATGGAACACTTTGGAAGTAAAATATGGGCATACCATCATATTGCTCAAGTATTAAAGGGATATAACCATTTAAGGTAACAAAAGTGTGGTTCCTTGCCATGGTGGCCTTTATAATTTACAAGAAAGGGGGAATTAATAACTTTATTATGGGATTGTGAGCAGGATATGACCTTTTTGATACAGATGGGCATTTTAAAATCTACATTCCTTATAAGAATAAGGAGGAAGCTCCTAAATTTAAAAATATGTGCCTTTGGTGAAAGATTTTGTTTTTACCTTAGGCATGAAATATTTCAATATTCTAAAACCAATATTAAAACTTTGGAGTTGCTAAATGATGTAGGAAGTGGACTATTAAAGCTCTTTGTTGTCAAAGCCAACATCTTCCTTAAACAACCTTCATTCACTTTATGTCTCACCAAGCATGTCAAAATTATTTTAGCCTAAAATTTAACCAAAAAAAATTCAAGTAGACATTATTAAATTTATGACAACATGAAACAAACTCCCTTCATAGATAATTCACTACAAGATATAGACCATGTTCATCAAGTTGGTGTAGACTCTTCATTACTATGCTTTGAATCTACCTTCATGATCGTGACGAGTTCACTTGAGTGTCTAAAAATTACATATGAAGAATTGAAACATATGATATGACATGAGAAGGTGAATAATAGGCTTTTTATGTCATCTATGCATTCTTAACTGATGCCTTCATCCTTGTCACATGTCATTCACTAAGTGTAGTCATTCATCATTAGTCCTCTAGGTCTATCCTCATATTTTTCACCCAAAGTGACTTATATTTTCTCCAATATATGCATTGAAGAGGATTTAAGACACATATTGAATGCATATATGTCCTCTATTATATCAAATAGACCTTAAAAAAATTCTAAATCACCTTGATCATCATCTCACTAGGCAATCACATTGACCTCACATTGTTATATTCTAATTATCTGCCATGAATGGTTTCATAGAGATGTCTCCATGATTAATAATGGTAGGAGTTTAATTTTTGAAGCTAAAACAAGTACCTAAAGACCTCCCTTAATTTTTCTCATCTATCCAGCCTCTTCTATACTTTCAAAACAACTCAAATCTTGCAATAAGTTTATTACTAGCCATGGTTATAGATGACAGTATGGCCAGATTATATGTCATGGAGTGTAGGATAGTTATAGACATGTATAAGAAAATTTAATGTCCTATTGATCCATATGATAATAATTTAACACCATATCTTTAACACTAGGTTCAAACAAGGGTTTTGAGAGGGTTTTAAGAGGTTTGGACTATTAAAGATTGTTCATGAAATATTAATGCCCATCCTCAGAAAATTTTTTAAAAATTTGGCGTATATGATCCCATACAACTCTCCCCAAGTGATTTATGTCTCATGAAAAAGGTTTTTATATATATGATCACTTGAACTTGGCCTCTCGAGCTCTATCACACATTATGGATAATTCTAAGACGGTTTAAGGTCTAATTGACCACCTATGTGATGTTTTATTTAAACTAATGGATTTATTCAAAACTCAATTATCCTATAATATTACTCAAGGTTATTATAAATTTCATATGGTCATGGAAATGGAACTAGGCACCTGTAGGGTTTAGGCCTAACTATGTACTTGTATGTATATAACCACCACTGAGTGTTCATGTTAACTGAAGAGTCCTCTCCACATTTTTTTTGGTTTAAATAAACATCATAAATCTTTTCATAATATTAAACAACTCTTCCTACCATCCCTTTCTCCATGCATGTTCTAATCCTGTAGGCTTACCTTATTCCTGGAGTGTCCTCTGTCTAAAATAAAATAAAGGGCATCTCCTCTATTTTAAAAATAAACATAAAATTATGGATGAATTTATAAAATCATGAGGATGACTTGTACCAATTTTAAAATTTAGATAACACACATAGAGCCCTAAAAAATTCAATTCTTCAGACTAGTTCACTAGGTTTGTGTACTTGTAGCATTTGGTTGACTGCAGATAAAGGTTAAAAACCCAATCTTTAATTTATTTATCTTATGCTTGAAGGTCACAAAGAGTGTGATATATCATTTTTTGGATATTTTCAACATGGTGTTCCACTTCAAATCCCTCTTCACATCTTCACCTAACCTCCTTTAGTGCATGAACTAGTCTATAGACCATGTTGACTATGTCACGTGTACGTGACAATTTGAAAGAATTCAAATGGTTCCTGTAGATGTTGATATGTTTGAGAGACACATGTGAAATGGCATCACCCTTATTAAAGTGACTATACATATTAATTTATTTCATGTTTTTAATCCATAGTCATGTATGTCTTCTCTTATAGATTTAAGCTAATCTATGAATGAATTATACTATAGGTGTTGTCAAGAGTTACTAGAGGTAAATATTTAGGTCCAAACATTGTATTTACACCATTTTACCTTTTCCTAGATCATTATAACTATTTCGTACTTTAATAGAATCAAATAATGCCTTAAAACCATTCATCATTTTCTATCCTACACTTTCACTATTGTTCCAAACGCATTTGACTCAATGCAAAGTCATGATGTTCCTATAAATGATCATATGCTAGACTGCCCTTACACCATTATTTCCACTTAGGACATCAGGCCTTTTCATACATGCATGACCCCATCCCATGATTTAATATCATGTTATCACACCATTATCCTCCATATAACAAACGTCACTACAAGTTATAAGTTTATGTAGACTAAAATGGGACTTTAGTCTATAGAATTGATTTAGTGAGAACTTTCTTTATTGGGAGCTCCTTTACATTATTTTCTCTTGACCAAAACCACCTCCTTTCATGTTCAAATGTTACTACCATGTATATTATATAAGGATGGAGACAAAAGACTCATTCAAACCTCACATATTATCATTACAAAATGGCAATATACAAGGGAGAATTTGTTTTCAAAGATATTCAATTAACTCAGTCCCATTTGTAACATTCTTAATTTGATGGGATGTAAGATTTTTAAATGATTAAAATAATAAATAATATGAAACATACATGACTTGAGAACCTTAATTCAATTCATGTAAATGTGTATAACCTACTCTTTGGGTTTTGAATGGTCTTTACAGTCTTCTATACACACCTATAGGTGGTTGGGGGTGACTATGCATATTGGAACTTTGATTAATCCTCACTTAGTGCATTATAAACTCATCTTAGTAAAATTATAGGTACTTAAACTAGAAACATGGACCATAAATGATATTTAATAAGTGATAACAACATTTTAACATTGACATAGAATCATATGTAGGATAACATAAACTTGCAATTGTAAAAACCTTGTCCAACAAACCATGAGGTGGTTACTCCAAACTCAAGGATGAGCCTGATAATCTCATTACACTCACATATGAAAAATAGGTTAGAAACAAGATGGGGAGGAATTAAATTATTTTAGGTATCATGTACAACACTTGGAAACATATAAAAACTACAAACAGATAAGAAAAATTGAGGCCATAGGGATGAGTAGGTGATTTGAAGTTGTCAACAATCATAGTGATTGATCATAGAGAATAGTACACCAAACCTAAAATTTTTTCAATGAAAATAAATTTTATTAAGGTTAATATCACCCATAAATATAATTTATTTCAAATCTTCCCCTACTATACATACTAAAAGCAAATTAGTTGACCTGTTTGACCTTGTCTAGGATAGAGATGGATAAAATGGATTTTTTTTTTGCCAAATTTTAACTTGTCATGAATTTAAAAGTATGTAAATGGAATTATATAATCTAAAGGAACAATATTTAGTATTCACACATTCCAATTAATTGTATTTGATTGTAAAACTATGTTTAATTTGCTTGAATATGTGATTACCTTCTTGAATTCATGTTAAACCTACATCATTTTAGTTTCAAATTGACATCTGACACTTAATTGACACATTATAAATTTAATATTCACCTAAGACACTTTTCATTGGTAGGAAACTATATAAGTCATTATAAAGGCTAAAATGTGACATAAGGGAATGGTGAGACAATGACACAAATAATGAAAGTTTAAAACATATGACTAAAGTGAAACACATTAAGTGATATTAATAAACATAACTAAACACATTTTTGACCTTGGAAAGACCTTATATTATGCTTGATTATATAGGTGTATAACTGATTTAACCTAGTGTCAAATTTGGTTAATAACTACAACTGCCTCATGGTTGTTAACTTACTAGTTTTACAAGGGTTTAAACGTATGTCTTGTATGATATGTTATATTTTATTGAGTTTTATTTTTATCTCATTTTTATTTATACATTTATTCTTTCACATGTTTTGGATTACTTTTATTCCTAACAGATGGTATTAGAGATAGGATTTATGTTTTCATAAATGAACCAAGCATGTGTTGATCCTAACAAAAAAGATAAATTTTTGAATACTTATTCAAATAAAATACCTCTCCTAATCATTGTTAACATAGATGGTATTGAATATACATATTTAAAGGTTATGAAATATAAAGAAATAAATTTATCTTCTACATAATGTCTTATATATCTTGGATAAAGTATTCTAAACATAGATCAAACCAAGGCATATGACACATGTTGGGGAAAAATAAGGTTAAGATTCTAGTTTGTTTTAAAAGTATGTTATCTTTATTTTCATTTTATTTGTCATAAAAACTCATATTATGTTGTGCTTGTAAGATTATGATTATAATCAATAGGAAAAATGATTGATACAAATAAATGTTTCATTTCCTTTGATAAAAACTATAAGTTCAATTCCACAGCCTCACTTCAAAATGATCAAAATGGCATAACATAAGTTTAAATATAACATGTGTACTTATTATTTCCTATGATAACTATGACTACGTAGAATGTTATTTTAATTATTCAACTAACATGAAAGATGAGGTTTAAAACATAATTAAATTACATGGTACACATGATAGGGACTTCACAAAAACATCCCCTTCATGATATCCTCATATTTTAATATCACAAATAGGGATGTAAATAGTTTTTTACTTTTATATCTTCTTTTTCCATTTGTTTGTATTTGTGATTACTTCATCCATAATTTTAGGACCTTTTATTTCATTGACGTGTTAGCCTACTATCTCTTATATTTCCCATTTCAAGTTTAGATTGTGTCAAACTAGTATTCAATATCATTAAATAATGACATTACTCAATGTTCATGAACAATTTTTTATAAATTTGCATCATTTTTCCTATAGGATAGATTCAAGAATAATAGGAAATAAGTTTTGACCTATATTTTCCTATTTAGTTGATCCGATCCTTTACCTTTATCTTCTTATAAAAAGTATTTAGGGAACACATATCCTCAATTCTTTCAATTTTCATGTAATTTACTTAGTCACAATATGCAATTTTAATTTTTCATGCAAAATATATTTATTGTTGAGCTCTATTGTCCATACATGCAACATATTTTGAAAATTATACAATTGATGAAATGAGAAGATACATGGGATTACTTGTTTGCCTTTCTTCCTTTTACTATATATCTATAAAATCCCTAATTCACATTTCATATGGGGAAAATTCTTTCAATTGAATAATTCAAATCCTTTCTAACACACATATCTCATTGATAGTCATTGTGCACTATCCAAACTAGTGTCCTTTATTATATTTTTGACATAATTATTTCACTTAAGTATATGTTGTTTTTGATTTCTCCATACTTAATAAATATAAAAACATTCATGTAATTTTAAATTTAAAACTAGTAAAATATTTATAAACATATAAAATTAGGACATGAGCATGATTAGTAACCAATTTTATGTCTTTACTTTATGTTATTTATCTCATGATTAGTAGATATAATATTATTTCTATATCACCTATGAATTTCATGAGTATCTATGAGACATTGTGTTAGGTATACAATAATTATCACATATTGATATATTGAAATGTCATCTACCCATTATCCTTGATAGGCTGGGGGCATCTTACTCATAGGTGATAGTATGCACGTGTTATAATTATATAACCCCTATCATTTTGAGCTTAAAATTTCATACACATGTCTTGCTAACATATCTATCTTACATAGTGTATTCAAACATGTTATTTTCTAGATATAATTACATGACATATGCATATCTTAAGTTACCTTTACTAATCATATGTTTCATTGATGTTTATTACTTCTACATACTAGATTACAAATTTGTATTATTATTGTGTTGGGTCTTAGTCCTTATGTGTGAATATTTTCTTCAAGCATCTCTATGATATCTTATGTGTGGTGTGTGACATTTGAACTTGTATTTTTCTGTCAGTTTTACCTATGTGTGGTTTGAGATATTTTAACATGTCCTTGATTTGGCCCTTGGCCCCATATGTGTTGTGGGACATTTGAACATGTCCTTTCTTGGGCCAATATACCTATCAATAGTGTACAACATTTGAACATGTACCTTATTTAAAACATTTCTCATCTCTATGTCTGATCTTTAAGACATTTTGGCATGCACTTCATTTTATACCTTACCCCATAAATGTGAATTTTATATCATGTGTACTTTTTATGTGTGTGTTTTTTGAATTTTATGACTTTGATAATTATAATGATACATACCATGTAATCTTAAAATACTAAATCCATGAGCTTCAATGATATGGTCTATAGGTCTTAGATCTTAAGTTTATGCAAAAGTCAAATCATACCATGCTAACAAATTTTATTCCATGTACTACAATTTTAAAATGAAAACATATTACTATGCATGTTACAAGTTAAATTTTATTTTGAGACGAGTGACTTTTCCTATGAAAATTCCTTCAACTCAAAAGTGGGTCATTTTATTGGCCTTATCATGCATGAGTTAAGCCATTTTTAAGATCAAAATAATTTAAAAAATTTAAAATTATACTTGAAATAGTGGCACATACTATTGGGCCATATGTGATTTCATATGCACTCATATTTTGTATTTAAATAAGCTCTCACATATAGTTTAAAAATATAAAATTACAATAGAGGCATGGTATAGTTCTATGCCACTCATTTTTATACTTGAAAATGATATAAGCATGTGTTTGAAAATTTCTCTTGTGATCATTATATCCCATGGCATTAGAAGGATGTTTTAATTAAATATATATAAGACATATGCAATGGTTGATTCAATTTAGTTGCATAGTGCATGACATAGACTCATTGATTAATCCAGATTTATGTGTTTGAATACATTAATATTCCAATCCATTTAAATATTGGGATCATAAATATGGGCACAAATAATTAGTTTCAACATTATTCAATGGGAAATATTTTCAATTAAAAAAATAAAATAAACATTAGGGTCTGATAACCCACAATTATATTTAATGGTTTGGGTAAGCAACCATTTTAGTTAAGTGTTTCATAGAAGGCATTAATTCTCTAATGCTTCAAGGAAGCATCATGTCCATGAAAAGTCACAAAGAGAATTATTTATTTCATACATACATGTGTATTCATTCCATACTCTCTTTTCAATTTTCAAATTACTCAAATATAATATATTTAATATTTTGAAGATGTATTTTCAAATTAAAAATTTTAAAATATCAATTAAAATGTCAAAATTTAAAATTTAATTTTTCAAACTACTTCATGTGTTTTGTGGGGTTTTCAAAACTATATGGTTCTTTGCATGATTCAATCATGCATCTCAAAGACAAAGTGTGTCTTACACACTAAGGTATGGATTTCATTTAATCTACTAATTTAATTTAAATACTAAGGGGAGGGGAGCCAATTAAAATGAAGTAACCTAAATATGGTCACAAATACTTGATAAATCTTATCTTATCCATTCTTATCATTAAATGGCATGTGTACTTAATTGACACTTATTTCAATGTTTTTCATATCCTAAGCACAAAGGAAGACATTATTTCATTATAGGGCCATGTGTTGTTACTTAAAAAAATGATATTACTACTAAAAACACTTTTATGCATACGTATACTCTAATTCAAATGCAAAAATTAACAGCTTTCCTAAAGGGATATGAACACTTGATGTTCTTTTCTTATTTGTCAATCATGTCCTTATGTACAAAAATGAAAATTTAAAAGGAATCAAATATCCTTAGGGTTAGATTTTATGTACTTAAACTCTTTAGTATTTTTCCTACTTAAACCATTATAAAAACGCATATAATTCATTCATTAAAAGAATTTGGGAAAGATTATTAATCCTATCACAAAATATTCTCTACTAAAGTAAAAATTGAAAAAAAGTTCCCTATCTTACCAAAACTAGTTTCTAAATACTTAAAACAGTCATGAGGCAAGTCTAAATTTAGTTTTATGCATCCCTATCCAAGAATGATCATGTATTCAATCCAATTATATATGCATTCATATAATCAACGGAGGATAATTTCACAAAGCACTTAGGTGGGAGAACTATTTAGAGGTTTGATCAATCCTCTGAGTATTAATACATGGGCAATGATCATCATAGTGGGTTGTTTAGGTCTACCACAACTCCAATTGCTAACCCATATTTTATGATTGTGACACAAAGATAGGGGTTTTGGCTTCAAGAAGTTATCTATAGGTATTTCACATAGTTATGGTAGTCTATATTTATCACACATGGCCAAATAAGTCTATTGAACCTAAATATCTATGTAATTTTCTTGTTTCTTTGTAGAGGATAAGATTGTAAGACATGATATAATGTATAGCCATTCATGTCCTCTATCAGGTGTTCTTATATTAGGATAACATTTGATTGATTTAGTAATATATGTTTTACATTCATTTTATGAATCATATTTTGGGTCATGTCATATGATTGTGGAGACACATACATTAGAATTTGATAAGTGTCAACATTTTTGATGTAAAAATAAAGGAGGAAAGTCCAAGCAATTTCTATGAAAAGTGTGTTCACTACACAATCAACTATTAATGGAAGATAATGGAATATAAGGGAATCCTCAAAAGAAACCTCTTAGATAAATGTATGTAGTTTAAATAAGTCCAGATGGAAGTTTTTTTATTGTAAGGAACTTACTAATTTTAATAAAAAATATTATTAAAAATATGATTTGAAAAATAACTGAAAAAGTCACAATATTCAAATTTTCTTGAAGAAAATGAGAAAAATTCAATAGGACGGTCTACATTATTTGTGACACTTATCTAATCAATGGATTCCATAATGTGGTATTTTTATTCAGGTGCATTAAAACATTACATGTGTCAAAAGGACTAGTGTGTAAATTTTGTTAAAGATAATAGTACAAATGAATTTTACTTCCTTGGGCGATGGTTAGGTTCACTATGTTAGAGGATATGGTGATGTTAATATTTCCTTTAACAATTATGGTATTTATAGTTTCAATAATGTTTAATTTATGCATGATATGAAAAATAATATTCTTTTTATAAGGGAAATAATTGTAAATTCTAACAATTTTTTAAATTTTAATTTAAAAAAAATCATGGTTAGGAGTCGTCGTAAAAATAAAGTCAGTGTCATTGATATTAGTAACAAGGTATTTTATAAGTTGAGTCATCCCTATAAATTAAAATAACATGAATTAGTAACAGTTGGAATCACTAGTTAACTATGGCATCAGAGGTATAATCACCTTGGTTATTAGCATTTGCATAAATTTATTCAAACTAACATGGTGAATGGAATTTCATCCATTCGAAAGATTCAAAATATATGATCAATATTTAAGATGGATAAGAAATTTTCACATTTATTCAACATTGGTAAGGAACAAAGAGGTCAAGGTGCACTACATTTGGTTCATGTGGGTTTGTATGGTCTTAAAAAAACACACTCCATATATGGATCTTTACATTCATTTTGGTTTATAGATGACTTTTGGTAAAATTATATGAAGTGAGAATTACCCATTAAACTTGTATCCTAATAAAATACAATATATAAATAGGGAGGGAAAAATGTAAAAGATCATAGAATAGTTAATAGGGATATGTTTGTCTCTGATAAAAAATAATACTGTAAAAAATAAGTTATACACATGTGATATTATACATAATAGAGTGAAGTCATGGTAATTAATCACATGACAATCATGGAGATAACATATTATATGATGGATACCTAGAATGTACCATATCAGTACTGGGAGGATGTTTTCAATATCGTCGACTAGATGCAAAAAATTTGGAGAAAAAAGGACCCATTCTTAAAAAAAAAAATTCTTTTTGTTCAAAGGTTATGCACAATTTTGAAAAGGGTTCACCCCCTTTATTTTTAAAAAATTAGTCAAAACATTGGGTAGGTTATTCTTGACCTTAAAGGGTGTACACCCTTTCTCACAAAGGGAATACACCATTTCAGGCCATAAAATGGCATACACCTTTTGTGAGGTAAGACACGTGCACCCTTCATGGGGCCAAAAAGGTCATATATCGTTTGTGAAATATTTCATAGATCATTTATAAATATAAAAATCCCACAAAATTTCAAATACATGTTTTATTTCATTTGTGAACTTATTGCTTTCAATTCTTTGGTGTAATATAGAATACGTGCACAATATTTATCTCCCTACATCAATGCTAAGATTTCAATATTATATTATTGTCCCAAGTATTTTTTTTCCTAAAGGCATGGTTAGGGTTTGTAATGTATTTTGTGATGTATTTTTAACAATAATCACAAGGTAAGAGGATGTTGAAATTAAAATTACATTTTCTCGTGAAAACCTTCAATTACTGAATATAAATGTTTATTTTTATAAATTTATATACTTGATTTGCTAGAACCATTTATTGAAGAAAATTTCCAACAAAGCCTTGATGAAAACCCCCAACATTTTAAATTCACAAAAGAAGTTGAATTATTTGAAAAATATAATTCAAAGAAAAAATAATTTTTAATTATCATCAATAGTTTACATGATTATTCAAGTCACTTTACACATAAATCACTTGTTGATACATTAGAGGCCATTTACAATGAAATAATAAATGTTAGTTCCCAACTTGATGCAATGATGCATCTATGAGAGGTATTAAAAGAATATTATTATTCTAAATTTTCACACAAGGACATTAAATAATATGAAAAATATGTCAAGTGTTTATTTTTCCTAAGTTAACCAAACCAATGCCAATGAGTCATAAATACGTTACTATTGACTAGTGTGTTCATGCAGAGATTAAAAAAATTAGGATAGGTGGTGGATGATGTTTGATGAGCCTCCATGAAATAATAATGAGTCTACATTGTAATTTTTGATAAAAATTTATTAAACTCCCCCAAGGTAGGGGAGGTCGGTCTTCATTTGATAAACTTAGTGCTAAGAAGGGCCAAAATGACTAAAATTGTTGATAGAGTAATAGAAGGATAAAATCACATACCATCCCCAAAATATTACATAATAGTAAAAATATAAAAATCGTGAGGTAAATTCTAACACATGTTAATATTCACCATGGATTGCATACCCTAATGATTTGTGCATAGTCTACATGTAGTGGCACATCTATTAGTGAGTGTCCCTCCTACTATTGGTGCTTCACATGATGGCATAACTAGTGGAAAATCTATAATTCTTGTACATTATATCACATATTGTGGGAGGAAATGTAATGAACCACTTACTCATGCTATACATACAAGGGTTTAACTATAAATTTAGTAGGCACACATATAAAGATAAGATGTGCATTTATACAACACACTAATATACCACCATATATATCATTTATAGTTACTTCGACACCTCTGGTCACTAGTAAAAAAAGCATATTCCATCTATAGTTTCTTTATCACCTCATGACACTAGCATGCTAGAGTATAATCCATCTATAGTTGACTCACCACCTTAGGTCAGAACACAACCAGATATGGAGGGCTTATCTACACCTTATGTATTCACACAAATTTAATAAAGTATAGTTTGTGTATGAATGTAAAGGAATATTAAGTATATATTTTAATATATGTTTACTTAATTGATTAATATTTGAATTTTTTCATGTGTTACTTGTATAGATGATAATTGATATTTTAGTTACTATAGTTGGTTTTGGATTTTGTTGTTGAGGTTACAATTAGACTTCAGTACTCTACACTTAAGTTGTGAAAGTAAATTGTAAATTTTATATAGTGTTTGAATATTTTATGTACACCAAAGTTTTAACATGTTTTGTTGATTAGAATTTCCCTCATCTTGCAATATATAGATACATAAGAAGATATATGGAGATAAATATAGAGATTGTTTCATTATCTCTCTACTTCTCATTCACTCTTTCTATCCCTCTCACACTCTCTCACTCCCTACCATTATTAGTATTTTTATCTCTATGTGTCCCTATCTTGTTCTTTCCTTATGTATATAATGAATTAGTTCAATATATCTTAAATATGTTATATAATTTCTCTATTTCATTTTTTATATATAGTTAATGACAAACACTATTATTACCCCATATTAACCACAAAAATATGATGATAACACTACAATTAGCATTGCATTTCCCTGTTATTGATCTGAAAACTACGGATATGATAGCTTAGGCATGCCTAGGCTCATTATTTCCACCATTGAATTCCATCTGCAATGATTTATGAATCATCATATGGATGCATGGTTTTAATGCCAATAACCGGACACCATTAAATTTGTATTATTTTATCGTTTCCATCTTGTTCCAAAATTTCATGAGGTAAAACATTAGAAGAATTATTAGAGTGGATAAGATTCATCCAAACCACCCACAAAATATATTTCCCATTGTGTAATAATTCCATAGGGATCTCTCGATAGGGTTTTAGAATTTGAGTGTTGTTGTTGAAGAAGAAATATATAATTGAACATTTGGGATTTGAATCCATGATAGAATGCTTGTTTTAGAATCTTAAAATAGTCTTAGAAATTCAATGGCCCAAACCAACTTAAAAAAATTATATGATAAGGGTCACGTCTATTGTGAAAATGTGAGGCATAGTGGTGGGGGCTAAGATCTTTGCTTAGCCCCACCTAGGTTAAATATAACCCAAAGTCCTAGCCGATGGTTACCCTTGCATTTTTACCATTAGTTGGGTGGTTATAGGAGGTGGAGTGGCTTCCCATGTATTAATTAAAGATGAATAAGCTTCAAGTCAATGGGATAAACCTCAATTTCTCTAATTATTTTTAAAAAAAAATGAAAGTCAAATCTAATATTAAATTGCATTTTCCTTTGACACCAAAAATACTATAAATATTTATATTACCAATAATGAATAATTTATGGATGACATGTATTTACTTTTCAAATTAAATGTCATGTTTTATATCAAATAAGTTAGGCAAACATTGCTTTTAAATTTGTTTGCCTTTAAATTATTGGTCAGTGTTGAATGATTATTGGACATGATTTATTGGCTTTAACAGTTTATACTCTACTTCATAATTTAGATTGTAGTTATGTGCACTCTATATTTCTGTATTGATGAGGGAGAATAATAAATATTAAATATTGGATAGGTATTACTTTTTTAGTCATTTGATGTGTTAAAATTATGTTGTATAGCATATTATTTTTTTAAGTTAAATATAAGTTGGTGTCATTTACTTAATTACTTACTATGTTAAAACTATATTATATGAGACATCTTATATCTAAAGTAGATATAAGGTAGGTATTATTTTCCCAATTATTTATTATATTAAAATTTTATTATAAAAAACATCATTTTTTAAAATATTATATTTTTAATTAATTTTTTTCCTTTAAAAAAACAATTATTTTCTTAATTACTTATCATGAAATTATATTATAATTATATTATAAGGACATCCTTTTCCTAAACTAAATATAGAGTAGGTATCGTTTTAATAATTACTCAACATTTTGAAGGTGTCAGTTTTGTAAGCTATATGTAAGGTACGTATCATTTTACATTGGATGGGTAAACAGAGATGGAGAAATAAATGACACAGCGCATCCGAAAATAGTATTTTCTTTGAACTTTCAGCTTATCAATTCCACTTTGACCGGGAGCACTGCAGCGTTCTGGGAATAAACGGCACTCAGTCGCGTGTATGGTTGACGAGCGAAGACGGTATTTCCTTCGAAGTTTGTGCTTACCAATTCCATATTGCTTCTCGTGTATGGACATTATTCTGACACATTGACATCTTTCGATCTATTTTATAACAAAATCAAGACACATTATCCTCTAGTCCACAATTTGATGCTGCATTTTATTTTCCTCACAAAATCGTTTTTAATACTGACATTTGAACAAACAATACGGGAATGTGAAAGTGGTCAAACTATATGTTATTAAGATAAAACAAGGGTGTGTAGTGCTAAGTTCTTGTGGAGGAGTGATATAATATTGAAACCAACATACTAAAAATTTAGTAATAATTCATTACTAAGAGAAACCAGTGGTATACAATGTTTATAGTATAAATTTAAATGTTTAAATAAAAACTCTAATATATAATAATTTTATAACATTTTTTTATTTTATTGATAAATATTTGAATGAATTAGTGTCTTTGTATTTATGAATGATTTTATTTCAAATTACTTAATTATTAGCATGTAAACTAACATTCAATGATTAAAAAAGAGAAAAATACAAAATAAAGTTTATATAAGTTATGATTCCAAAAGTTTAATCTTAGCTTGTCAAGATTGTAATTTTACTCTAAATATATATCTAAAACGTAAATACACACTCCATACAAAGATGAAATAATGGCTAAAAGTATAATGAGGAAGAAGACAACCACCATATCTAGATCATAAAAACATGTTCTAACAAGAAAGGAAAAATGGTGGGAAATCTAAAGATATTAGAAAATATATAAGACTATTAAAAATCAATAAATATGTCATGGATACTTAATTTAAAATAATAATTGAATAATACAAAAACATTTTGAAAGCAAGCTAAAAGAAAATTTAAATATTATTTCAACTTGAAAACTTATTAGTCCTAAAGGGATTATTATAGATTTCAATTAGATTTATCTTTTGATTAAACTATATGTTGTCTATAATTAAAATATATTATTTTTTATGTATTAAAATATTTTAATATTTTTAATAGTTAATAAGCACATCTATTAACATTTTAAAAAAAAAAAAAAAAAACATTTATCTATATTTTAATTAGTGAAAAATATTGGGATATTATTAACCATGTTAAAATAGTTGATATAATGAGCAATAACTAAAATAAATGAACCGAATAAATTAAAGAACATACACAAGAATATTATCTCTTAAGACTACTTAGAATGATGTCTATATAAACCTAATCATTGCTTCAATGGCTTCCACCTTATTTTCTAAGTTACTTACAGTCCTTATCCACTTAAAACTCTAACGCAAAAAAAATTAATGTTTTGAACAATGTTGTGGGCTTGCTTCTTGATTGAAAATCTCCCTTTGTAGTTGTCATATTTAGATGTGTGCATTGTAGCTGATTAGTTAAAATTACAAGCACATTGAACCTTCAAACACTAAATTATCTCCATGGTTACGGTTGTTAATTATGGTTAAAAATACAAATCACTACTCTATTCATATACATGATAGAGCATCTAAAGAAAAAAAGTCATTCCTTTAATAATGAAATGGCAAAGCCGTGGCATTTTTAACATATTGTGTTGGTTATTCTAAAATAAATCCACAAGAATGAAAAATGAATGAAAAATGAAATTGTTATGAATGCAACTAAACCTTGTGAATGTCAAATCATTCACAAATTGCATTTTTGACATATATGTGTTGGTTATTTTAAAATAAGTCCACAAGAACAAAAAATGAACTTGTTATGAATGCAACTAGACCTTGTGAATGTCGAATCATTCAGAAATTGTCATGGGATGAAATAGAAAAGGCTACACATACTTTTGATATAGTGGTAAGCGATGGGAGGTTTAGCATAATTTTAAGATAAGTTTTAGGTAATCATACTATTTATGTAATAAAAATTCAGACAAGAGAAAATGTTCACTTGTGCCACCCAATAATTGTATGCAATGTTATGAGCGTGTCATATAAATTTTGTTTGATAATTTTCTAAATAATGAAATAACACTATGTGTTATTTTAACTAGTTGTTTAGTTTTTATCTATGTAGATTTACCATGGAGCTTAATTACGTTTATTGTTATTATTTTCGTTAGTTTTCTAAGACTTCTTTCCTTAAATGGAACACGTTTTAAATTATTTATGTGGCTACTTCACTGTAATATGTCAATTATTCTAGTTTATGTAATAAAATGTTATGGTGTAGAGTTTATGATTACAATGATAAGACAAAGTTAAGTGATGTAGGAGCATCCAAACCTTCGTGTAATATTATATCAATAAAAAATAATGTGAATAGGATGGATAGAAATAAAAGTATGAATAGTATGTATATTAATAAGTGGAATTACATATCTTTATCGTTAAAATGTTTTAGATAATATTTAAGTTCTAGAAGCTTCTAATAAGCCTAGTTTTATCTGACCAATACAACATTTAAAATATGTGATGATTTTTTCCTTTACTACATTTGAGCTAAAAATCTAATAATAACATGAGAATTTAGAGGAGGTAGGGAATTGAAATAAGGAACACATCTATCAATTGAAATTCATTTGAGTTATTATAGCATTATAGGAAAAAAAGAGATTCAGTGTAATGTATAGACCTTGTGGTAATGTGATGTTTTTCATGGAAATTTTTATCATAGTTATAAATTCATCTGTCAAATCAGATCTTATATAGATATCATGGTTTGGTTGGAAAATTGAAAATGTGCTACAGGCATCATGGGAACTTCTAGTTTTATAAGAAACACATTTATATCATTTTAAGTCCAATTGTCAAAATATTTTATGGCCCAATGTTATATTTTATTTATGAAAAGTCCATTTTTTTTAAAGATATGCATGACCAATTTTGAATATAATGCAACCTAGTGAAGCAATTCTAGAATTCAAGATGAGCCTTGATGACATGTTATAGAAACTTTGATGTGTTATGGACACTTAGAATGTCTAAAGCATTTAATAATTGTGATGCATGTTGAAGTGTTATAATTATTGAATAAATTTATTTGTTGGTGATGTATTAATTTTGTATTTAATTATTATGGATCTATATGTTAATTGAGATATTTAGTGTAAGTAGGTGCATCATGTATTTATATAAATACATCCATACACTTGTGAGACGGATTTCAAGGAGAGTTAATTCATTGGAAAATCTTGGATGTATTTTAACATATTTTAGGGCATGGGAATTTGGATCAATTCAATCAAATATTTGTACAAGCCAAGGATTTAAAGTGTGAAATAATGTAAGACATCACATTTGATACTATAGTGATTATGGAAATTTTTAATCAGACTATAACATGTATGTATTCTATAATCCATCATTTAAATTAATAATAGACATTCTTATTTTAGTTTATAATATTATTTATGTATGTATAATTGCAATTCATTAAATCTATTCTATTAGGTCTATGGGCTATATGGTCTAAGGTTATCCTTCATTTTACCCCATAATCAAAAATACATCACTTGATATAAGATCAAGGTTATAATCCTATTTTAGGATTGTTGATTTTTGCATTTATGAGTGTGGATAGAAACTAGTTGCAAACATATTCTAATAGGGTTATTGGTTAGGATATGTAGAGGTTATACTTTGATTTGAAGAAAGAATTCATAAATAATGTAAATTAATATATTTTGAGGAGTTTGTTTTCCACAAGAAAAAGTGTGTGTAGAAATAAAAGTAAGATGTTGAGATTATGTAAAGACATCTTCCATATTAGAATAAGTGTTGGGTAGAAGGTTTTAATGTACTAGATTGTCTTCCATATAAAATGAAATTGGGTCTAAGATAGATATAAATTATAATAGAGGAGTTGTAAGTGTATGCGATTTTAAATCCTAGGTAGAGAATTGTAGATACATCCTACAGTGAAAGCGTAGTGGGTTGAGGGTGTATAAAATTTATCTCCATCTTTTGTAGTTGAGTACATAACAAGGGTTTTGATAAAATATGAAAAATTATATTTATGTAGGTTTGAAGAAAGTGAAACAACACATCCAAAAGTGTTAAGGTGGTATGATCTATGTTAAAATATCAGATATTAATCTATACCAGTAGTGAGATCCATATAAGTTTTTGAGTGATACAATAATATATCTATAATGTTATGTTCACCCTCTTATTTAGTGATTAGATAAATAATAATTATGGTAAGACTATTTTTATGATGTGTATGAAGATGAATTTAGGATTACAACATTGGATTCAAAGTCAAGATTAAAGTGAGAAGAATATAAATTTAATATTTATAAAGAATGGAATTTCTAATAGAGTAGTCAAGAGTTAATTTTATGTAGAAATTTAGTTACAATAGTTTTAAGAAAGATTTAAAAGATAGAAGAGAGGATATGCAAATCATAAGTTATCATGAGAAAATAAAATGTGTTGAGGAGAATGAAAACCATAAGGTAGAGATAAATATTATGATGGCATCTATGGAAGAAAGGATATTAGATATAGAGAAGATAGAGAGGAAGATCAAATAAATAGTACTCAAATAAAATATTTAGAAGTTTAAAAAGGGTATGATAATGGCACAAGATATAATGGATATCTTTGAGGAATAAACTACAACAATAATAGTAGAGTCAAATGAAGGAAAATAATTTGAAGATGATGTATTCATCACATTTAAGGATGAAAGGGATGAATGGGTGAACTAGTGCTACCTATAACAACATGAAAGCCTCGATGAGTTTCTAGGCATAAGATATTTTGAACATTGAGTTGCATAGTAAGATAAAGGAATCCTCCTAAGGGAGGATGGAGGAATTGAAGATAGAAACTATAGCCATTCCTTGAGGGTTTCACAAGGATCTCAAAATGTGTAATTAAAATACAGTAAAATGGGATCAACAATAAAATTGTGTCTTTTAGTAGATATGTAGAAGAGTGAGATAAAGGTATGGGCATGTACACCTGATAAGGAGATAGAGATGATGGTATTAGATTTACTTCTACGAAAGAAAAGAAAATAATAAATAGTTGAAATAATGGTCCAAGAAGAACATATTACCGAGGAGGAAAAATAATTTATATGTTGAGAAGAAGATATCATCATTCAATATGATAAATAAAAATAAAATGGTAATAGTAGTAAAATAAAAGTATGTTTCACTGAAGACATAGAAGACAAGATGAAAAGAAACAAATTACAACATGGGAAACTAAATTTAGTAGATTATCAATTAAAGTGTGAATAAAAAGAGAGCATCCTTACTACGGGGTTTTAAATTGAAGAAAAAACATGACTTTAAGAAAGTAAAGATATGAAAATAAAGATGGAGTTAGAAGTGCAACATATTCGAATTAGAGCTTTTTTTAAGAAACAAATGGAGGAACTAATTTTTACATTAGTTTACATTTTTGAAGATGAAAAGAGAAAAGGAGAAATAAATTCAAATAATATTATAATGTATAAATAGAGAGTGAAATGCTAGTTGAATATTTAATGCATTTTATGCCAACAATGGCATAGGAAAAGATCATAAATTAGTGTAGAGTTGAAGAGGATTAAATAATAAGACGAGTGGATGAGTAAATTATTTTTATATCATTTCATACATGTGTGGAAATGAATAATAATGCATAATAAACATGATTTCAAGTATTTCATGAAGGGACTATTGAGTTCCAAAAGTCTAGTTTACTATATGTTTTTGAGTGTGTTAATACATCTATACCATTTAAAGGAGAGAATGCACTGGGAAATATTTTATAAAATGGAGAAAATTATATAGTTGAATTCATTTAGAATGAAGAATTTGTGGAAGTTAAAGTGTTATTTTAATATATTATGAAGAGTAAAACTAAAAGTACATACCGACTACCAATAGAGGTGTATGCTTTTTAAGAAGACAGATTGCATAAATATGAGGAAGATAGTAGAGTCATGAACCACTAGTTTCATATGATCTAGATAAATACAAGGAAAGAAGATAAAAATGAATAAAATGTACCAAAATCACTTTTAAAAGACATATTAATAGAAGGTGTGTGGTTATGTGCACATGATGTAGATATAGAGGAAGATTATTTTTCATGTGCAAAGGATAAAGGATATGTGGAGTGTGAAAACATGGTGAATGTAATGATAATTTCTAAAGATCCTATATTTGACCAAGGACAATAATAAGATAGTATCTTCATTTCAAAATATTGAAGGCAATGAGGGGGGATGTATAAGTTCTTAAATAAATACTTAGATTCAGACTAAGATATCAATAAAGATGCAAGTGTAGATACAAATGAATATTCAAATTTAGATTTAGATTAAAAAAATTACGCAAAACTTAGAAGATAAAATAGATGATATGCAATGATAAGTTGACATGAGAAATTAAAATGGGTTGAAGTGAAACAAAACCATAAGGGAGAGATAAATATTATGATGGAATCTATGCAAGAAAGGATATTAGCATTAGAGAATATATATATGAAGATTAAATCAAATTTACTCGAATAAAATATTTATAAGTTTAAAAAGGAAATAATAGTGGCACAAGCCATAATGGATATCTTTGAGGAAGAAACTACAACAATAAAAGGAGCATGAATATAAGGTAAATATTTTAAAGATGATGTATTCATCATATGTAGGGATGAATGTGATGAAGGGATAAACTAGTGCTACCTATAATAAGGTGAAAGCCTCGATGAGTTCCTTGGTATAGGTTGTTTTGAACATTAAGTTTTACAACAAGATAAAAGAATAATCCTAAGGGAAGATGGAAGAAGTGAAGATATAAATTTTAGTTAGTCATTAAGGGTTTCACAAGGATCTTAAAATGTGGAAGTAAAACATAGTAAAATGGGAGTAACAATATAATTATATTTTAGTAGATATGTATAAGAGTGAGATAAATGTATCAACATGTACAGCTAATAATGATATATAGATAGTGGTATTATATATTTTTTCTACTAAAGAAAATAAAAGAATAAACAGTTGAAAGAATGGTCCAAGAAGAACATATTTCTAAAGAGGAAAAAATAATTTGAAGGTGGATAAGAATATATCATCATTCAAGATGATAAAGATAAAAGAAAATGGTAATATTAGCACTGAAATAAAAGTATGTCTCACTAAAAACATAGAAGACAAGATGAAAGGAAATGAATTAAAACATGGGAAACTAAAGTTTACAGAGCATAAACTAAAGTGTGAATAAAAGGAGAGTATCCTTACTAAATGGGTTAAAATTGAAGAAGAATATTATTAAAATAATAGAAACAAGGAATAAACATGCCTTTTAAAAGGCAAAGATATGAAAATAAGGATGAAGTTAGAAATGCAATATTTATAATTAGAGATGTTTTTAAAGAACAAGTGGAGAAACTAAGTTTACATCAATTTACATATGTGAAGAAGAAAAAAGAAAAGGAGAAAGAAATTAAAATAATATTAGAATGCAAAGATAGAGAGTGCAATGTTATATGCACATGTAATGCATTTTAGGCTAATAATGATGAAGGAAGAGAGAATAAATGAGTGTAGAGGTAAAGAGGATTTAAGAATAAGAGGAGTGGATGAGTAAATTATGTTTATATCAATCCATGCATGTGAGGAAATGATAATAGGATATAATAAACATGAGATTAGAAAGAGTTCATGAAGGGACTATTGAGATACAAAATTCTATTTTAATACATGTTATTGAGTGTGTTAATACATGTGTACTATGTGAAGGAGAGAATGCACTCAAAAATATTTTTTTAAATGGAGAAAATGAGACAAATGAATTCATTTGGAATGAAGAAATTGTATATGTTAAAGAGTTATTTTAAGATATTATGAAGAGTAAAATTAAAAGGAGAGACTGACTATAAATAGAGATGGATGATTTTTATGAAGATACATTGCAAACTTATAAGGAGGAAGATATTAGAGTCGTGAAGCACCAATTTCATTTGATATAGATAAATACAAGGAAAGAAGATCTGACTGAGGAAAAAGTACTAGATTGAATTTTGAAATACATATTAATAGAAGGTGTGTGGTTAAGTACACACAATGCAGATGTAGAGGAAGATTATCTTTCATGTGTAGAAGATAAGGGATATGTGGAGTGTGTAAATATGTTAATGCGATGATAGTTTTTGGAGATCCCACATTTAACCAATGATAATAATAATATAGTATTTTAATTTTAAAAGAGTGAGGGTGATGGAGTGGATGTATGAGTGTTAAAATAAGTATTTAGATTTAAACTTAGATATAGATAAAGATAGAAATATAGATACAAAATCATATTCAAATAAAGATTTAGATATAAATTGTAGTTGTAACACAAAAGATGTTATAATTCATATTCAAAATTAGACTCTCTTTGGCTATAACACGAGGATATAATTCCATAATATAGACATCAAAAGTGCCTTATTTCATGGATACCTATAAGTGTAAATATTCACATTCCAAACTCAAGGGTTCATCAGTAGCAAGAACTAATGCTCAATGTGAAGCTGTAAAAATAATATATTTATCTTAAAATAGGATCTTTGATCTTGATATGAATATGATCAAAGTGTTTCTAATTCTTGTTTTACATGGATTCCTTCTGACTCCAAAGTATAGACCAAGAAAGTAGATGAATAAATTTGCATATTGGTCCTCTATGTTGACAACTTAACCATTACAAGTAGTTACACTCAATAAGTTCTTAAAGTAAAATAATAATTAATTATTTATTTTTCCAATGATCGATCTAAGTTTTTTATATTTTTTCATTGATATTCATATATCGTAATTTAAGAATGAATTTTTTTTCAATCAATCCAAATAAGTTTGATATATCTTATGCCACTACGAGATAGAACATTTTAAGTCTTTACTAACTCCTTTTCAATTTAGAGTGAAGATTTCCACCACATTTTACTATCCCTCTTTTGATGGTACTCTCTATAGGGAATAGTGAGAAGCCTTCTATACACGACTCATTCTCATCCTAATCTATTTTATTTTGTTGTGAATCATGTGTCAAACTTCTATCAATACCTCCATGATAGCCATTAGAATGTGGATTAACACATCTTAGAGTATGTTCATGATTTAGTGGTTATTGGATTGACAATAAGTCAGAAGGAAAAGGCTATTTAAATTTCATGTTTCACTCGTAGTTGACAAACTCTAGTTGTAGGTTACTTATATAATGACTCGGAATGAGATCTAAATGATTTAAATTTGACCATATGATACATCTATTATCTTGGGGTAGGTCATGCTACTTTGTCTTTCAATAAATAGTATTATTTAATATAAAATTTGGGTACAATGGAGCTATCGCGACCAAACATAAGTCAATTTGGATTTGATGCATGTTTTTTTGACTACAGATTTCTGCAGACCTAACCCATAATTCTTTGATGCTGAAATTAGAGTAATATACTCATCTCAAGCAGCCCAATTAAGCACTAACACATTAAAAACATTGAAATACATTTGTATAATACCCAAAAACTAAAGCACGATAAGGTTTTTGATCTAAAATCAAATAGATGATCAATAAGACATTTTCACAAATCCTTTACTTGAGGCATGATTTGTCCAACTCAGAAAACTATTGCGCGTGAAGGAGGCATTATACATGTGTTTGAGTGAGAAAATATATTGGGATATTAAATAATAATGGGAAAGAGTTAGTTGTGATAAGAACTTAAGTAAATACATTTAGTTGAGATATGTTGGACATATGAGAAATATTTTAGGAGATAGAATGAGAGATTTTAGAAATTCATAATAAAATTTAACTCTTAAAATGAAGGATTGAAAATACTTATATATTGTAATCTCTATTAATAAATAAATTATTAGTTTAAATTATAAAGATTAATACTATTTTGAGTTAACTTTGCCATGAATTTATCATGAATAACTGAGTTAACTCGTAAACAAAATAATATTTGGTAATCTATGGTTTAGTCCCTGTGAACCATGAGAGTGGAAGAAAAGTGTGAGAAGCTTTGGCGTTGCTGAAACATATTTTCTGAACTGCCAAAATTGAAATTAATTGGAGCGTGTGAAAGTTCACTTGAAAAAGATTGGACGAGTATATTCAATACAGCCCTCCAAATACAGATTTGTGCAGTCAGTTGGGAATAAAAAAATTATACCTCGACTCAAACGAGGATTTCACATAGCGTTTGACGAACAGATCCGAATAAAATAATTTATTATCCACGAGTCTTTTGAAGGTCACTTGGCAGATTTTAAGCCAAAAATATCTAACAGATGCGTTTATATCTTTGGACACTAGACAGCCAGCTTGTGTGTCGCCATGTTCATGTTGCAGATCCTCCCACTGTTCGCAATCCAGGTATGTTGCGCATCTCTTCAACTGCCGTGTTCTCCACGTGATATTTCATGATCCGTAAATTCCGTGCGCATATTCCAAATGATTACTGCAATTTTAGATTGCCACTTGTACCTTGCAAGCCGTGGGCTTCTCTTCAATGCATAGGTGTCAAGTTGTGGTTTAATGAATTATTTATAATTATCGGTTGTAACTATATTATAAAATAAAGTTAAGTCGATTGGCATTGGTGGAGTCATTTAAATTAATAATTTAGTTTTATTTAGATTTTTAACTCTACACTTCGAGATTGAGTGTGTAATGATAGCTTTTAAATTGACGTTACGTTTTAATACTTTCATAATGGTAGTTGTTATTATAATTTCGTTTTATCTAATTTTTAAACTTTACGCTTGGAGATTGAGTGTCTACTGATAGCTTTTAAATTAACTTTACTTTCTAACATTTGCATAATGGTAGTTGTTATTATCATTTATTGGTTAGTTATTGTCACTTAATGTGTCTCAAAATGTTTTATTAGTCTTAAAGGGAAGGATTGTTAGCATTCATTTATGTTTAACTTTCACTTAATCATTGTTTCGTTTCCGAGTGATAATGTAGTATTTTTTGTGTTGAGAAAGATGAGTAATTAACAAATGTGACAAGCAAAGTATTTCACTGAGATATAAAATAATGATATTTAATACATTTTGATTGGACCAAAAAATTACATGTTATGGATGACTTCAACACATTCGAGATAGTGGCAACAATGAAAAAGGGATGTCTTTAATGCCAGAGTACCATGCTTGACAACTGTGACATGCATTTGCAGGATTCAGATTTGTGAACTGTGCATATAATTTTATTTTGAAGATAGAGAATCTTTCATTTAGCAGGTGTCCATACGGATTTACACTCCCAGTTGGCATACTATCTCGAACATACCATTTGTTTTCTCCATAAAATTTGGCATTCTGTTTCCGAAATTTCTCTCGAATCACATTTTTAAGGTATGAAGCTATTTCTTTTTCTTTTTCTCTATCAATTGGAATTGAATGTACGATAAAATATACATCTATGGTAAACATCAATGTCAATTCTGTTTATTGATGTCTGGTTTGGCAGCTGTTTTTCGGTTTTTGTTTTTCTCCCGAATTTTGCTTTTTTACATTGAAATATATTTTTGATATTTTCTCTGTATTGCCCTCGTGATTAAGGCGGGCATAAAACTAATTGCTATCAAGTATACAGTAACATGCCAATTTAGGGTTTTGTCGTAATGCGCATAGATTTATTTATTACTCTGTGAAGCTTGGATAGCATTTGCTAATAAATTTGTGCCCAACTGCCCTTTTAAAAAAAAGACTTGAAATCTGAGATTTGCTAGAAATTCATAAGCTAATGTCGTTGTGAATAGAGATTCAGCCTATCATCAGTCTTCAGGCACAATTTCAATGTTGTAGAGATGGGGTCAACAGAAGGGAAAAAAATAAAAAATGAGATACACTGATCATCAATTTTTAAAAAAACATAAAAATTGTAGATAGTTTTATTAGATTTGCCATTGTCAATTCTCTGGCCTTCCTCAGATTGTAGGTTATAATACTTAATTTTCTAAATTCGAAAATTAGCTAGTAAATTTTCTTCCATCAATTTTAAATTTACTTGGTCAAAACACATTGCGAACCCTAACATTTTTGTATTTCAGAGCATTTAATTTTTGGGATTTAGGGAGGAAATGAACTAATTTAATGTGTCTTTTTGAAGGAAGTGGTCACGTAATTTTTTTACATGAACTCATTTTTCGTAGATTTTAGCTAAGAAATTCTTTCTTATGGTCAGCTTACTATCATTAGATGAAGATTAGACAAAGTTTGGAGTTAGTGTCCTTTGAAATGAACTAGCTCAGGGTAAATGTATCATCCATTATTATTTTGCTAACCCATTTTAGGTGGCTCTGAATGGAATTGCATAATCCTCAAAATTGAAGGTAAAATTAGGATTTCTATCGGTTATAAAGAGTATAGGAAATAAAATGCAATAAAATGCATATGTGCATTATTCCCTAAGTTGATTTCACAATGTATTTTTTGTGTTTTCATCTATTTTGAATAGGAGATATTTGAATAATAATTACACCTTATTTCATAGATGAAAGAAATCAAACTTGAATATTCAAATTATCTAAACTTATTTATGCAAGTACTAGCCATATGAAGACATTCTTCTTTGAACTTTGATTGGAGTTGGCTAGATTTTTATATTATATATTGGATTAAGCTTATATAAAAGACCAACATATTTTTTTTAATTTTATATTTCAAACCAATTATTGTGTTGTTGAGATTAACTTTTAACCATATTTGGTAGAAGCATTTATGTATTGTATATTATTTGATGGCCGTTTATAGGTCTATTCACATCCAGCCTAGCAATTCTCTAAATATGTGTATATCTCGTCTGTAAATGATGCAGGAAGATGTTATGAATATTTATATGCACATCTAGCCTATTGATCATCTAAATATGTATATGTGGTATTCTTTGAATGTGACAGTAGATGGTGGCTTTTTATAAATATTTAGATTTTTTTTAATCAACAATTGGACTATAGGCATTTCCATAGTGTAATATTAATTAATGTAACATTTGACTTTAATTAGTGTTAGAAGATGGTCAACATGTCGTCAAGAGGAACATATTTTCTTCTCAAGGCTAGTGTTACAAATTTATACAATTTTTTTTTCAAGTTTTGTATGGTTCACTTTTAGCTGGCTTATACTCAGAAAATCAACAAATTAAAAATTTTCTTAAGGAGGAAGTGATTAAGGGTTTGTAAGCATTGAGCTTATTTTGATATATTAAATGGACAGCTCAAAGTCATTTCCACGTTTCCTAAATAAATTCATGTTACTGTAAGCTTTGTATTTTGAATGCCTGAAATAAATAACTCATTGCAAGTTAAAGGTGTTATATTGGTTTTAACAGCCGATGCTTACCTTAGATTTATATAATTCCTTAAAAATTACGGTAAACATTATAATAAAAAATATATGGATTCCCACTTATTAATATATATCATATTCATATTTGTATTTTTATCCATCAAATTCATATTATTTTTGGTTAATATAAGATTACATGAGGCCTTGGATGGTCCTGCGTCATTTGGCTTTCTCTTAGGCTTTGGCGTCATAAGCTTTATACCATAAAATGTTAATAGATAAGCTATAAGCATTAATATATTGCATTGAAAGAGGCATATAAATAGCTCAATACCTACTCCATTCAAGGAAAGAAGACATAACAAACTAACCATAAGAATCACCTAAGCTTAATTAAGCTTCATAGTAAATTTACATAGCTAACATCGTAACAACTAAAAAACTAGCTAAAATAACACACAGTGTTATTTATTTATTAGTTAATTAATATAACAAAATTAGTAAGGCCGTCTCTTAAAATTACATGCAATTCTTCGGTGTATGCATGCACAAGTGCTTATTTTTTTCTTATTTGAACTTTTATTGCACAAATAGTATGATTAACTATAGCTTCTCTATAAATTATGCTAAACCTCACATTGCCTATCGCTATATCAAAACTATGTGTAGCCTTGTCTATTTCCTCCCAAGAATTTTTTAAAATGATTGGACAGTGACATGGTTTAGTTATTTTCATAACATTTGCATTTTTAATTCTTGTGGGGTTATTTTAGAATAATCAATACATCTATGACAAAAAAAATACATGGCTTTGTCATTTCCGTAAAAATCATGATAGCGATGAATTATTTTTTTCGTATGCTTTGTTATTCATATGGACTACGCAATGCCATAGATTTTTCATCACAATAAATAAGTGTAGGCATAGAGGGAATTTTTGGTTTGAAGGTTTGATGTGGCTATAATTTTAACTAAGTAGCCACAATACACATAGATGAATATGATAGTTGTAATGGGATATTTTCACCCAACAAGTGAGCCTACAACATTTCCCTAATTATGAATATGTATTTTCTCATTATAATTGTACGTGGTCAGGGACTCCATATGTATTGGAAAATTAGATGGAACTCAGTAAATGGGCGGTTGGGTTTATATAGACATCATACCCAATAATCTTGAAAGATAATATTGTGAAGTGCATGTTCTCCAACTTATCTGATCCATTTATTTCGTTCACTACAATTACGTCAGATATTTTGGCATGCTTAATAACATTCTAAAACATTCTATTAAATAAAAAATAGATAAGCGATTAAAAAAGCTTATTAATAAGTGTTCATGTTAACTCTTGAAAATATTTAAATACACAAAGATTAATGTGTTTTGATTGATAGACAACACATAGTTAATTGAAAGTTCAAGTCAATTGAAACCAAAAGATATCCCTGGGGTTAATAAGTTTCCATGTTGAAATAACATTTAATTTTTCTTATAGCTTGTTTGAAAGGTGTTTGTGTATTCATTAATAGCCATTTTAATTTAAGGGTTAATGACATTTATTAATTTTTAATAATCCTTGTACTTTTTTGACATCATTGGATTCCCCACCATTTTTTTTTTTTTTTTTAGAGCATTTTTTATGATCTAGATATGGTGGTTGTCATTTCGCTCATTAGAACTCTAGCCATTATGTCATCTTTGTATGGAGCACGTAGTTATGCTCTAAAGATGTCTTGAGATTATCTTTATGGTCTTGGAAAAGTGAGGTGAGCCTTTTTTACTTTTTAGCTCATGTGACCATTAATACTTATATTTTTTTATTTCTCAATTGTTCGATGTTGTTTTACATGCCAACATATTACTAATTTGGGATCATGGTATCCATAAATATACATACGCTCTAATTGATTTAAGCATCTAAGAATAAGAAAAAACTATTTTTGTTCATTATAATATTTATAGAAGTATTGAATTTCATATTATAAACATATTACACAATAAAAACTCTTTTGGATAATAAATTATTACAAAATTATTGGTTTGTTCTTTTCAATATTATATAATGTTGAATTCCTTGAAAAGAATCAAGAAAATAGATAGTATTTCCCCAATTAATAAATTAATTTTTTATTTATTTTTGATAAAACTATATAAAAAAATTAAAATTATAACAACATTTAAACAAACAATAAAAAATATGGAAATAACCACACTACATATTATAAAGTTAATATACAAATTTTTTTTTCTTAAACAATTTATAAAAAATAGTTATTTTATCTTGATTTTAACATTGTAAATATTTATCCATAAAACTTGTAAACAATTTTAGATCTAGAAATTTGTATATTATTTTATTAAAAAAATCTTATCAATTTAGTATCAAGATAATTCTACTATTCCTTAACAAGTATCACGTAGTGGCTATTCCCTACCTTATATTGTAATTAAAAAATTGAAATAGCTAAACATAAAAATAATTATAGACATATATTGTTTGACAAAAGTACATTATGTAGTTAAAAGAATAAAAATTGTAAACCATTCATAATTATGATGTTTGTGATTCAATAATATTGATTCAGTAGTAATAATCCCATTACAAGTCTGTAAGTAAATGATTTTTTGACAAGAATTTACTCCTTAAGGCATGGTAGATAACCAAAATTAACATATGCATAGAAATTTATTCCAAGATAGATAATTTATTACCTCAGTTAATTTTTTTGTTAGATAAATAAATAATAGAAAGGAGTAGAGTATGAAAAAAAATGCATGTTGAAAGGGTGTTTAAAAAAATTAAAATAACACTAGCTTTAGACCTTGCAAATGATACTTTAGCACAAACTCTAGAAGTAATGCTACAACTTCACACAAGTAGGGAAAGAAATGGAATGTTTGATGTACTATATATGAACAAAAGGGTGAATCCAAAATTTACTCAAGACAACATAAGAAGCTTGTTGTGGTGAAAAAGAGGATTTATTATTAGGACATTGGTGTGTTATAGACCATTGAAGAGTGGTATAATGTCTAGAGTTATATTTTGATGTATTATTATAGGAACTTGTGTTCATTTAATCTTTATTATTGGAGTGTTGATAATAAATTTAATTTGGATAGATTGTGTATTTATATAAACATATACAATATATTTGAAAATGAATTCAATTTTAGATTGTGGAATTAGTCTAGAGTGTCATTGCAAGGATTACTATAGTTATATTTTAGTGCAGGTTTAAAATGGACTATTAGAATTGATTCATGAGATCCCCACTATAATGTTCAATTGTTATTATCTAAAAGCCTAAAAATATTTAAGAGGTTGTTTGTGTTTGATTTGTAAAGTTGTAACTTTGGTGACCACTTTATGTGTTTCTAGATATTTGGTTGTGTGTGTGTGTGTGTGTGTGTGTGTGTGTGTGACATAATTATGGATTGCATGGTAGAAGGAATGTCTAAATTGATATCGCTAACTATAGATTCATTACTAAAATTTTATCTATCTTATTTCAATGGTTTTAGTAGTGTGCTTTGAGGATCCCCAATGCTTCAAATAGTCTAGAACATTGAGAATGATTTTATGTTTTATTGACTTCTTTTGATAATGTGTGTGTGTGTGTGTGTGTGTGTGTGTGTGTGTGTTGAATAATTATGGATTGCATGGTAAAAAGAATGTCTTAATTGAGATCCATAACCATAGATTCATCACTAACACTTTATCTATCTTATTTCAAATGGTTTCGGTATTACTCTTGGAGAATCCATAATGCTCCAAATAGTCTAGAACATTGAAAATGATTTTGAGGTTTTATTGGCTTCTTTGATAATGTGTAGGGGATTTGGTTGGATTCTTTTTCAATCCATGTTGAGATTTTTATTATGATAATTGTTACATTAATTATTATTTCTTAAAGTAAATATTAATAAGTGTGTAGTATAAATTATTATTTTTAAATAAAAATATTTTAAATAATATATAGGAGTTAAAAATTAAGAGAATTATATAAATATTCTTGGATATTAGTGTTCATCCATATAAACAAATTTGTATGGTAATATTTTTATATAAAGATTGTCATATTTCAACATGCATGATTATAAATGATAATGTCTATAATCAACTATTTAACAACATAATATTTTATTTAAGACGCAATAATATGACCATAAAATGTAATCTCTAGCTTGAATAATATCAATATAATTATTTTTCTAAATAACCAAACTATTCTTCACGAAATCGCCATTTAATGCCCTTGTACTGATCTCGCACATAGATTACTTCGCGATTAGAAGATTTCTTATGAAATTTTAAAATAATGTTATAGGATAATGAATATACAACCAGATGACTAAACAAATGTCAATTTACTTATATAAACATTTTATGAATGGGATTTTTGACACTATCCATATTGAAATGGAGCCAATAATAATGCGATAAGAATAGGAGATTAGGTACGAAGCCCACAGGTCAAGTGAGCAAATACACGATATTCCCAATATGCCTAGAAAAATTTGCTGCATTTCGTACTCTACCTCATATATTAAAAGATGACATCATTTTTTTGGTTGCTTCATCCTTCTTGATAACATTTTCTTATTAAGTCTTTCAGTTAACACTTCTTTTGTTTTTATTCCTTCATAGTTTCTTCCTTCTTATTATTCCGACATAGATTTGGAATGTTTTCTACTTCCAACACTTAGATTATAAGAGCGAGCATGTCAATACAATCTTTTGTTATAATTAAAAGTAATAAAATGTTTTTCTTAAAATCTATGAAAGAATAAAATTAAATACTATTTACTCTTATAAAAAATCTTTATGTTTATGTTTATACATTCCATTGATTTTAATATTAAAATAATTTTAAAAAATAAATGTATAAAAATTAACTTATATATAAATAAACATAAAATTCTCATGAAAAAATTAATTTAAGAAAGCTCAAAAATATAGCATCCATAATTCTCTCCAACATCTCTTTGTAGCTTTACATGTTTGTTAATGTTCCAATGTCCTCTCCTTTCATAAGGTGTAGTGCATTATGAAAACTTTGAAAAAAATTAGAATGGGCCAAAATTGATTTGACTAATGCAATCCACTATTACAGCCCCCCAACCTGACTCTACCCACTGCAACACTCTTACCCTCTAAAATTTATGAGAATTCGTTGTTGTTGTTGAGCCTTGTTATATATGAAGTGAGAGGAATATCCCAATATCAAAGGTTTTGACAATACTGAATATATATAAATTATATATTCCATTCATTTTATGGTATATCAAAAGTGTTTAAATTTTAAATTTTTTATTTTTTTCCCAATAAAAAATCCATTAGCTATTTGTTTATGTTATTCCCTAACAAACCACTAACCTTGGAAAGTTACTCTTTATATACCTCTTTTAAAAGTCAAAGAGACTATAATACATCTCTAAATATTGTGGAGCCTTCTCTAGTTAGTACCCTTTTAACCCTGTTCACTATTTATATCTGAGTTTTGTATATCCAGGCGCCTACAAATTAAACACATCCAACCTATTAATTCCACAGAAATCCCAAGTACACTTTGTAGATGTGTGGTCTATTGTAGAATGCCAATTTTAGTCTCAGTATTCAACGTTTTATTATAATTTTTGAATTCATGTCTCGCTACAACTTTGGATCCATGCTGAATTTACTATAACAAATGATCGGATGTAAATAGACACACAGATTAAAACACAACTACTTAATTTGATAACTTCGGTCATAACTAAACACTATCTTAAATATAAATATACAAACCAACACCTATGCTTAGTATTGAGGATGCTTTGTTAACACATCAGCCATAGAACAAGTATCGAGAGAGAGCTGCTTTGTTTTTTATTTTTCGTGTCTCCCTCTCCATTTCATGGCTTGTACTCTGGTCAAATGTACTTCTAAAACCAATGCAACTTCTACATTTTTATTTCCTAACAACTGACATCGAGCAGCTCAACAAGTTGGACTAACTGAACACAGAGAGTATGCTCTCTGGATATAAACTGTCTAGATAAATGCCTTCGAGTAGTTAACATATTCCTTGTGTACATTCCAAATGAGACCAACCACCACCCCAACCGAAAAAATAGAAAATAATAATTATAAAAAAATTAAAAATTAAACAAAATTGGGTTAAAAATAAATTTAGATTAATTAATAATCCGAACTAATTTATGTATAGGTTTGATATCTCCTATTTAGGATTCAAATCTTATCTATTATAATTCACTCAGCAAAAGCGCTCCTCACAAGCCTAATAATATTTGGTATGATTTATTTTTATAATGCACATTTAACCACTGTAAAAAAATCTATTATTCATATTCACAAGATAAAACACTAATTCCTAATAGCGAAGAGGATCCTAGTGATCCACATAGTGGTAGATTAGAACATCAGTTTTATGTTACACATTCGGTATAATTTGTAGTTAGTCAGGATCTAAATAATTATCATGAAGCTTTGAAGCATCTTGAATGGTAGGCAGCTATGGCGAAAGAAATTATTTCTATTAATAAGAATAAATGTTGGGACTTTGGTCGTTTTTCAGAAAGAAGAAAAGTAATTAAGTGTTAGTGGGTTCACTCCACTAAGTATGCTACAAATAGGTCCAATGACCAGTAAAAACCTATGTTTGTAGTAAAAGGTTTTTCATAGGTTCACGGTGTTGATTAATATGAAATTGTTTCACTAGTTTCGAAGATGAATTCCATCATACTAGTATTCTCTTTGGTTGCAACACATTGTTTTAATTTGATAATATTTATGCAAAAAAAATCCTCTATCTTAGAGACTCGTAAGAATAAGCATACACATTCCAACCTAATGAATCCATCAGTATTGATAAATCCAACTATGTGATTAATTAAAAATTGGTTATTTACCTTTAGGTAGGATCATCGATTTAGGTATGTAAAGATCAGTATGTTTCTAATCAATTATTGTTTTATATGGATTCCCTTTAACCGCACTCTCTACACTAAGAAAGTAGAAATGCGAGTTCTAATTTCAATCCTCTATGTTCATGAGTTAATCATTATAAGTAGTTCCCCCAACTGTATAATTAAATTAAAATCATACTTAATGCATTACTTTAAGATGATTGATTTGGGTTTGTTACATTTTTCTTTGGTCTTCAAATTTCATTGTCAAAAAATGGAATTTTAGTCAATCTATTTATGTTCAATATATCCTATGCCATTTTAACAGGGATGACTCTATGTTTAAATTGACTCTTTTTCTATCTAGACTCAAGATTTCCATAAAATGTTCTCGTCCTTCTATTGATGGACACACTACAAGGAATTGGTAGAAATCTTTATATCCTTGACTCACACTCATCGAAATCTCTTTTATGTTATAAATCATGTGTCACATTTCTATAAATACACCCATGATAGGAATTATAAATTGGTAAAACACAACATAAAGTATCTTCATGGTCTACTAGTTATGGGATTGACATTAAGTCTAGAGGAAAACATTGAATTGCTTATTGCACTTTTGGTGTAAAAACCACAGTTGTAGGTTACACATACAATGGATGGGTATGAGGTCTAAATGATAAAAAATAAAACATAATATAGATATATTATCTTGGGTTAGGTGAAGATACTTTATTTTGTAGCAAATACTTTTTTCTACTAAATAAATTAAGTGTATTAGAACTGTCATTGCCAAATAGGAGTTAATGTGGATTTGATGCATGTTTTCTGACTTTGGTTTTCTGTAGAACCAATCAACAATGTTTTAGTGAGATAATAAGAGTAATATCCTCATCTATCACAACCAAATGGAGCACTAACACACAAAACACATATAATTCCATGTGTTATATCAAAAAATTATTACATAATAAGGTTGTTGATCTTAAGTCTTACCAAATATATGGTCATATTTAAGTCATATTCACAAATCCCTTGATTGAGTTACTATTTGTTTAACTTTGATAACATTTTGGGAGTGATATAAGGTGTTGTCAAGAGGGGATAGTTCAATTATTCCTTTGTGATTCCCTTTACCAATCTACATATTAAGGTGATATGTTTGGGTATTTAATAAGACACACACTTTTATAAAGTTAATATGGACTTGTAATATTCATTTATAATATAATATGTAGATAATAACTAACTAGTCCACACTTATCCATAAATATTAATTAGAGGATAATATCAATTAAGTATTTACTTGATTGAATTTTATAATGTTAGCCTTGAATTTTCTAAATACTCTCTAAAAAACTAACTCTAATCTCCTTTGTTATTCATATAAGAGTATTGAGGGAAACTAGGTGAGAAACATTTTAGAAGATATTCTCTAGTGTTAAACTAGAAAATTTAGGATAGAGATACCAATCTAAAGATGGAATAATCCCACTAGGTTTTATCATAATATCATCGAGTTGAATCATATGTATACTTATATATATAAATGTCTATATTCATAGACCTTTTTATGTAATAAGAACCATATTTTATATCCAAAATTATATATTGGTTTACACAATTAAATCCCCATATAGTTGAGGGTTTTAAGTCTATATTTCAAAATACGTAAATGAATATACAACAACCTGGTTTGAAATAACTAGTTTGATCTACATCATGTATTTACCCATCGAGATTATTTATTCCCTCACATAATAAAGATTATGAAAATTGAAGAGAAGTTTTAAGATAGAGAAAAATAAAATACAAAAAAAAAAGGAAAATCCTATAGCCCTACACTAAATTTGCTCAGGTTACCCTAGGATGGATGTAGGGTTCTTTGGAGGTCAAGCTTTTCATAGGGCCTTACATACAATCCTCTCTAAAAATTGTCATATATTTCAAAAAAAATAAAATAGGAACCATTCCATTCACATTCCCCACCACATTTTTCTCAAAAAATTAAATAAAAAACCAACCTAAAAATTATGCCAAGAAAGCCAATTAATCTCCTTCTTTCTTCAATCTAACTTTCTCCTTCTTTTCTTTTGTTTCTTTTCCACTATTTTTTGTGTGTTGTGTGTCATGTGTATCCCCACAACCTTACCTCTCTTTATTTTTTCATCTCCATTTAAGTTATTCTCCACTACCTGCTCCACCATTAACGATTGATAAAACTAACTAAAAATTATGCATGCCCAGTTAGCTCAACTAACTTGCAGTCTATCACAATGAAATACATAATAACCTCCATGTTTTTATCTAAATGATGGTTAAATCAAATTTAATGAATGATTAGAAACCCTAATCATATCGATACTTATACAAGAATATCTAATAATCATTTTATAATCCATATTTTATTTGTATGATATTAACATTACAAACCATCCAAACAAAAATAAACCAGAAGTCATAAAACCTTCATGGCATACCATGAAAGAATATCAACATTCTTGATTATAACATTCCATCTAAATTCGACCACTCGACTATAATATTAACTATATATTATGCAAATAATAATATGTATTCAAAGACTATAGTTTATGTTACCATGTCATCTCAAACAAATGCTTTAAAAACACAATGATTTCTTGAATCACTTAAAAATTATAATCAATGAATCATGTATTATGGATACTAAACTATTGATCAATATTTAATCAAGTACAATGACTTTTAACAGAATGTTATTTATCTTTAGACATTTGATTTTAACATAGACACACACACACACACATCATAATAATAGTCTTTTATTATTACATAAATATTAAAGATTAAATATATTTTTTGGAATCTATCATAATATCATAATGTCATACTATACATCCACACCAAATAAGGTAGTAAGATAAGTGAAATATATATGAATTCACTCAATCAACCAAGTAATTATGTTAAAAAAGATAAGCTACGTACAATCACTAAATTAACAAAATCACTCAAATTAATCGATCATTATAGCAACAAGGTTAGTGAAAACATAAAAGATCACAATACTTATTTAAATTTATAAAAAATACTATAACTATCTATCAAACAATATAATGATTAAATACAAATATGGTGTATGCAAAGGTTTTTGGATTCATTCTTTATCATCCACCAATGTTTTCATCTAAACTACCCTCTCTAATGATGTTCTCCCTCCATCAAAATATGATGGAAGAATCTATCCTACATCTACCTCACAAAAATGAAGGTAGTTATCCTGAAACATCAATATATTAATAAAATAATGTTGTATAATTAATGAACACTATCATAACTCAAAAGTTCAGCTCAAGTGGATACGTTTCATGACTTCGGTCACCTAGGTCTTAAATTTAATTCCTATCAAGCACCCTTTAATGTGTTGAGGCTTAGGGGTAGATATGAATCTCAAGGAACTATGAGCAAGTCTTATTACATTAATAAAGTGTCTTCTTCAAATCCTTAGATATCAAAAAAATAATAACAAACATGATCACAATGTAGAGAATATAAAATTACTAAAAAATCATAACAAACTAATATTTGAAGCTAAGAAACACATAATTATCCCATAATCAACATGTCTTAAAGATTAATTGATCATTATTTAATCAACCAATCAACCATAATAATCCACAAATGAAATAGGTTATTCATCTTAGAGAAAAACTGCGATGTTATATCCTTCCCCTACATCTAGTCATCATCCTGATGACATTTATTCAAACACAAGTTATGAGTCTACAACATTCTTGAATAGAAAAATAATATAATAGGTGGTAGGAAATCAAGATAAAAAATGTGGAATTGACATGTAAAACTCATCATAATCCTCTGAAGTGGCATTATCCTCAAAATATTCATCCCATGGGACCTTTTACTATGACACTTCTCTATTATGCAAAAGGATTTTATGAGTGTCAATTACTTTGATTGATTATACCATGAACACCTTGGAGTCAATAACTTGCAAATCATTCCAATCCAACACATGTGAAGTATCAGCAACATACTTTTTAAAATAAGACACATGGAAGACATTATGCAAAAGAGTTATAGATGTTGGTAGTGTAAGACTATATCTTTCATGATTGATCAAATTTAAAATATCAAAAGATCACACATATCTCAGTGAAAGTTTTACTGACTTATTCAATTTAATCAAGATTTTTTTATGGCTTAACCCACATAAACACTTTATCATGAACACAAAACTACTTAGTTATTATCTTCAGATCAACATAATATTTTTATCTATCATTGGCCTCCACCAAACTCTACTTGATTTTCTTTACTTGCTCTTCCATTTTTGAAAGCATCTTAGGTTCAAAGACTACAATATCTTCTAATCGACCCCAATTGATTGGTGTTTTAAACATCCTTCTATACAATGCCTCAAATGGATCCATCTTCAATGTTGATTGGTATGAGTTGTTTGTAGAAAGCTCAACCAATGTAAGGTATTCTTTGTAGATTATATTGATGATCCATGCAATACATACAAAGGATATCTTTTAAAACTTGGTTAACTCACTTTATTTGTCCATAAAATCTTAGGTGATAAATAGTGATAATGTTCAACTATGTAACTAGAGTTGAATTGAGACTCAACCAAAATCTAGAGGTCATCCTTAGATATCAATCTAAAATGATTTTCTTTAGAAAACCATGTAATCAATAGACTTATTTCATGAATCTCTTTTCAAACATAGGTGCATCATTAGTCAAGTTGCCTGATATGAAGTGGATTACCTAGGTTATATTATCAACTACAACCAAGATCATGTCATGTCAATTTTATAGTAATGATAAACCTTGGAAAAATTCTATACTAATCACTTACCAATTTCATTTTGTTATGTCATGTGGATATAACAATCCATCACGATGCATATGTTTGAATTTTACACAATAACATTCCAAATACTGAGAGATAAAATTCACTACATCTCTCCTAATTCATTTCTAGAAATAAAGGTCTAATCTCAGCCATGAACTTGGATACTCATAGATATACTTAATATGGGGCATTGTGTAATTGTTTTAGCATTATGAATCTCATGTTCTTTCTATCAAGCATATATATCCTAATGTTGTAATGCAAAAGACCATCATTATTCACCTTGAATATATTATACCTAATACTTTGAACTTTTTCAAATGATGTTTCTTGACTTGATTATATAATTCATCTCTTGGTAATAATTTTATCACTTGATCTCTAAAATTACTCTTGATAGTAGCCACAAATACTATATACCTCTTATGGCTTAGAGCATCAGCTAATCTATTCTCCTTGCCTTTGATATTGTTAATATCAAAATCATAATAAATGAAAAACTCTAACCATCACCTTTTATGAGCATTCATATTTAGGTGGGTGAATATGTACTTGATTCCTAATTTATTAGTATTTATCTCAAATGGTTTTCCCAATAGATAAGACTTCCAGATTTACAAAGCATGATCAATTACCAAAAGTTATAGGTTATGAGGCACATAATTCACCTCACATGGCTTTAGTTTCATAGACTCATACGCTACTACTAATCCATATATTATAATAACTCCTCTAATTACATCCCTACATACATTGGTGCTCACTGAGAATTGACCATTAAGATTTAGATCTCTTAACATTGGTGTTGATGTAACCCTCATTTTTAGTTCCTGAAAGGCTACCTCACACTTATTTAACTAGATAAAACATTGATTGTTCCCATGAAGAGATATAATTGGATTATCTATCTTAGATAAATTTAGAAAAAAAATCCTATAATAACACACAAATCCCTTGAAATGCCTTACCTCATGGACATTATTTTTTGTCAACCACTACATTATGGCTCTTATCATTTTTTAATCTACTTAAATACCATCTACAAAGATAATATGTCGCAATTAATACACTTTATTTTATAAAATTTCACACTTATACAACTTTCCATACAACAATTCTAGATCTTACAAGTACTGTTCCTCATCCTTGAAATAAATGAGGATGTCATTTAAAAAGACCAAAAAAATGATCTAGGTAATCTCTGAACACACTATTCATAGGATTCATATATGCTTCTAGATCATTTATCAATCCAAATGAGAACATTATAAACTCATAGCGCCCATGTCATGTCACAAATGTTGTTTTCACAATATCCTCTTCATGGATCCTTAATTGGTGATACCATGCTATAAGATCAATCTTAACAAATACTATTGCTCCTCATATTTGATCAAAGAGATCATCAATGCATGAAAATAGATCTCTATTCTTGATCATTGCTTTATTCAACATCCTATAATCTATACCCAGGGGAAGAGTGCCATCCTTCCTCTTGATGAAGACAATTAGTGCACTCCATTATGACACACTAGATCAAATCATACCTTTCGATAACAACCCCTAAATTTATTCCTTCAACTCAGCGAATTAAGTGGATATAATTTAATAAGGTGCCTTAGACTGTAGTTCTAATCTAGGTACGATATTAATTAAGAAATTAAACTTGATCCTGATAATTATTTTGGAAACATGTCAAGGATGTTTTTGAAAAAAGGATAATCTTGGATAGATGGTTCCATTTATTTTTCCTTCTCATTTATATTAAATGATAAATTCTCGACATCACTTATTTTGAGCTTTCTTCAGTTGAATTATATAAATCTACCTTATCTTTAACTCCATTTTATCTTCTTAAAGTTGTGTTTTATTTCTAAAATCATGTTGATACTCAACCTTCTTAAAAAAATAATTAATCTTGGATTTATGCTTTGCAAGCCAATTAACTCTTAGGATCACATTATATGATCCCAACGGTGCTGCATAAAGATATACTACTATAGTGAACTTAGGAAACTTAATCTCTCCTTCAACTAAACACTTGTTAACTTTGACTTTAGACTCATCCCCATATTATATTTACCATGTATTTTCCATCACTCCATCCTTTATAGTTAAATTACTAAGTATTCCAAGAGCAATGAAACATTTTGTATCACTTATGTCAATAAAAATAGAAATTGGATGACTAAACAAAATACCTAATAGTTCTATGGGTGAAACTTGATACTCAACCTATCGATTATCAATAGATAGATGAATTGACTACTAAAATGTGTCTTGGTGTTAAGATAGATGCTTATTTTTTAATTTGTATTGAGGTCATTCCTAGGATATATGGTCACCTCCACAAATAAAAAAAATTCCAACTAGTCCTTTATTCTCAGTCTATTGGTCTCTCTTGAAACCACCACTGAAATCATTACCATGTTTTATATTTCCTAAACCATTATTAAACTTATCATTATGATTCTTGAACTGACCCTTAGAACCTCCACTCTTCTCCTTCTAGTTCTTCTTCTTGAAAGTTGGTTTAGAACTTCCAAAATTCTTTTTGAACTTGTCTTTGACTTGGGAAATAGATTTTAATTATTTGTTCCCTTTTGACCACCTTCTTAAACATTTGATTTATGGTAGATGAACCGTACACATCTCTTTCATAGTCTATTTGGGGTTTTAATCTAATGATGAATTTCTTGATTCTAAACCTCTCATCTACTTCATACTAAGGTACATACTTAATAAGTTTATGGAATTACTCCTAGTATTCATTCATCATCAAATCCCCTTGCTTAAAAATTATTAAAATCTATAATATTGTGATCAAACTACAATTTTGGAAGCCATCATGACCAAACAATTGTCACAAATTATTTCCAAGTGTTATTTGTTAAGTTGAGGTTTATCTTGAGTTTCTTGTTGGCACACCAAGTTGTTGCTTCACCAACAAGTGGATAAGCTCCCCAAACTACTTTCATGAATTGAGATTAATTATGAAACTCAAAATAATTTTTCATTAGTATTATCCATGCTTCATATTCATTCCTAAAAATAGTTCCATTTAATTTGAGTGGATTAACATTTTTCATTCACGTGCCAACTCTATAGCTACTCGAGATCTCATATATTATTGTACCTCATCATACCTCTACTCGTGAAGATCTTATTGGTCATCAAGATGGTTTTCAAGTTCCTCCTAAGCATTTATTCTTCATGACCATGCAATTCTTTTTCTAGGGTCATGATTTGGTCCTTAGTCTCTCATATGGTTGTGATTATTTGGTCCAACTTTGTAGCTTGCTCAAAGACAAGCTAATTTGGATCAATAGGAGGTTTGATATTCAAAGTAACATGACCTCCTAGTCTATATTGCATTATTATTCTTCCTACTTATTATAAGAATAGGTTTTCATTAGCAGATACATTAAGTCATAGAGTTTGAGCTTCAGCTCCGATACTACAATGTAACAACCCCACTATGTATTATTGGAAGATATGAATATTTTTTTTAAATGAATTACACATATTCAACATTTATATTTCACCACGAGAAATTTAATTAGTGATTTTTAACTAACTATATTAATTTTAGTTAACCAAAAGGTTTTATAGCTAATCCAATTAGTTAAGAATCACCATGAATAGATATAGTAATCATGAACAATACTAAAAAACCAATAAATATTAAATCTAATCATAAATGAAATACTAATATATCAAACACAATTGATATAATAATTACAACCATTGTTATATATGTATAATTCATAAATATTATAGTTCTTAGAAATACATAAAAATATCCTAAATGATAAAAATGATACAAAGCTCCATGGAGAAAAGTCTCCACATATTAAGAGTCTCCACGACTCATGTATCAATCTATAATCTCAAGTGTAGTCCCTCGTATAGTAATGTAGATAGGAAGGAAAACATCATCTGAGCACTTTTCACACCAATGACAAACCATATATCCCTCGCACTATCTCCCAAACAAGGGGAAAATCATCCCCTCATAAATGGATAGATAATGATGGTATGGGAATCTAGAGTAACAAATTGAAACTTGTGTGTTGAAGATATCTAACACATATTGTGTACCATAAAAAATTTAATTCTAATATGATATCACACAAATATGAAAACTATTTCAACATATGAAATGATAATGTTTAATCAAAATATTACTTTGGCCAAAGTTTTTAATTAATAATGATCTCTAGGATCAGTTAAATTTATACACACCACTCGATTAGATTACTCCCCATCTTGCATTGATAGCACATATTAAGGTAATATAATCTATCCATTACTTATTCAGGGTCATGAATGTGAGATTTGGAAAAAACATACTAAAAAATGAATAGATTCTTTAAAATTATTTCTCTTTAGGTAATAAGAGTTATGATAAGTACATAAATATCACATACATCCATGTAGTCTATCAAATGAAGTGCAATGAATCTAATACATCTAATTTATTAAAAATAATAAAAAGAATTCCAAAATAATCCTCAATATAACAAACCATCTGAGTAATGATTATCTAGACTACCAGTTACATAAACCACTAAGTAAATTATAACATTATTTATCTACAAAACAACATTATATCATGAGCTTAATAAATTATTCATAATACACATATAACAAAAGCCAGTCCAAAACATCATAAATGCCTTATATTTAAACTCTTGAATACATTATTTAATTATTTTATATAAACATTAAAATATATACAAGCAATATTTACATAATTTTATGATAATTATAATTTTATACATAACTCTCACACACGCGCACACGCACGCGCGCGCGCACACACACACACACACACACACACACACACACACACACACACACACACACACACACACACACACACACACACACACACACACACACACGAATGGTATATTCCTTATCTGATTAATTACTTAATCAAAAATCATATTAATTATACCATTTATATGTATATATATTTTAAATTCAAGCATACAAATTTAATACATAATAAATAATTCATTTTATACTATATACTCTTAAGATGACATCTAATGTTTTTTAGCTCAAAGTAAATTATACACACATAGTAAACAGTCAGCTAACAAACAAAGGCCCAAAACCGTTCTTCTTAAATAATTAATTCTTATTGTCCTGATAAATAAAAAATATAAAAATTTGACTATCAAACACAATTACTCAATCATTCATCAAAACTTATTAAACTAATTGTATCAAATCAATAGATTTAAGTTCTCCATTAAATTAAATGTATATGAACAATTACAAACACATAACTTTATATACCTACCTTGATATTTGTATTTATTATGACATACATTCATTCATACCCAACTCAAGTTTTCAATAAAATAATATAGACTTGGCCGAATAAATCTATGCAAAACATACAATTGAACCTATATACCTAGTCCTGCTAATGACTAAGTAAAACTCTCACACAATGCAGACATATATGAATAATAATAGTTCATAATCATATCAAAATATAAGTGTAGTTCATAATTATAATGAACATAATTTTAACTAAATTCTATGATGAATATTATAATAGTTTTTTTTAATATTTAAATGCATAAATTAGAATGCATTATCTATAGTTAGTCATTCACCTACCCATACCCAAGTTACAAAATGTGACTAAATCAAAGGTTATTAACTCCATATATAAACAAGTTTATATAATACATAACTTATTCAAGAGTTTAAAACTATAATTTTTTCACAGTATGAGTAAATTCATTTGACCCTAAAGCCAAATGAATCCAATAAAAAATGTGACCTCAAAATATTTTAAACAAGTATATTCATCTCTCAAATGAAATACATATAGTTTCCCAATAAAGCTTGAAGACTCAAAATACTGGTATCATCAGATTGAATAGTATTTGTAACAACCTCACTGGGTTTTACCAAAATATTAAAATATTTGAAAAATTAAATACACATATTCAACCTATAGAGTTCACCTCATGAAATCTTAACTAGTGATCGTTAACTAACTATATTAATTTAGTTAACCATTAAAGTTATAGTTAATCCACTTAGCTAATGATCACCATGTACAGGTATAGAAATTATTAACAAATTGAATAACCATAATTACTACATTTCAACATAAATCATATGATGTACAATGTATAGATATTATAGTTTAACTAATACATAAAATATCTCAATGATAAAACATGATACAAATCTCCTCTGAGGGGAGTTTTAGTGACTCAAGTATCAGTATGTAATCTCAAGTATAGTACTCCAAATGGGAGGGAGAGCATCTTTCAAGCACTTTTCCACACCAACTATTGAGTTTTGGAGATAAAAGATTCACTAATGAGCTAATGTGGAGGTTGCTGGGCTTACACAGTAATCGGCATTGGTCAAAACCAACCGACATCAGTTAGGGGTCGACCGACATCGGTTAGGGGTCGGCCAACATCAGTCATCTTTAGACCGACACCGACTTCTATGTGTTTCTAGAAGTGTTATTTTTAAAAGAATAGATTTGAGCCTTTGATTTAAGAGGTGGATCTAAGGGTGGTGAATTCATGGCTCATGAACCCTAGTGTTGTAGTATACTATATAGTAGTGTTAGATCCTCATAGCATGTACAATTTTGAAATTGAGTTGACTGTAATTGATAGAGAGAGAGAGAACTCTTGAGGGAGAATTACTGTACATCTGAGAGGTGTAAGGAGAGAGAGATTTCTTCATTGTATTTCCTTTTGGAAGAGTTTAATACAGATTGGTTATTTCTTGTATCTCCTATTATTTGTTGTTTTTTATTTCTAGTTACTTATTACTTTTGGTTTCAATTTCGTGTTTAGTTGCTTATACAAAAGTAATCAATTTTACTCTAAAATCCTAACAACTAGGATCAGAGCATGTTAGTGTTTGTTGATTATAGAAGTCACTCACAGGGGTTTTTGATTGAGTGGGAGCAAAGCAATGGCAGAAGAAAGTAAACTAAGAATGAAGAAATTCAATGGCAAGAATTATCAATCATGGAGGATGCAGATTGAAGATTATCTATATTAAAAAGATTTGTATTTACTATTGGGTGGGGTTTCAAGGAAGCCCACAGATATGGAAGATGAAGAATGGAATGTTCTTGATAGAAAGGCTCTTGGATCTATAAGGTTGAGCCTGGCAACTTCTATGTTTTCCAACTTATCATAGGCAAAGACAATGGTAGAGTTAATGGATAATTTGGCAAATTTATATGAAAAACCCTCAGCTTCGAATAAGGTATATCTTATGAGGCAATTATTTAATTTACAAAATTAGAAAGGTGGATCTGTATCTAGTCATCTTAATGATTTCCATATAATAGTAAATTAGTTAAATTCAGTCAGAATAGTTTTTGATGATGAAATTAAGGATCTCTTAATCTTATGCTCTTTACCTAAAAGTTGGCATAGTTTGGTAGTGGCAGTTAGTAATACTGCATCTGCTTCAAATATCTTAAAAGTTGATGATGTTGTTAGTGTAATCTTGAATGAACAAAATTCATAGGAAAAGCACAGGGGAAACATCAGGTAATGCTTTAAGTGTTGAAAGTAGGGGAAGGCAAAAAGAGAAGGGCAAGCAAGGGAAATCAAAGTCAAAGATGGGAAGTAGATCCAAATCTAGAAATGGAAGAATAACCTACTGGAATTGTGGAAAGAAAGAGCATGTAAAGAAAGATTGTTTGTTGAAGGATAACAAAGAAAATCAGCATGAACGTAATAAAGAAGAAAAAGTTGCAGGTATTGTTGCACAGGATGCTCTTATATTTTCTTTTGATAATAAAGTAGAATCATGGGTTTTAGATTCTGGTGCCTCTTTCCATGCAACCCCAAATAGAGAAATTTTCAATGATTATGTCCATGGAAATTTTGGAAAAGTTTATTTAGGGGATGATGAGCCTTGTAAAATTGTTGGCAAAGGAAAAGTGCAGTTGAAATTGTAGAATGACAACACATGGGTGTTGAAGGATGTCATGCATGTACCCATCTTGAAGAGGAATTTGATTTCTGCAGAAAGGTTAGGTGATGAGGGTTGCACAGTAACTCTCACAGCTAAATCTTGAAAAGTTTCCAAGGGTAAACTTATATTAGTAAAAGGTAAGAGAGTAGGTACACTTTATCTATCTACTTGTATTACTAATTGTTCTTTCTATTTTATCCACTTCAAATGTAGATGCAAAGTTGTGGCACTATAGGCTTGGTCACATGAGTGAGAAGGGAATGAATGTTCTTAAGTCAAAAGGTAAGCTTTCATATTTGAAAAGCATAGATCTAGATTTTTGTGAGCATTGTATTTTTTGGAAACAGAACAAAGTGAGGTTTCTCAAAACTGGGTCAACAAAGAAGAAGCACAAGTTGGAGCTTGTTCACACAGATGTGTGGGGACTAGCTCAGGTAGCTTCTATTGGAGGATCACAGTATTATGTTTCTTTCATTGATGATGCTACAAGAAATGTATGGGTTTATTGCATAAAGAGGAAATATAATGTTTTTGACACATTTAAGAAATGAAAAGCTTTGGTTGAGAATGAAATAGGTTTGGGATTGAAGTGCCTTAGATCTGACAATAGTGGTGAATACTGCAGCAATAAATTCAATAGTTACTATTTTATGAGTGGAATACACAAGGAAAGGATAGTTCCAAGGACACCTCAGCAAAATGGAGTTGTTGAAAGGATGAATAAAACAATAATGGAGCATGCACGGAGTATGAGGTTGCATGCTGGTTTGCCCTTACAGTTTTGGGTAGAAGTTGTAGATACTATGGTTTACCTGATTAACAGAGGACCTTCTACTACACTAGATGGTGGAATTCCAAATGAAGCTTGGATAGGTAAAAAATAGATCTTTCATTTTTCAAAGTTTTTGGTTCTGAAGCTTTTGTGCACTTTGATAAAGAAAATAGAAAGAAGCTAGATGATAAATCTATGCGGTGCACTTTCATTGGATATGGTTTTGGAGATTTTAGATTTTGATTGTGGAATTTAGAAACTAACAAAATTATTAGAAGCCGTGATGTAGTTTTCAATGAGAAAGTGATGTACAGTGATTAGCTCAAGAGGTTGAATAATTCTGAGCAGGGCAATCTTGATTTGGAAGAGGTTATGATCCAAAATGAGCTCGTGGGTAAAAATCATCACTTATAGAAAAACACAGAGAC